>QLNU02015270.1:88613709-88653671 GCA_006491805.2 Dysdera silvatica
GTTACGACAGTGGTCACCCTCTCGAAAGCTAACGGGGTTCACTGTTGCTTAAAGTCGGTGAATGTACAGAAACTGGTGTGTTTCTAAGCATGACATACCGTATGCTATATATTTTCAAAAACTGAAAATACTGTATTGCAATCTGTTATAAATAATTCGAATACATTGTTTAATCAAAATACCTTTCTCTGTTGAAGCTATTTTGATTGATTAAGTCTATTTAAAAGCTAAATAAGCATAATTTGAAACAAGTGAAAACAAATCGCCTAAGGTCGATATTTAAATTTAGCGGGTTTCAATTAACATTAATCGCAACTTTCCAATCTGCAACTCTCTAATCCATAACTCTCTAATCCGTAACTCTCTAATTCACAACTCTAAGTCTCAAGTAATTCTATAGGTTTTTCAATTTTAGCAATAGTCATCATTATTGCGTTTACGGAAGACATTTACCTTACCCTTTTTATTGCGTACAGACAGAAGGGCAGGAACCCCAAAAGCAACAGCATGTTCAATATCTATTTCAACCCGATAATCATGAACTTTTGTTTTGAGTCTGTCATTTTGTTTTCATTTGTAGTAGTAGTCTCCACTTTTATCAACGTTTTGTACAACCCCTTTCTGGTATTACGGAGTTACATTTTGCAACCAATCTTCCCATTTTATCCTCAATGGATAAAAAAGACTGGTGAAAGATAGCTACATTTATTCCGATGGCACAGGGTGCGTTGGGTGCAAGTTCTAAATTTCTATAGCACCACTTCAACCTACTCAAAATTGATAACAAGTTTTGCCATTAAATTCAAAGCATCATATTTCAGGAGATAGCTCACATTATAAAAAGATACATTTAGGGGTGGACTAGGTCCTCTTAAAGAGCGTATACCTTGGGCTTTCGGAAGGCGCGAGGGTTTGTTCATTCGGGGGCCCAAATCTTATCTCCCATGAGGGCGCAACGGCCCGTGGGCCGATGGGCCGGCGGTCCTACCCACCCCTGGGTACATTTAATCACCTGGGGCCATTGGAACGGACTTAGCCTAATACTTAAAATCATTTAAGCGATCACCAAAATTTTGGCCTTATGATATTATACAGGCCTGTAGCCAAGCATGGGCGTGGCCCAATTGCCCCATCGAGCTATTTATATATATATATATATGGAATAATCCCAGGGAGCCATGTGCCCCATATGAATTTTGCCTTGTCCCAGTTGCCCCTTCATCCTGGCCACAGTCCTGATAGCATAATCAATAAATAATCATAAGTAATCCATGATGAGAGTCCAGAATGTTAACGTAAGAGCTAAGTTACCGTTACAACCAGTGGCGTAAGAAAGAGGGCTCGGGGGGCCCAGGCCTCCATTGGAAAACGAAGTACACCTTGTTCGCTTGAATTACCAGATCGCTCGTTTTTGAACAATTTGAGCTTCCAACCTTTTAGTTGCTACGCTTCTAGCTGCAACCGAGTTCTGCTATAATAAAAATACTTTACTGCGTGGTTGTTTAAGATTGTCTGCCCTTCTTGTTATTTAACAAATGCTAAGGCTGTTAAAGAAGACTTTAAAAGTAACTACCTTATTGCTAACGTATTAGTCAATGCAGTCTATCAAAACTAACGGTTAAAGAGGAAACATCGTGAGGTAAACAAGCCAGACATCCCTCTCCCTTGACTTCCCAGTTGCACAGAATGGCGTTTGAAAATAGAATCTCCCTCCAGAACCAAAACATCGTGGGCAATCTCTTTTTTTTTCTTTTAAGCAAACCTGCCTGCACTTGGATGTTGCATTTGGTGCAACTGCTATTTCTGTGGATTCTTTCATTTTTGTCCTTCGGGAAGACGACGCTTCTGATGCGACTTTTTTTAATCTGCTCGACGCGTTTGACGAACAGTTAAATATATGCGAGTTGAGCAATTTTGGGTTTGCTCGCTAACTAATAAAAGTTTTGAGCAGTTGGAATGGGATTTTTGACGGTTCTTATTATAGGTTCGGTTTCGTTACATTTTAGAGGCAGTTGGAGAGTTTTCAACGCACAAAAAAACAATTGCTTTTAAAGCAGTAACGGATTCTGCTAAGCGTAGTATTTAACCTGTTAACTGGGTATTTTTTCGTCATGTTTACTGGGTACATTTTTCGTCATGCCCGGAAGACTATGAAAATGCGGATGACGACATTTTTCGTCATGCCCGGAAGACTACCAAAATGCGAATGACGACATTTTTCGTCATGCCCGGAAGACTACCAAAATGTGAATGACGACATTTTTCGTCATTAAAATTAACCGTATTATGTTGAACGCATTACGTTTTATGTAGTTCTTATATATTTAATCCTAGCGTGATGGTGTGATGACATTACTTATCACTGTGAAAAAAAGTCCCCAGTGTGAAACGAGTTTCACAAAATTTTATTCCCCGGTTAACAGGTTAAAATACCATAATACTGTTAAAATACAGGTTAAAATACCATAATACAGGCATAAATACCCGGTTTTTAACAGGTTAAAATACCATAATATTAGCCTCAATGAGGATCAAACGATGAGCACAACAACCAACAAAGTACGTCAATGGATACGTGGTAAAAATGAATAATATTTTATTGCATTTTCTTTGTATATGCTTATAATATATAAAACAATGATTATATTTAATCTTAGAGAAATATATAGTGTACTTAGAGAAATATATTCTTAGAGAAATGTAAAGCTGTGATTGTTTTAATTGAAAATGCTTAATATGTCACTCTGGCGTTACTTTATTTTACTTGACTTAATTTTTGCTTCAATTATTTATTAATTATAGCATACGGTCGCGAACGAGTTATGCTACAGCATTTACTTAGGACCCACATAACTGATGCAAAATCATAATTTGTAACTACATTTGTATGCGTTTCGGATGTATCGCACTCATTCATATAAGCAGATAAACTTCTGATAGATTGATTGATTGATTGATGGATGGATGGATGGATGGATGTGGACGGATGGACAGACGGACGGATAGATAATATTAAGAAAAATTTGCACCAGATAAGTAGGTAAGACATGTAGAAAGAGGAGAAAAGAAAGTGCAAAGTAAGTTTGTTGAATTCTGACTATTAACTGAAGCTTTGAATATAAGAGGAAATTACTTTACTTACTATTTGATTACAAATAATTTTCTAACATTTCTATTCTTTTAACGGATTATCAGTAAGAGAGAAGGAAAAAGAGTGAGGAGGAGGGAAAGGAAGATAAAAGGCAAGAATCATTTCACCCAATTTTTTTTAACAAAAAAGATCATTTATTATGAAAAGTATCAGAATTAATAATCATAAAATTAATGGGAGTTTGGAAAAAGTGATCGCCGCTATGGAATAAATTAATGATGTCACTTGCATTTTATGTAAGAGATTAATGAAAGGTTGAGGTAGGGATTGATTTCGGTTGCCAGAACGTAGTGGATAAGAAACGTCCATGCTCCCAGCCGGAATCACCTGTATGGCAATTGGACTCAGACTTATCAATATTGCATTGCTTTATGGAACTTATATAATTATTAACAAAATTTTTGTATTTAGCACTATCATAGGGATCATGGAAAGGTATATTAACATTTTTATTAAAAATAATCTTTATTTTTCCTAGAACCTTTTACACTGAATCGTTTGTGTGGATCTTTCGTAAAGAAAAAAAATCTGTAACATGTAAACAAGAGCAAATTCTGAGAATTATTTCTGAAACTGATTAATTTTTGAAATCTGTACACCAAAAGAATTAAAATAAACACCAATATGTACAAAATATTAAAATATAATTTTAACATAAATAAGAAATTAATTTACTGCAAAAATCTTTGTCACCACTGTTACCACCTGTGTGACAGTGAATAAATATAAGTTTAAGGTAGAGTTTTGTTTAAGCTGTAAAATTTTAGGCAAAATGGATTAAAATTTTAATCGTTGCAATAAACAAACACAAGGCAACTACTTATTGTAAAATAATTGTAGTTAAAAATCAATAAACTTAAAAACTCCACGTGCGTTTCCAAACTTCTAGTGGGATCGATTTCCTTAGAATACAATTTAAATCATGAAAGTTTTGTCAGGTTATCAAAACAACAGTCTTTTCGCATTAGTCAATGATGCGGCAACAATAAATGTTAAATTACTGGTAAACAAAATAATGGTTTCTTTCTGGCGCCTGGTGGGACCCGAACCCACGATCTCCTGATTGCCGGTCAGGTGCTCTACCTACTAAGCTACAGGCGCAACCACTCTCTCCCTTACGAGTATATATATATAACTTTGCATGGACAAGTTCGCTATTGGTGTGGCAGTACTGTGACTACCGTTGCCAAAGCGACAAGTTAAAGAAACAAGGATGTCCTATATGACGAACTAGATTTTAATATTATTAAAGCAACACTTTTTCATATTAGCCGATGATGTGGCAACAATAGATGTTAAATTACTCGTAAAGAAAAGAATGATTTTCCGGCGCCTGGTGGGACCCGAACTCACGAGTCAGGTTGTTGAGGCCACTTCCAGTGAAGTCCGCTCTTGTGAAAAACCGACATTTCATATGGTCCACTATTTGATGATTTAGAAGTTATAGTTCCGGGATGTTTGTTTATCATCCTCTACTAAACACCAATCGCCCACTTCTAATGATGATGTGCATAATAGAATATCAAGATCGTCGTAGCTTTCAATTGGATAATAAATTTTGATACAGAGTTCCAAATCTTTAGAGTTAAAATATTCTACCAATTCAAATCCATTTTTATTGACTGTAAACTGATGTATGTCTCTAATTCCTGAAACCACTAGAGCAGAAGACCATGACTGTAAACTGATGAATGTCTCTAATTCCTGGAACAAATAGAGCAGAAGACCACAGACCAATATTCTCATTGATCTTTTCAATTTCTTCATCGGAAATGAACAAAATATTTGTTTTTTTAAGACGTCTTCCAGCAACAAGAAAAATCTTTGCTGATTGTATAATGGCTTCACCATGTTTGGCCATCATGTTTTTACGGACCACTGGTTTTTCTAAGCCTCCTACCCCATTGATTATGCCTTTCCCATGTGATATAGTGGTATATTTCCAGTTGAATGCTCTTTAATATTTCTCAGTCCAATATACTAGAAATCTGCACATAAATTTGTTCTTGAATTCTGATATAGGCTCAATACTCCATATGTTTTCAGCAAAAATACTTTCATCATTTATCAAGATGTCGTACATTTTAATCAAAAAGTCAGCAACAGAATTTCAGTCTTTATTTTGGGTATCGGAGTATATGAGATACGTAGTACATAAACCATTTAGAAATACAGCTACAGTAAGCGTAACAAGTAAGTGTAACAGTTTTTCTGCTCCACAAAGATGACTGTCAAAATATATCATTTTGACATTCGCGTGTATAACTAATGGCGAAGTCACATTGGATTTGCACCTGTAGTAATTTGATCCTGAATAAACTCACTTTCTTGAATTCTCTAGATATTGATAATATCTCCATAGAGATATTGATAATATCTCTATAGAGATATTGATAATATCTAGAGAGTAAGTATGGATAGTCAGTTTTGTTGTTTTTTTTCATTAAATCTGTACAACAATCTTCATGAAATGCTTTAATTAATATTTTTTGTCATCATCTTTTTGCCACTGCTGCCACTGAATCTTTTCCATTGGATCAACATTCCTTTTGATGTTATTGCCATCTTTACAAATGTGGTATGTTCCACTCTAACAGTTCCTACTCATTACATCACATAAAACTGTCTCCCAAAAATGATATAGAATTATAATGTATGCTTAAAACTTTTAAGCTTTATGAAAAATTTTTTATGCATTTACATCAGAAAAAGTGTTTTTCATTTGGTGGGCGCAGATCTTTAAAAACTGTAAAACTTACTTTCATGTCAAGATACGAAACTTTGAAAACAGCGTCAGTTTCTTGTAGATACATGGCAAAATAAAATTTCCCCAAGGGTAGTTTCTTTCCATTGTCCCGTAAGAATGTTTTCTTTCACTCCAGCACACTGACATGATATGTCAGGTCTGAAGTTAAGCTTTTACACAGTTTCTTCTTTTAATTTTCTATTCTTTGAACTAGAAAGACTAATATCCATTTTCATGGATAGTTTTAAACTTGCCCTTTTCGCCTAATCCATCACGACTGCGTTTTGTTTGCGTGGAGAAGCAGGAAGGTTGTTAGAACATTTTCGCACTACTTTACCAAGTGACTGAGGTGTTCTGTATGAACCAAAGGATTGGACATTTTCAGAAGTATTAGCAACCATTCCACATTGTTCAGCCAATTCATACACTTTTCGTTTTATTTTTGCTGCTGCGTTTCGGTAAGCTTTACGTTCAGTAGGCTTTCACATTGTAGAAATTCTATTCGTTCTACTGGATTTATTCATTCTGTTTTGTTTAGATTTTAAATCATGGTCATTTTCAATTATCTTTTTTTATACACTTTGCTGATATAAATTATGTCTTTAACGTTTTTCTTCATCCGCCATTTTTGAATTTAAAATTAAAATAAAACTCCACACCATAAATTCAGGAAGGACTTTTGAATAACAGCTTCAATTTCCTGGTGTTATATTTCAGGTGAAAAAAGGTGGGTCAAACAAGATGATGTCACACAGGTAATGGGTCAGTGCAATACTAAGTTTATGTATATATATATTAAAATGAATAGTTAGCGAGCTATTACGTATAGAAAGGAATTAAGAGAAAAGAGGTACTTAATAGTCAAAACAAACAATAATTGGTCCTCCAGAGCTAATTAATGCAGCTTAAAGAAACCATTGTGTCACAACTGAATGTCACAATCATACTACAATTTTGCTATATATATATATATTTGGAATTAAAAAATCGCTTTTCTGCACTGGAAGGACTTATTGATGAAAGTGATATCTCAGAAGCAAATGAAAACATTGTTAAGACAATAGTTGAAACTGCTGGGGAAATTGGTGGTGTAACCTGTAAAAAGCAGAATAAAATACAAAAAGCCACAATCCTAAACACGTGTCACATTGTCAGGAAGTTTCTAGACATGGCACATTAAGAAGTGATGTAAAAAGAGGCTTGGGAACATGGCGCTCTGCCCGTCCCAAAGCCTGTTTCCGCCAAGAATGGGCGAGGAAAACTTTTATATATATATACAGGGTGATCCTAAACTATATGTCAAAATGTGGGGCAACGGCGGTAGAGAGTAATCAAATGCAGATTTCGTATAGGATTGTGTAGTGGTAATGCCGCCTTCAGCCGGGAGAGAGCACCTGATGACCACGGCGTATAAAGCGCTTCGCTATTGGATTCATCATTTCCCGCACTCATCTTCGAGCAGCAATGCATCGTTTCAATTAATGCGGAGCATGCCATGCATTTCTACGTGGCAATGTACAAGGAAAACGGGATTAGCTGCTCAAAGGGTGTACAGGGAGCGATTCCCGGATAGGAATCAGCTGGATCGTCGAACATTCGAGCGTCTGCATCGGGAGTTACGCATGAGTGGATCATTTTATGCTTCCAGGCGTGGAACTGGCTTTGGAAGATATCGCAGAACTCCTGCAGTGGAAGAAAGAATACTGAACACAGTAGAGGATAATCCTTCGACAAGCTCGAGAGCTGTAGGACGTGCGTTGGGTGTGAGCCATCAAAATGTTTTGAGGACGTTACATGAAGACGGAATGCATCCGTATCATTTACAGAGAGTGCAGGCAATGACCCCTGACGATTATCTTCCACGTCTCAACTTTGCTCGTTGGTACCTACAGCAGACTGTAGCCAATCAAACCTTCCCTGCAGATGTTTTATTTACTGATGAGGCTACCTTTACGCGGTCGGGTATGTTTAACATCTATAATTCTCACCTGTGCGCTCATAGTAACCCACATGGCACAATAGCACACGCCTACCAAGAAAGGTTTTCCATTAATGTTTGGGCAGGCATTGTGCACAATAACTTAGTAGGACTGTACATTCTACCTAGTCGTTTAACTGGCCACACATACAACATCTTCATACAGGAGTTCTTACCTGAATTTCTGGTCGATGTTCCTCCAGCTGTTCGCAGACGAATGTGGTTCCAGCACGATGGAGCCCCAGCTCACTTCAGTCGAAACGTCAGGAATCACCTGGACGCTGTCTACGGCCAGCATTTTATAGGACGGGGCGGTCCAGGTCCCTGGCCACCGCGTCCTCCTGATTTAACCTGCTTGGATTTTTTGTTTTGGGGGTCATATTAAAAGCCTGGTGTACGAGAGTCCCGTCACATCTGAAGAAGATCTTGTTGCCCGCTTGTCTGTTGCTGCTGGACATGTGATCGACATGCCTGACGTCTTTTCTAATGTACGCCGATCCATGCGCCGTCGCTGTGAATCTTGTATCGCTGTTGGTGGCCGCTCTTTCGGGCACCTCTTGTAAACTATTAATAAATTTTTGTTTTCTTTTGTCTTTACTTGTCTTTTCAGTTTCCTGTGATTCATACTGCTTTACAAGCTAGCGCTTTAATGTGTCATTACCGCACACACATTCCTATACGAAATCTGCTTATTTAGGTCCCCTCTACCTGCCTTTACATTTTTGACATATAGTTTAGGACCACCCTGTATATATATAAAGTTGAATAGTGGTGTTATATTATCAAGATATTATAGCTTTGCTTGCAAAAAAAGTTTAATTATTATTTTAGTACCCGAACGAAAACGTTTTTATGTCATATAAAATGTATCACCGTGTTGAAAGCAAATATAGTAAGCTTATTTTTTATTAATTTATAGTTTTTAAAATGTTTAAATATAGTTGAATTAATTTATAATCTATTTACTTAATTCACTAGTAATGTTTTTAAGAATAAAATAGTAATTTTACGAAGAAATATTTACATATTTAAGTTTTTCTGTCAGCATTGGCTGTTGATGAAAAACATTTTTATTTTGAAGTTTTATATTTAGCTCTTAAATTGAGAATAAAATTTACAAATGAGGTTACTTTTTGTGCTTGTGACATGAAATATAAACATTTTATGTTAAATTTTCAAAAAAAATTGTAAAACAGAAACAAAAGTAACGTCAGGCTCACTTTTTCTGGCTTTGCCCCCATTCATTTCGTCATGGCAGAATGTTTTGAATGAAAGGGTCATTTCTCTTTTAAAAAGAACCTTTTACTAACCTTTCATTCACAAAATGTGAGTTAAAATCAAGAGATTTATTTTTTTATCATGGTACATGGATCAGTAGAATCATTCATATGCGAATACTATTTATATACCACGAGAACAATTTTCGCTAACAAAGCGAGTTAAGTTTAACTAACCTAGCCTAACAAAGCAAGTTAAGATTAACTAACCTAGCCAAGTTTCCCATGTCTTCCAGGGCACCTAACGTGTGTACGTTTTATCCCCTTAACGTTTAGGATAAAATTAGAGGTGGAAAGGGGGGGAAGATGTGGTACGGGTTGATGTTAAATTTGATATTGAACGAAACTAGGGAGGTTGATATAAAATAACAAATTAAAACAATTTAAGATATATAAAAATGAAAAAACAATTAAGGAGTTAATTAAAATACTTAAGAAATAGGAGTGAATAAGAAAAGGGTTTTGTCAGTGATGTGATGGGGTCGTAAGTAAATCTGGCGATTTTAAAAGCCGAGGACCGTGTCCCGGTAAAGACTCTGCGTTCTTATTTGATCTTTGATGGTGGATGATTTGATGGTAAAGGGTGTAGAAAGGGCTGATTGAATGTCGGGTGTCATAAAGCATAAGTTCGAGTGAGATTGAAGTCTGAGGATTTAAGGGTAGCAATGCGATGGGTTTGGGGGGTTGTCAAGGGGGCGTAGGTGCAATAAAGCGTAGGGTTCGACGTGGATTTGGTTGTAAGTTAGGTGCGGTTGACGGGTTATTACTTGCTTGGTTAAACCTAATCGGCATGCGAGCTGAGTTGTAGGATTGTAGGATTGAATTTTGGAATGTTTGTTGGGTGGGCCAGGGTGCAATCCTTCGGAGAGATCTAGTGGTGACATCTAGGGCGATTGCGATTTGTAGGGTGGGTTGCAAAAAAAAGGTTATTGTTGATGAGGATGATTATAGTGGGGTTTATAATAGGAATGGTTAGGTTTGAGATGGTGGTTGAATGTGTTGGTCGAGGGGTTCTACGGCGATTTTCTCGAGGTTGGATGACTCTATGGCGATGGAAGAATCGTCGTGGATTATGGTGGTGGTGAGAACAGGTGGCCATCTAAGTCGGCGGAATCTTGGGGGTAGGTGTGGGGACGGTACCTGAGGGCGGTAGGAGGAACGGGGAAGGGTTAAAATGATTCATAAATGCTTTCATGGGTCCGTTGAAGCGCTGATAAGGGGTTTGATGGAGAACGCGTGAGTTTTAAATAAGAGCGTTTGGGTGTAAATGGATGGATCGAAATTGTTTTGTGAGAGCTTACCAATGGTTTAGGTAATAGGTGGAATTTTAATTTCTTTATAAATTTATTTATTTCGTATATAACATGGTATGTGGAGGATTCCACGGAGTGTAATATTTATTATATTTAATTGTTGTAAGGAAGTCAGGTTTGGTTGCAGAGTAGAGACCAAGCAGGTGCAGCGTAGGTTAGAATTGGACGAATGTCTGTTGTATACAAGAGCAGTTTGTTTTGTAGAGAGAGAATGAGGCGTGGTCCGATCAAGTTACCTGGAAGAGAGCAAGCTGCTCTAACTTTAATTTTGACAGAATTAAGGTGGTTTGTGAAGGAAAGATTTTTGTCAAGTAACACACCTAGGTATTTGATCGTTGAAGACAAGCCGATGGGCGTGTTGTGGATTTTGAGGGTGGTGGGGGTTGTGTACGGTGTTTAGAGAAAGGGATAGCCTGTGTTTTGAGGAGTTGATTTGGATTTTCCATTAATTAAGTCATGTAGTAAGGTTGTTGACGTATTTTTGTAGGTTAGAGATAGCTTGAGGTACGTGGGGTTTAGAAGTGTAGATCGCAGCATCGTCTGCAAATAGTGCTAGGGAGATATTATTTATTTGTTTTTGGAAAATCATTAAAGAATATAGAGAAAAGTGTTGGGGAGAGTCTGGCGCCGGCTGAGGTGGTGCGCGTTGAAGAAGGAGTATAATTATTGAGGTTGATTGGGAAAGAACGTTTATAAATGAAGGAGTGTATGATGTTGATTAGGTAGGGAGGGGGAGGAGGTGTTGATATGTAAACGTTTTGCTATTAGCTCTGAGAGCGTTTATCGATTAGTGAGACGCAGAAAATCACTTGACTTTATATCCCGGTCACAGCAGTATGACACGAAGGCTGAGAGAATTAGTGCCACAGTAAAAATAAAAATAATTAATGGCGTTGTAAGGGGAATTAAAAGGGGCTATTTTACAGAAATAAACCCGTTAAGTCCCCAGAAGACCTAAGATGCCAAGGCCGGCACCTTTATTCGGATAAACACAAATTTGATAATAAACGAAAACGCGACAAAAAAGGCTTGAAAAATCTCTTCAGAGGAAAAAAAAAATAGCCCAATTTGACCAATCGTGTTGGGGGTGAGGTATAACATTAAATAATTAGATTTTTAATTAATTAACATTATGGTGAATAAGTTAAGGGAGATTAAATAAATGGTGAACACGTTGCGTTTAATAATAATAATAGATGTCCCTCCATAATTACTTTAAAAGTAATTAGGAAGAGAATTTGAAAACAACGAAGCTCGAACCAAAGACCCAGAGAATCTCAGTGTAGGCCAAACCAATCAATTCCCAGAAAGTGCAAGAGACGACGTATACAATGATATAAAACTCAATAAGTTCACTGAAAAGATCCTTATTTTGTCTTCGTTTTCTAATTGAAGTTGATAAGAATCAACACTGTATGATATCAAATGAGTGCAAATGATTAATATTGTTGTTGAAAACTAATGGTATTGTGATTATTATTATTTAAAAAATTCTCATACTTCATGTCGTATTGTATGTGTGGTTCCTTTTCCTTACTTGTTAAACTCCTTCCAAAAGTCTTAGAATATTAAAGATCCCTTTACGTAATGTTAGGTATCCCTAGAAGTGAAATTCATTGCATTTATTGGGAGCACATTTGTTTATTTTCGGTGAAAGAATTCTAGGAATAGAGAAGCCACTGCATCCACTATAGATTTGTGCGGATTGTGTGTAAAGCACTTACCTTTGTCCAGTAGTAAAGAGGTAATGACTGAATATGATACATTAACATACGCATGCTGAATTTTGTAAGGATCGTTAGAATTAGAATTAATCACTAAGATATTAATAATAATTATTCTTTTCATCTTCTAAAATCATGTATAACAAAAAATTAAAAAATGCGCTTTTCAAGACTAATGGTTTTTTAATTGTCCTTCCTTTCAATTATTCAGAACTGCTTTTTAAAAAATAATTTGAGCCCACAGTGATGAGATTATTATGAAGTGAATTATTGCACTTTGCAATGATTCGTTTCTGAGTCCTTAATTGCATATAAATTGGATAATTATGACGAAGAGAAAAATATACAATAGAACGGATTATACGGATATGCCCGGATAATACGACATTTTGTTTTCCAGACCAGTGTCCTATAGCGAATTATTCTCTTTTATTATTTATCTGAAGAGGTATAAATTGTTGAACAGCATCTTTATGCAGTCATTTATGTGCATAGCGAATTATCGTCTTTCATTATTCATATAAAGATGCATATAACGGCTGAATAGCATCTTTAAGCAGACACATATGTGCATAGCGAATTATCGCCTTTGATTTTAGTCTTTACCATTCATTATTCATCTTAAAGTTTACATTCAACGGTTTAATAATATCTTTAGGTAGTCGTATGACTAGCATCTCGTTTCTTTTTATTAATAGCGCCTGATGATATACGAAATTGTTCAATAGCAACATAAGAAATCATATTTGTGTGTAAAAAGAGTATTTACCATTAAAATAAATACTTTATGCTTAGTTCTTATGCTGCATAGAGACACATGGGAACGTTGGCCGGAAGAAAATCATTCTGTATTCCTAGTTAGGTGGGTACAGTATCCGCAAGCGAATTGTGTCATACCTTGTGGCGGAGGACATGTCGAACACTTGTTAGTGTAATACATAAACTGAACACACAATAGTCACTTTCATTGTCATTTGAATGACTAAAGCGCCACCTACCGATAAATTTTGATCTACAAGTTTTATTCTGCCAAAATATACCACGGTCTGACAATATTTATCGCAAAAAATGCAGTTCAGTGCGATGATTTTTCACTTTCATATGCATTTTTAAAGCTTATACGCACTTTTGGTTGACCTTTTATATAAGCATGTAATAAATTTATACCAATTTATTTAAATCATATTTTTATTTTTCAATTCCATTGATTCTATACTTTATCAGGAATTTCACAGAACACTTGGCATTGAGTTTACCCTTTTCTCCTTGCAATTAGAATGTTGCTGTTTCTGGTGGAAAATTAAATCCTTGGAATTAAAAAATATAAATAAATATTTTATAAATTTATTACTCTTATACATATTTTACTTTTATATATTTATTATATATATATTTAACTTTAGGGAGTGACTAAACCTTTAGTAGAATTTGGTGGTTTTAGTATGTTTATAATATTAAATATAGGGCGTTTATTTTTTGTTTAATAATGTAGGGAGAATTTATATTTTGTTTAATAATTTAGGGAGAATTTATATTCTGTTTAATAATTTAGGGAGAATTTATATTTTGTTTAATAATTTAGGGAGAATTTATATTTTGTTTAATAATTAAGGGATCCTTTAGTTTACAAAGGGACCGAGGGACCAGGAGGTCTTAAATGTACAACATACTGAATGGTATTTTATCATACACAAGAGCAAAATTTTGGGAAATTTCGTGGTAGGAAAATGTATATTACTTTAGAGTAAAAGCAACGTGGAGTCAGATTTTGGACTAAACAATATTAAATGTGGGAGTAGTGCCATCGTATATCAAAGCTTAAGGACGTGCCGGAATTGCTGAAGTGTTAGAGTTTCGAGTGCCCGAGTTCCAAGTGTTTCCACTTAGGGTTACGGCCGAAATTTACAATGCCTCCTATGGGGATTAACTCAACAAGTCTTCCAACAAGAGACACATGCCGGAAAGAGGGAATCTTTGGGGAAATCCCGCAGATTATTCGCCTTTTAGGGATTTTTCTTTTCTCAGCGCAAAACTTTTCGATTTCCTAATTTCGCAACTGGCTGGTGGAGATCCTTTCATCAGGCTTCGTTAATGTGGCGGGGGCGAAGTAATTAGTTGACGGGAGAAAATCACGGGAGCCTATCTTTGTAACACAAAAGAGGGACGTCAGTTTTGTCGTCAGGTTCGCTTTGATGCCACAAAGGGGTCACATCACTTTTCTCGCCGGTTTTTTCTTTACATTGTTCTCTTACCAAAGATCTTCCCTTTTAGTTTCTTCCTTTTCTTTATGTCCGTAATTAGTATTGAGTTTGCCACAGAAGGACGTGTGTTGGAGTTGCACACGAAGCATCGAGACAGTAAAATTGTGGAAACAGACATGGTTCAATTACAGATAATTTATTCTGGATGATCTATTTACAGGAAAAATATTTCATATATTTTTGTTTGACATTTAAAGATCTGCTAAAAGCCGACATCGTTCGTCTTAATACAGAAAAAAAAAATGTACGTAAATATCTTAAAACAATTTTAAGATATTAATCTCAGTTGTGATCACATACACATGTTGTTCCTTATGAACGAAACAAAGCAGTTTCCTCAAGTATTACTACTCGAATAAACGGTACATTACTATTTTTAATAACTTTTAAATTACTAAAATTACCACCACAAAGTTGGAAGGCGATTTTTCAAACATTATAAAGTAATTTTATATGATCTGGTTTTGCTTCCAATTTATAATATATTCCTTTAGGATGTTATTAACCTTGTTTCGGGGTGGGCATTTTTTTTTGTAAAAATATATTTTCATTTCTATTATATGTTTTACTTCTAATATACTTAATTTTAGTGGGTTGTCTATGTTATAATGCGTCATTTTAAATTATTTCAATGGGACTGAATTTAAAGATTGTGTAAGAATTTAAAATTGAGGATTATTGCCACATTAAAATTAAATTTTTTTGTAAATTTAAAATTAAGGATTATTATGTTAAAATTCAAATTAAAAATTATCTCTAATTATAAATTTAAAATATTATTTCATTAAAATTTATCATCAATTTTTAAGTAAGCGTCATATTAATTATTATTTCAAAGTTGAAATTACCGTTCAAATAGAAATTATTGTTGAAGTAGCTTAAAAAAATGATTATTATTTAAATAAGTTTAAAGAAAGATTATTGCAAGAGAAAATTAAAAACATTATTAAGTTAAATTAAAACATTATTAAGTTAAATTAAAACATTATTAAGTTAAATTAAAAACATTATTAAGTTAAACAAACATTATTAAGTTAAATTAAAAACATTATTAAGTTAAATTAAAAACATTATTAAGTTAAATTAAAAACATTATTAAAGTTAAATTAAAAACATTATTAAGTTAATTAAAACATTATTAAGTTAAATTAAAAACATTATTAAGTTAAATTAAAACATTATTAAGAATTGCAGCATTATTAAGTTAAATTAAAACATTATTAAGTTAAATTAAAACATTATTAAGTTAAATTAAAAACATTATTAAGTTAAATTAAAACATTATTAAGTTAAATTAAAAACATCATTAAGTTAAATTTAAAAATTGATTATAGTTTTAAAATGGTTAAAAGATTATTGATATTTGATTAAAGTTAAAAGCTATTATATTCTTAAAATGGTTAACAAAATTATTGATATTTAATTAAAGTTAAAAGCTTATTCTTAAAATGGTTAAAAAAATTATTGATATTTAGTTGAAGTTATAAAAAGATATTTAGTTAAATTATTGTTAAAAATTTATGTCATGTATATTATAGTTAAGGTAAATTCAAGTATTAATCTCGAAATTACAA
The DNA here is from genome assembly GCA_006491805.2 of Dysdera silvatica. Lineage (NCBI taxonomy): Eukaryota > Metazoa > Arthropoda > Arachnida > Araneae > Dysderidae > Dysdera > Dysdera silvatica. Next base: position 88,629,734 of record QLNU02015270.1, read on the forward strand.
AATTCTGTTACGTTTTGGTTTAGAAATATTGCTAAATTTTTTAAATCAATCAATTTCATTTTAGCTTAAATATATAGGCTATATTACTTGAGGAATTTCTCTGAAGTTAATGCTAAAAGATCACTCTAAATTAAAGTAAAGATCATAATTAAAATTATCTAATTATTTTATGCTGCTAATATTCATAAAAAAAATTCCAAAATCAATGTTCACGATGTAAATTTTTTATAAACTGGCGCATTTCTTGTTAAAGGTGGAGTATATATGGGAAATAATTTATACGCAGCTTAGGATTCGTAGTAATGAAACAATTTTAAGAATTAGATCATGAATAATAATTTTTTTTAAAGAATTATACACAATTTTTAAAATATCTGTTTGGAACGAAGCATTAGAAATTTTTCAACACACTGCACAAACCTTCACAAAAAGCCTTAAAATAATTTTCGTTTGAGAAAGGAAGAAGCAAAAATTTGTTTTTAAAAGTAGAAGAAAAATACTGCTTTTTCTCATTTCTTCCCTATATTTCTTCGGCAGTTTTCTGTTTTCTTTATACGTATTCGGTAACACCAAAAAAAGTTATATTATCTGTTCTGTACCAAAACCTTTGCTCTCCAGTAGCCTTCAGCTATAAGTTGCTAAATTTATAGCTAGGTCGCACCTAATTTCATTTATTATGACGTCATGCTGGGTCAAAGATGGACGAATTGGGTTAAAGAGCTTATCGATCATTTCTTAAAAGGGTCTTTAGATTTGCTGACGTCATGCATACTCACACGTATGTACATCAGTCTTATATTCAGTTATTGTGTCTCATATTTATATATAATAGAGTAATTTAGGGATTTATATATATATATATATATATATATATATATATATATATATATATATGATAGTAATTTAGAATATATATAATAGAGGATTTATATATATATATATAGAGTAATTTAGGGATATATATATATATGATAGAGTAATTCAGGAATTTATATGTATAATAGGTAATTTAAAGGTTATATGTATTATATGTATTATAGAGTAATCAGGGACTGAACCAAGGTTTTTAGGAGCTCTGGGCTACCAAAAATTTTGGGGTCGTTTATATTCACTTTTTAAAAAAAAAGAAGTATGTATGGCAACGCCTTGCATCTAGTGTTGACTTTTAAAATTAGTCTTAGTCTAATTTCTGTGCAGGCATGAAGAAAAGCATTGAATTATTAATTTTTAATATTTAATATTTAAGAACAACAAAAAAACTGGTTGCCCACTTGAAACATATCAGTAAAATATACACTTGTAAAACATTTTAGCTTGCTTTTATATCTATTTTAATGTTTTTAAATAAAAGGTTTGATACTTGTGTAATATATCCAGGGGCGGACTGGGTTTTCTCGAAGGGCGCGAGTCCTATAGCCGATGAGGGCGCATCGGCCCAGCCCGCACTGAATATACCTCACCGAGATCCACATTGTACAGAGTATAAAACAGCTATATGTACAATGCATAATAACATGCTCTGTATATACAGAGCATAAAACAACTATATATACAGAGCATAAAACAGCTATATTTAAGTGTATAATCTAGTACAATAAAAAATATATGAATACTTAAAAGCGAAAGTTGTCACTTAATTCAGGAGTTTAAATTTGTTATAATGATAACAAGGTTGTAAAGTTTTAATTTAATTAGTTAGAATTTAGGATTAGAAATTTAGAATGTCAGAGTTAAAATGAAGTTAAAGTACTTATAATTAAGTTTGCAAATTTAAGGTTAATGTTTTTATTGGTTATTTTAACTATTTGTGAACATTACAACCCTCTTACAATTATGTTTAATATTACTTTTACTCATCGAGATCAGTAAATAAGCCGTTTATGGAAATTGAAGCTTAAGTACAATACATGATTGTGTTTTAAGTGTTTTAATTTAGAATCCGCAATTAAAAGTAAACAAACCCAGAAATTCACAATAAAAACAGGCAAGAACGTTATTTAAAACGTAAACTGTGCCTTTTATTTAAGCATTGGGGCCAGTAACAATTTTTTCATGATTACGTATTAGTACAAAATACATATCTTCAAAATTTCCCTTTTGAATAGGGAAAACATCCATATTTTCATACTTCTTTCCTTAACAAAACCGATTTTCTTAATCATATCTTTCGTAGATTTATATCTTTTTGTTTTTACATTTTTTGTTCAATTGAAAACTTCCTATTAATTACTTTAAATTATGAAACCAAGTTCAATTACCAATTAGGTCATTTATACTGGGGTATAAAAACCACCAGTAAATAAAACTTAATCATATTAGAATTTTGGTAGTGAGGAGTCACTATTAATTAAAATTAAGAGGAAGTAAAGAAAAGGGAGCTTACATTTTTATTTAAAAAGATCAACCCGAAGAGCCCATAAAGCGAAAAAAATGGAGAAAATGGACAGGCGATGGCCTGTGTTTTGAAGTTTCAAGCAGCAAACTCTCTCTGCCGATTTTCGATGGCTCTTCACATTTCGCCATCTTGTGACTTGGTGTGCTGGTTAAGGACCGCCAGAATCTTTGGTCGCCAATTATTAGCCAACTTCAACTTGGCTCATGTTAACGTTGGCTGACATGGCGTCCGCCATGTTAAAGAAAGGTGGCCATTCTGGCAGCCCAGAATCCGGCCGTGACCTGATTTTTGCAGATGTCCATGTGTTGTTTACAAGGTCTAATTTTAGTTCAAAGTTTAAACTTTGAGCTACGTTTGTTCAACTTTAATCCTTTAATAGGTGCCAACGGTGATCAAAAATTAAACGTCTTGCAGAGAGAAATTATAAAGTTTTGGATGCCCCGATAGGCCAAAATTATTTTATTTCTGTGTTAAATGTGGGCTTTTAAAAACTAAATATAATATGTAGAACAAAAACAAAAAGGTGGGTTAGTATGTTATGGGGGTCCTGCTTTTAAAAAGAAAAGAAATTTAATTATATGTACATTATTTATATATAGAATTTTTAAGTGATAATATTTTTCCTGATAAAAATCATATTAATTTAAAATTCAAGCATTTGGTAATTGAATAAGTATTTTACAAGCAATTTCGTTAATGATTCTCATAACTAAATTTAATGTTCCTAAAAAAACAAAATTGCGAAGTTCTCTTATTTTGTTATATGTCATGCTGGATCCTGGTTGAAGAAACTAATTTGATTGATTTGTATATCGTTGAGCTGAGGGAAGCACTAACCGTTTTGGCACTGACACCTTTTAACTTTGTGGCATTTCTTTTAATGACTGGAATCTATGGAAACGCCTTGGTGCGTTTTAATCTTTTTGGCGTTGCTGTCAAAGAGGAAGGTTTCGTCTTGTGGAGAACTCTACCTCATCAATGGAACATGGTAAATACAGTGCACAGTTATCTTGAAGTACAATCTCATCTGGAATAATCAAATAAAGAGCGGCAGAATAGCGGAAAAAAAAATATTTGCAATATCAATACATACAGGTATAATATTTATATAGTGAGAGAGAGAGAGAGTGTGTGTGTGTGTGTGTGTGTTTTGTCTATTTATGTGCTCCTGAGTGTTTAAATATAATTCATTTATTCATTTCGTTTAAAAAGGAATTTTCAAATTTCGTCCTAACAAATTTTACGGTCTTTATAAGGATGTAAGATATTATTACCCTCCGCAGGGATAACACAATTGCCAAATATGGTCAACACAAGAAAGCCTCCGGGGCGAGATTTTTGTGAGTTTTCGTGGGGGAATTTATTATACAATAATTTCTGCCACCCACGTATTAATTATAGCTCAAACTAGAGCTTATGTAATTTTGGAGAAAAAGAGACGCTTTCCCCATCCTGGATTCGAACCAGGGTCCCTCCGTTTAGCCCGGAGTGTCTTCCTCATTCGTCTAGCGGTCCAAGACACTCCGGGCTAAACGGAGGGACCCTGGTTCAAATCCAGGATGGAGAAGCGTCTCTTTTTCTCCAAAATTACAGACGCTCTAGTTTGAGCTATAATCTATACGTGGGTGGCAGAAATTATTGTATAAGTCTTTATAACTTCTGTTTCCTTATTTTAAGGTTCGCAAAAGATTGCACGACATCGTCAAATGATAATTCCTTAGCAATATCATGTTAAGGACATGATAGCAAGTCTATTAAGTGTCCGTTCCAGCATCGTCGATGGCAATTTATTTCTCGTCAAAGCCATTTTTGAAAAAGAGCGCTGTTTGTCAGTTGGGTGTTAGAATTACCACATATAGTTTTAGGGCGGTGAATGCGTTTTGGAAAACATCAATAAAATTATTACCCTACACATATTTTGTAATGTCTTGGCAAGTAATGTCTTTTTCTCTGCTTGTGTTTTGTGTACCGAGTACATTCACACTCTTGATAAACACATAGAATTGTGAAATTTCACCATGTAAAGATTTATCTAAATCCTCATTGCGAAAATCTAAATAGCTATTTAGAGAAATTTCGAAGAGAATATGTTATAATTTCCATTCATTTTAGGAATGCATTCTTTTGCATCATTTCCATTTTCGTTGCGCACTTCTATTTAATAGCACATTTTATGTAAGATATTATTACCCTTCTCAGGGGTCACACAATTGCCAAATAATGGTCAACACACAAAGCCACCAAGGAAAGTTTTTTGTGAGTTTTCGTGGGGAATTTATATACTTAATAATTTTCGACACCCACGTATTAGTAGCTTAAGCTAAAGTTTTTTGTTTAAGGAGGAAAACGAGATACCGTCCCCCATCTTGGAGTCGAACCAGTGTCCCCCCCCCCTTTGCGCTTAGAGTGTCTTGACCACTGAGCGAACGAGAAAAGGAAACACGCTCCCTTTTTTCGTATATAAGGATGCAATATATTGTTACCATTTTCAGGGATAATACAATTGCCAAATAATGGTCGACACAGATACGGTATTGCATAACGCATATGTCTAGATAGGGAGAGTTCAATTATTACGTAAGCAATATTTTGGCCATTTCAATCCCCCCTCCCTCCGGGTAAGCAAAAATTAACATTGACCAACATAGGAAAATAAGGCAATCCCCCTTCCCCCAAGGTGCTTAATTAATACTTGAATATCTCCCATATTTGTATTTTTTTTACAATAGAAGAGTCTTGGAAAATTTGTAGGTCTCATGACCTTTGCTGTTCTTCCATTTTAAAAACACAAACAATTAATATTGCATTCAATATCAAACGAATTATAAAATATTATATCAGAGACTGAATTTAGAAACAAATTAAGGAGACTAATTATAAGAAATGAAACGTAAGCCAGGATAGGGAGAGAGGGAATTAACCTCAGGTTTTAAGTAAGTAAGTAAGTAAGTAAGTAAGTAATACTTTATTCCTTATTATTATGTACATCAGGAGACCATACAAACGATTTGCTTGGGAAATGGAAAGAGAGCAGTAGCGATGTTCATGTGCAGAATTAACAAACCTGTAGCATGGGAAAATAAAGTATTGCATTGTATGTATTGAATTTGTGTATTGTATTCCCTATGTATAGTGGTAAAGAAATCATTAAAGTAAAATACATTGCACTGAAGCGTATCACTTTGTTTGGTCGAATACTGTAATGCATTGGCAGCATTATACAGTACTGTGTGTTGTTAGAATGGCTGTTGTTAGAATGCCGTTGTTAGAATGGCTGTTGTTAGAATGCCGTTGTTAGAATGGCTGTTATAGAACACCGTCCAAATTTATAAATAGCCATAACCAATTACAGCTGAGTAATGTGTGAAAACGCATTAGGAAAAACGCATTACTTTAGTAATGTTATGAGCAGTTATTATCGCCAAACGAAGACAAATTGGCTGTCACGACTTTTTCAAAAGATTAGATCAGCAATGGACCAACTTAACCAAAAGCAAACTTTTTTAACACTTAGCCCTTTGTTTTGTTCGTTTTTCTGGACCAAGAATAACTACGTATCTATCGGACCTCTATTTGGCGTCGAAAGACCTAGAAAAGGCACCAAAAAATAACAAATTCGATGAATCGCAGACGGACGCACAAAAGGTTGAGAAATTTACGGCAAAAAACAATCTTGCACTTTGGCTGACCTCCAGAATTTACTTACTCTTTGGAAGAGAAAACAATTTCCAGTTTTTCCTGTTTTTTCTCCGGAATATTGACAAAACGAGAAGTGGTTGCCAATTGGCATCAAATTATGATTCTTGGCGAAATGTTTTCGTAAACAGAGGGGTGGAAAAACTCTAAATAAACAAGTTTTACAAATTCGTAAAAAATTTGACGGATTTTCTTGTAGGGACATTTGTAGGTACTTTAGAAATTTTTTAGTGGCAACACCACTGTACATATGGCGCGGTTTCGATCAATTGGCTGGAAAAGATGCGCACGGAAAATTAATTAAGTAAACAACGGAAGTATGCTTTCACTTTTTTTTTTTGTTTTTAAAAATAAAATAAATAATATCCTTTGAATCTAAGCTTATAATATCTTATTTATGATTTTGTAAGCGACCACAGATGTCGTTACTAATTTTTTTTATTATTCGTGGAGAACACACTTATAATTTTAATTTTCTTGAAAACTTACGAGTCAATATTAAACTAAAATACCATACTGTAATATACATATTGAAATACACACTGAAATATACATACTGAAATATATATACTGCAATATATATACTGAAATATACATACTGCAATATATATATATACTGAAATATACATACTGCAATACATATACTGAAATATACATACTGCAATATATATATGCCGAAATACGCACTGAGATATTCATACTGAAATGCGCACTAGGGAACATATACCGAAATAATAATCGTAAAAATTTCATATACTTATAGCCGAAAGTTTTACATAGAGTGAAGCAAATTAAATGTTAACGATAATAGAATTTGATTTATACATTTATTCTCAACCGAATGATGTTAATGAAAGGTATCATCATGAAGGAATTTCAAAGGAGTATTAAACAATTGGGTGGGCCATCGAAGGCTTTCATGTTGAGGGGGGGGTGATTTTCTTTATATTTGAAGAGGAGATCTTCAACTCTATTGCCCAGTCCTCTCTTATGAAGCAGAGATTGCAGTTTAAGGAAAATAGCAATACGGAAATTGCAAACAACCTACAGGATCATGCAGAGGTATATACACTGAAGTGCCAGAAAAGTGGGTACACCTACCTAATATCGTGCAGCCCCCCTCCGTGCGCATGCCAAAGTGCCGCAACACGACGTGGCATGGACTCGACTAATGTCTGAAGGTATCCTGGAGACAATTCACACCAGGAATCCTGCAGGGCAGTCCACAAATCCATAGGAGTGCGAGGTGGTGGAGATCTCTTCTGAACAGCACGTTGCAAGGCATCCCAGATATGCTCGATAATGTTCATGTCTGGCGATTTAGGTGGCCAATGGAAGTGTCTAAAGTCAGAAGAGTGTTCCTGGAGCCACTCGGTAGCAACTCTTGATGTGTGGGGTGTCGCATTATCATGCTGAAATTGTCCAAGTCCGTCGGAATGCACAATGGACATGAATGGGTGTAGGTGATCGGACATGATGCTTACGTACCTGTCACCTGTCAGAGTTGTCTCTAGACGTATCAGGGGTCCCATATCACGCCAACTGCACACGCCCCATACCATCACAGAAGCTCCACCAGCTTGAACAGTCCCCTGTTGACATGTAGGGTCCATGGATTCATGAGGTTGTCTCCATACCCGTACACGTCCATCCGCCTGATGCAATTGGAAACGAGACTCGTCAGACCAGGCAACGTGTTTCCAGTCATCAACAGTCCAATGGCGGTGTTGGCGGGCCCAGACGAGGCGTAAAGCTTTGTGCCGTGCAGTCAACAATGGTACACGAGTGGACCTTCGGCTCCGAAAGCCCATATCAATGATGGTTCGTTGAACAGTTCGCACGCTGACACTTGTTGATGCCCCAGCATTGAAATCCGCGGCAATTTGAGGAAGTGTTGCACGTCTATCTCGTTTAACGATTCTCGTCAGTCGTCGAATGTCCCGTTCTTTCAAGGTCTTTTTCCGGCCGCACCGCTGTCGGAGATTTGATGTTTTACCGGATTCCTGATATTCACGGTATACCCGTGAAATGGTCGTACGCGAAAATCCAAATTTTGTCGCTATCTCGGAGATGCTATGTCCCATCTCTCTTGTGCCGACTATAACGCCACGTTCAAAATCACTTAAATCTTGATAACCTGCCATTGTAGCGGCAAGAACCGATCTAACAGCTTTGCCAGACATCTCTTGTCTTATATAGGCGCTGCCGACCGCATCGCGTTACGCTGATTGGTTGCAAAGCTCCGTTATTTGCATACGCACGCCTGTACCAGTTTTTCTGGCACTTCAGTGTATATGCTTGGAATAGCTAGGGAGGATGGAAAAAAAAACCTGGATGATAGCGCGAAAAAAGGTATAGATGACATCATTGTTAATGTAAAAAAGCTGAAAGGAGCTGAGCGTATCGCAAGAAGAATTGATATAATAGTAATTTCTGACACCCAAGCTTGAGCTCAAACAATTGCCTTGGCACAAATTCGAACTATGGACCCTCTGTTAGAGTGCCTTAACCACTCGGTTCGGCTTTGAACCAGGAAGATAATATCTTTTCTCTTATATAGAGAAAGCTTTAGTTTAAGTTCAAGTGTGTGCCTTAGAAATTACTATCAATAAAATTCTCCATGAAGAATTGCAAAAAATACGCCCTGGTGGCTTTATGTGTTGACCATTTGGCGGCTGTTAACTCTGGCAAGGGTAATAACATTTTACATAGCTTCCAACTAAAATTCTCAAATGGATCCCGAAAGACCATTAAACACACGGGAAGCGTCCTCGGACCGGGTGGGTGGGTGGATGGACTAATAAAACAGTTGTATAAATAAAATATAACAGTTGTTTAAACAGTAATAAAACAGGTTGTGACGATACGGAAACGAAGTTCGGTTTCGGCTCTGGTGGCGTGCGGACATCTTTTTGCTAGGGTCCGGGTCTGGCGGGCTTTGGTTCCTGCTCGTACGACTATGTCGCTTATAGTGGGGCTTGACTATGTTGGAGTACATAGGACATTAACTAGGCCGCCAGATTGCGTTGGATTGACCTTCGTGCCCGCTATGTTGGGACTGGGCTCTACTTCTCCTCGCGGACGGCTCTTTGTCTCGGGGTTGTGCGGACGTCCTTTGTTCCGTTCCGGGATGTTTGGCTACAGTTGCCGTCCGTGCTCGGCGTCGAAAGTCTTGGAGAAGCTTTCGTTTGCAGGCGGGTGGGACACCGGCTAGACGCTTGGATGGGATGAATGGCGATCCGCGCTCTCCGATTGCAGAGCCGTTTCGTGCCCCTTCACTGCCACCTTGAAGCGCCCCGCACCAGGTCAACGGTGTCCGGAGGGTTCCTTTAGGAACGCCGACCTGCCTGGGATGTTCTTCCGTGCCATCCATCTATTTCATCTGCTCTCCGGGGTGGATTGATTGTGGATGATTTTTGGTTGATGTTAAATGATGACACCCTTGCGAGCAGTGCGTCCGTGTACGCCAGCACGGATCGACAATCTCCCCTTCGCCCATTGGCAGTCAAGATCTCTTGACTTTAAAACCTGTCTGGGATTACATTGCCGCCCTTTCGGCGGTCACCCTTCCCATTAATATCATATCCAACTGACAATGATACGGAAAAGAATTGCCTAAGATATACTTGTTTTAAAAGCACTTGAGGAGACCTTCGTTTACAGTGGATTGACAGATAATTCTTGATTATGATGATATAAGGTAAAGTTTATTGGATAACACAAGAACAAATCAAAAACCGGATGCTACAGATAAGAAAAACCTGGAGTGTCCAAATCCCCCCGAATAATCCGAAATTTCGATTACTATATACTATATGCATTTATTAAAAATTATTAATCCATAATTTACTTCAATATATACATTTATTAAAAGTTACTAATCCATAATTTACTTTAATATATGCATTTATTAAAAATTATTAATCCATAAATATTAATACTGATTAATAATTTATTCAGTAAGTCATCGTCGAAAAGAGGTCTTGATTAAGTTTTTTTCTTAACTGCACTGCAATCGAACAGATTTTCAACACGGTGTGAAAGAATTAAATAAATTAATTAATTATAATTGTAGTTATGGTTTTGGAAACTATATGATTATTTATAACTAATCAGTTTTAAATACTCTCTGGTTGATTCGTTGCCTATCCGTTGATTTCGTTCCAGGTTTGTTATATCCGCAAAAAACTGATCGATTTTTGAAAGACATATTTTATTGCGAAATTTTGGTTACTGGCAACTTGCTTAATCAATAAACAAATTTGAAAAATAAAGGAAGGAGCTAATTTGAAACTGACTTTATTTTCTATCAATTTGTGTAATTGACTGGATGAATTGTCATTTCGAAGTCGCCATATTTTGTTGGTTGTTAAGATTGTTTGCCCTCTTCAAAAGGAATTGTTATTTGGAAAAGCGAATATCCTCGTACTCATTTCGTCCATTGAGAGTAATTGTTTGAAATGAAGTGAAAAACGCTAGTCAAGTGTAGTTATATACAGGGTGTTTCAAAAATAACGGGCCTATTTGCAAAATCAGTTTAAAAACCCACTACAGGAAATGATAGAGATGCATCGTTCGCTGTAAGAAAACGGTAACTGATCAGTTTTCCAAAGCACATTGCAGCAAACGGCGCATCTCTATGATTTCCCGCCTCTTCTTTTAATTAATTTTTCAAATTGGTCAATCATTTTTGGGACATCCTGTACATAACTAATGTAATTGAAAAAAAAAGTTATTTTTTGTACAAAATTCCGATTAAAATTCATCAGAAAAATTAAAATTATAAAAATAGAAGTGTAAATGAATGACTGAAGGAAGAAAGGAAGGAAGGAAGGAACCGACGTTTCCAACAATGGATGGCCATGGTTTTAAATAAGCATAAAACATTTGTTTTATTAATTGGCTTGAAGCATAACTAATTTAAAACGCTGAGCCTATTTGCATGCAACCAAAACACGCTGAATATCTGAGATAATTTGCAGCATGTATATCTATCTGCCCGTTGAGAGAAGTGTGAACTGTATTGTACTAATACATCAGGACGATAAGACGTTGGATAACGCTTATTTCTTAGATTATGACAATGACTATGTGTTCTTTAGGATATCTTAGACGTTTTTTGAATCTACCGAGATATAACAAACGCAGAGGTAAATGAACAGCAGTTGTTCTCACTTTGAATGTCAATTTAATACGCATATCGTTGCTTCAGGAGGCGTTTGGGGCGTAATGTTATGGTAATTTATGGGGCGGCTGTTGCCTCGAGCTGAACATTAACGGCTTTTCGATAAATGCAGCTCCCATCTAATCTGTCCCTGGAACATTCACCGTTAGAGATAAGTGGATAGAAAGCGCGCCAATTTCAGATCGTTGCAAAATGGCAGGAAACGAATGCATATGATGGATAATGGACTAGAGTAAATTCGGGGATGATGAAGATGATGATCTTATTTTTTTACATTAGCATTTTTATATTTTTGCATCTAATTAAACTGCGGGAATGTGCAGGGGCGGACTAGATCCTCTTAAAGGGCGCATATCTTTGATTATCGGAGGGCGCTAGTCCTTGCCTATTCGGGGGCGCTAGTCCTTGCCCATTCGGGAGCGCGAGTCGTGTCATCCATGAGGGCGCTTCGGTCCGGAGCCGGTGGTCCAGCGGCCCTGTCCGCCCTTGAGAATGTGACTTGAACATTTTAATGATGTTTTGACCCTGCGGTGATGGAGTAGAAACCTGTTTACCTGCATGCCGTTCTCCCGGGTTTTACTAGGGCATTGGCGTACGCAGGGGGTGTTGATGGGGGTTGTAACCCCCCCATTGCGGTGAAATTTTGTATATTTAACATAGAAATATGCGAGTTGTATCTCTGTAACCCCCCATTGAGTCTATAACCCCCTTACGAACTTTCTGCTTATGCCAGTGGTTTCCAGGGTTGGTTCCCTGGTCTATGGAGGTTCGGATTCCTCGGAAAACTGTAGGTCCCGGCACAGCATGACCCTTGCGCTGTAGATTTCACAAAAACAATATCAATTAACAATATCAATAACAATATCAGCCAATAGTTAATTTGCCATTCATATTTTAAGTAATCTCTAGAATTTCAGTAAGAAGTTAGAAGAATATATCTAGATATCCAAGGGGCATTAAGCCCCTGATCCCCATTCTTATGCCACTGCTGTCAACGTCAGTTCTTGTTCAGAGAGAAATAGAGCGATTTTCTAAATTTATAATGAAATGCTTTAATTCGTTCCTAAGGTTTTTGTCGGGTTCAAATCGGAACTTCGTGCAGGCCAATCTAAAACAGGAATTTCATTTTCCTGAAATAGCGCCTGTAGTGTGAGCGAGGACGTTGTCATTTTGCTGTAAGTTGATTTCCCCATCCTACTGTTTCCAAATTTCTGGGAGCGCAGAATTTTTCAAATTGTATCCACGCGATGTTTTTTAAAAATATCATCCATCAATTCGACAGGGAAAGTTATAAAAGAATGCAAAAAATATGTCTGTGTTGCTTCCTGAGTTGATCATTTAGAAATCGTGTCAATCCAAAGAAGAGGAGTAATAATATCTCTTACGAAACCTTATATGCGAAGGGAAGGAGTGTCGTGCATATGCCTTGCCGACAGCACCGGCTTGTGGCGAAAATTTGGTGAGATAGGAGCCAATTCGCCAAAATACACTAACCTACATATTAATCAGTTAGTGAAACTGGTTTCTTGGCGAATATAGACCGTAGTGTAACTTATTTTGGTGAATCAGCCTAGTTCTGACTCACTAAAATAGCGCCACGAGCCACCACTGCATGGCAACCGAATAGGTTGAGGCACATTGGTTTATGCAGTCGGTCTCCAGTTCGAGGGTGGGCCAGGGAGGTGTTTCTTTTTCTTCTATGCCTGGGGCGGCCCGTGGCGAGATTCAAGGGAAGTTGCGTGAAGCCAATTCACCAAAACCCAAAGTTACCATAAATTTCTTCTTTATTTACTGAATGAGGTAAAAACCAGTTTCTTGGAGAACATAAACCGTAAATTGATGTGTTTTGGCGAATTAGCTTCAAGAAATTTCTCTAAATCTCGCCACGGGCCGTCACTGTTCTATACATAAAAAGCTCTAGCTTGAGCTAAGAAACGAGTGTGGCAAAAATTATTATCCACTAATTTCTCTAACAAAATAAAAATAAAATAAAAACATGCTCCGTTGGCTTCGTATTTTGGCCATTTGGCAATTGAATTAACCCTGAGAAGGGTAATAAGATCTGTTGCAAAATATAGTAGAACCTTCCTAAAGTGACCACCTTTGTGACTGGACTGCAATAATCACCATAGACAAGTGATAAATATACACGATAAACTTTGATATAGGCATGACTATGTCTTCACCAGTTCTCTCTCTTATAAAAAGTGGTCAATTTAATCAGGTGGTCAGTTTAACAGGTTCCACTATATATTCATATATGCTTCCGCATTTACGGTTTTCGACAGCATGTATTAACAGGCGTAGGCTTTGCCACGAGAAACAACTTTTCAGGAAAATACAGCCGTTGAACTTACGGTGACCTTTGACCACATAGTGTACATGTCGATCATGGACGTAACAGTACTTCTATGGGGAACTGAGAAATATTATTACCTTCTTCTCAAGACTGTCAAAAATTTTAGTGAATGTACAAGATACTAAAATGCTACAAAAATAATTGATACTGCTTGACAATTAGTAATGAGCTAAAAAGTACCTTATTTTAAAATGTGTTTCTAAAACTTTGAAAGTAAATGCATAGCAGAATCAGGAAAATCAATATCTTGAACGTCTAGGGGGTCTCGAGTCCCCATCTGCCCCCCCTCCATATGGACACCCATGATGTCGATGGAAACACTTTCTCGACAAATTTCACTAGCATCAAAAGAAATCCATTTCCTCAGGCACTAAACTAGTAGCGTATGAAAATTAGGGCTTACGCCCCGCCCACATAGAATATCAAAACATATTATTTTCTCTAAGGTCACATCACATAATTGCCCTTAAAACCATTGAGCTACTCCATGAGTTTTGAATTGCTACTGTCCTGAACAAGCGAGAATATTTCATTGCGAGCTTTTAAAACACGTGTTAATCTACCTTTGATGAACAAATACATTTAATGCCAATAGCCAGCATGAACATTACAGCCACATTCTTTAATTAATTTGTTCCACAAATGGGTAGGAAACGAATGTGGCTTTAATTATTCTGTTACCACCCAATTATTCCCCGTTGGAGACTGGAGCACCCAAGCATCCCACTTTCGACTTGGCAACGGATGTACAACTCCAAACATTTATTATTTAGTTCGCACAACGGGAGAGAAAGCTAATTACTTTCGAAGACTTATATTGCAAACAGCGTGTTCAGATGTTACGGACAGTGCAGATGACGTGAAACCACCGTTACGTAATTTATCGTAGTTCCATCTTTTATTCTCCAAATATTACGATTCATATCGTAAGCATCTTAAGATAAAATCGTTAACGCCGTAGGATACTTTTAATGGATGACTTATATTGGAATTGAGAGATAGTGATCTGATTGTTTAAGATTATTCAATTGCAGTAAAGGTGTCACTTACCAAGTTGAAAGAAATTGATTACAGAATTTGTGCGATAAAAAGCAGTAGCGTAGTAAGTCAAAACTCATGGGGGGTGCACAAGTAGCTTTATAGAAGAATATGTGATGCGACTTAAAAGAGAAAATATGATTTGATATCCAATGGGGCTTAATACCCCCGAGCCACAATTATCCACGCCATTGATGCAAAGCGTGGTCAAGAAGTATTAAAAAGCTAATGTGTTGGCATGCAATCAGTTAGTCATGGGCTTGACCATGGGAAGGGGTAGGGCAGGCACGTCGACCTCTAGAAAATATCTAGCTCACCTCGAAAAATGAAAACTACAGGTGAATGTGAAGCACTACATGGTAATTTTTCATTTTTCTAATGTTTTCCTACTAATAATTTTTTAATATCGTTCTATACAAGGACCCTTTGAAACAGATGCTACAGCCCTCCCCTGCAAGACGTTGAGACTAGTTAAGCCAATGCTGTTAAAAAATAGATAATAATAATAATATATGTATGTTTCTCTGTATATTTGCATTAATGGTACGATGACAGTTAAAAGTGACTTCCCCAAACATTAACTACAATCTCCGGGAAATACTAGTTTCAATGGAATTCATTTCAGGATAATATTGTACCAGGAATGTAGCCAGGATTAAGGGGGCAACTGGGACAAGGTAAAGAGCAGATGGGGCACCAGGCATCTGGGGATTGTTTTATATATATAAATAGCTCCTTGGGGCAACTGACAACGCGCCCCTGCTGGCCCCGGCTTGGATGCAGGCCTGCACTGTACTGGCCCAGCTCGGCTGCTCCGTCTTTTGTGCATTTCGGTAGTAGGAGTATGATTGTAGAAAGCAGGGTAAATAACCTTGAAGTTTAAGCACAGTTTAGGGACATTTGTCCATCAAGAAATGGAACTTTAAGGCAGAAATTACCTGAAGGTGAAAGAACTCCCGGAAATGTGTGTATTGTTCATAGGTATACTTTTTATTTAATCTATGATGAAACTATATGCAGTGGTACCTTAATTTAACGATGGCAATTGGTTCCAGGATTGCTATCGTTATCCAAGGCGCGGTTCCCCATGAGATATACACCCTATAACAAAAAAATCGACGCACCAAGAAGGAGTTGTCCGATTGCGATAAAAATTGGTGGATGTGAAGAACATACATAGAAAAAGAAACGATTAAAATTTCAGAACAATTGAATGATTTATTGCAGAGTTTGACCGTTACAAAGGGAGGAAGTCAATAAGGCGTTGGTCCACCTCTGGCCTGGCATAGATAGAAAGATCCCGGATGGTGGTGAGCTGCAGAATTTCTTGCCAAATTGTCTCCAACTGTCGGGCTAAATCGTCAACATTCCTGGATGGTTGCAATCGCCTTCCCATAGCGTCCCAAATGTGCTCTATGGGAGAGAGATCAGGAGACCTAGCTTGCCAAGGAAGTGTTGGGCAAGCTTGAAGACAATTCATAGCAACACGTGCCGTGTGCGGCCGGGCATTGTCTTGTTGAAACGTAAGTCCAGGGTGTCGCAAAAGGAATGGTAACACAACCGGTCGTAGAATGTCGTCTACGTACCGCTGTGCTGTAAGTGTGCCAGAAATGACCACCAAAGGGGTCCGGCTATCAAAGGAGATGGCACCCCCTGACCATAACGCCCTGTTGTGGGCATGTGTGGCGTGCGATAGTAAGGGCAGGATCCCCAGGTTGCGTTGCATCGCAGATGTACCCAGAAAGTTCACAAGGGAGGGTTGTAGGCTCAATGGAAGGGTTACAGAGCTACAACCAACATATTCCTATGTTAAACATATAAAATTTCATGGCAGTGGAGGGTTATGATCCCCATTAACACCCCCTGCGTACGCCAGTGACCAAGGCCACCGTCTATTTTTGGGAACACCAATTCCCATCAGATCATGAAAGTTAAGCAAATACGGGCGCGGTTTTCCGGAAAGTGAACACTCCCGAAACTGTTTGTACCCAGTGGGCCGGGGTGATTTCAATCGCCTAACATAGGCCTCGATAAACGACGGAAATTTTCTCCGTTATCTGATAGTTTGCTCCACATCGAAGAATTGAAAATCCAAATGATGGTTGTTAGAATGCTACAGGAAACCATGCTACGGGTTTGTCAATCCTGTACATGGGGCAAGAGTAGCAAAACCTAAGGTTAATTCCCTCTCTCCCTACACTGGCTTAAGTTTCATTTCTTATAATTAGTCTTCTTAATTTGTTTCTAAATTCAGTATCTGATGTAATATTTTTTATTTCGTTTGGTAATGAATTCCACATCTTAATGCCGTAATAATTTATATTACCGGAACCCATGTTTGTTTTTATTTTTTTAATTTTTAAAGTTTTCCTTGATCAACTATTGTTCATATTTGGTTTATTTTCTATATTTATGTCCTCAATATACTTCCCTTTTTTTATTCTATTAAATATCATTATCAAAATTTTAAATCTATGTATTTGATCTAAATCCATTATATTATTTTCAATTTTTATTTCTTGTTTTTTGTTTTTTTTTTGCGTTACATTGTTCCAAAATATATTTAATATTGTTTGCATACTTTTTCGATTTTTTATATTCATATTTCCCCAGACACTATTTCCATATAAAATATAACTATATATCAGTGAATAATATAATTGAATTTTTATATATAAGGATAACAGATTTTTTAATCTTTAATACTCCTACACTTTTTCTAATTTTTTTTATTAACTTCCAAAATATATTTATTCCAATTTAAACTTCATTTATATAAATACCAAGGAACTTAATTTCATCCGTTTTCTTTATTTCCTTATTATCTAACTTTAATATTTCCAAATTATCTAATTTTTTATTTATATTATGAAAAAGTATATGCTTAGTTTTTTCTCTATTAACTATTAGTTTATTATTTTTAAACCACTGATTTAGAATTTCTAGTTTTAATTTTGCCTTGATGAAGAGGTTTTCCTGTGATATATTTCCAAAAATCAGACCTATGTCGTCAGCTAATAAGTTTATATCATCGCCAATGTCAGTAATATCATTTATATATATATATGAAAAAAATAGCAGTATAAATAATAATAATTAAAACCGATATATAAGAATCTGCAAATATATGCATGCAACTAAATTCACAAGTGCCTTAATTACTCCCATCTAATAGCATAATTCCTGGTAAAACACCCTTGTACATAGTAAAAAATAAAAAATACTGTATAAAAATCTTCAATGTTATTGAATATTAGAACGTTGAAAATGTATACACTTTGAATGCGGAATATCATAGTTGTAGCTCCAATAGCAGCCTAGAAAAAGGATGGGGGCTCCGGTTCCCTCCGATACGTCCCTGATATGCAACATTTCAAGTGCCCTCACGTATAATCTCTGAATACGGAATATCGTACTCGGAGCCCCAACAGCAGCCGAGAAATACGATGGGGGCTCCGGGCCCTCCCATACTGCCGTGACATGCAAAATTTCAAGTGTCCTCACCTCATAGGTGTAGGCAGAAAGGACATAAAGGGGGTTTATAAGCGTAATGGGAGGGGTTACAGAGATACAACCCATATATTCCTATGTTAAATAAAAATAGGCATGTGGGCAACATAATGAAAAGGTCTCCGTTAATACAACACATACTATAACCTTCTACCTTTATTAAAATCTGACGTAAAAAAATAACGCAATAAAGTAACGCTTTTTTCTAATTGACCTCCGTAAAAACGTTTTCAACTTTAAAAAAATTGCCTCACTTCCCATGCACCAAGAATATTTATTTTCGTCTACCTATCACTCATAAAATCTTTAATAATTTTATTTGAGCTCCTTTTATGTTGGTTAATAGGATCTACATCAATTTGTTAGTTATTTTTGTCCTCTAAGGATTCTAGGGAAGTACATAGCTTTGGGAGTTACTGATGCAGCAAGCGCACGCATGATTATAAGGAGTTTGCTCTGAGTGGCAGACGTTAGTTGTCGGGAGCGTCAAATGAGGTCGCTTTCATCTCTTATCCATGGGAAGTTTTACAGAACACGAGGATTCTCTTCTTCTCGGAGACGTGGCTTATCGTTTGCGTGAGAACTCGGTAACACAGTTACTTCCTATCAAGATGATGGAAATTTTATTTATATTTTCACTGCAATTGCTCATTATTAGCAATATAAAGTAAAATAAGAGTATGTATGTATGTATGTGTGTATGTGTGTGTGCGTGCGTATGTATATATGTATGCATGTATGTGTGTGTGTGTCTGCGTGCGTGCGTGTATGTATGTATAAAATGATAAATTAATGAATAATTAAGAATTTATATAAAAGTTTTTATATTTTTATTTATAGTTTTATAGTTTTTAATAATTTCTAATTTAATTTTAACTATTAAAGCTATTATCCAAACCATAATGATGTAGGATCAATGAAAAATACAATTAGTCAATGAAGGTAAAAATGAAAATCCAAAATTTTCGAACAAGAAATACAACAAAATTGTATTATGGAGGGGACTTCTTCAAGGTAATTGTATTATGGGGGTCTCTCCTGAAATTTTAAACTGCAGTTTGTAATAAGTCTTCAGCCACAAAAAAAAATTATATACTACAATTGATGCGTTTTAAAGTGCAGCATAAAAGCATGTACACTATAACCAAATTCAATAGCATGTGTGCACTCAAGGTCGGTGCATTAAAGATAAAGGCAAGAGAGCAGAACCTTGTCAGGCCCAGGGCCTAAGGAGCAGGAACTTGCTTGTAGGCAGAGTGTCTAAGGTCATACAGGGATTTGGATGGTTATATATTCTGTAAAAAGTCTTAGCACTAAGCTTACTAAGAAACTCTTCAAGTGGAAGAATTTCGCTGTCTAAATATTGTTAAGGTAGTTAGTTATTTAAAGGAAATCAACTGTGTTACAATGCCGCGAAAGTAATTTGTTTTAGTTGTTGCCAGTTCCGAAAAGCAAAATTAAATTTTGAATATCTTGAATGATTTTAGAAATTGTGACATCAGGGATGTGATTATTTTTCTCGTTCAGGCACGTTTACCAAAATAAAACTCTTTATACATGATTGCATTTGGCAAAGTTCATTTGAGAGAAAGAGCAGCTTTTTTTTTAAATTCCTTTCATTAAATTTGCGAGTGAAGTTAAGTCCTCGAAACAAAGGAGCATCGAAAAGCTACTTAAGCACGCCGCATTCTCAAGTAGAATCTTACTTTCGTTGCCTCTCGTTCCCCTAACTCTCGTTTGTTGCCGGACCAGGACTTTTGGCACAATTCAGTTTTATGGCTTCCTTTTCCTTAGCAGCGACGCGTGTTTGGTTCATCAATGTTTCAACACAGCGTGCTGTGGAAAACATGGCTGTGTTCTGGAAGTTTTCGCGTATATGATTTGTTTTTACGAGAAACGATAAATAAAAAGGATTTCCGGCTTATTGGGTGAGTTAATTGGGAGGTCTTGTGATCCTCAGATATCAGCTGTGGTGGTGCTCCTTTACTCTGGTCTGCCTTTGTGATGCGAGGAGGGTTTGACTCTGTCCCCGAGGAGAAGGAGGTCAACTCTAAAAGCGAGTTATCACCAGTTTTCTTCCCAAAATAGCTCTTTTATCTCATTATTTCATGCAAGTCCTGATTTTTTTAGCTAATTCTGGCCCTAAAATAGCTAAAAAAAGAGAACGCCACTAGTTTGGGCTGCTCAAAGGCAACATTTGCTATGCTAGTTAAATAACGGCATCCTATCCTTTTTTTAATCGAAATAAGACTTAACTATTTTTAGATTATAGGCATATATTGATTTTTGGATTTCTGACTCTCCTCCTCAGCATTGTGAACTGCAGAAAATAATTTGTTTGTTTCCGTTTTTACGGTGCCAGGGCAACAGAGATCATGCTTCGCCGGGACTTTTCCGAGGAATTTTCCGGGGCCATTTCCGGCGAATCTGAATCTCTATTACCATGGCATCCATAAGTGTACATCGAAAGTATATAAGGGAGGACTAAAAGATTCAATGCTGGGTTACAAAGCTGCAGCTCCATATATTCCTACGTATATATGCAAAATTTCATCGCAATGGGAGGTAGTTACAACCCCTATCAACACCCCCCCCCTGCGTACGCCATTGATGAGAACCAACTCCAGGATTACAGCGAGAAATTAGTCGGTAAACTAAATTTTTTTCCACCGTTTACAGCAATGGCGTAGCAATGACAATGCAACCAATGCAGTTGCATTGGGGCCTTTGCCCTTTGTGGGGGCCTTTGGAAGTCGAGGCTCCTTAGATAGCATAATTGTGGGATCCTGGTAATGGGTGGGGGCCTCTCTACCAGCGATTACATTGGGGGCCCAAATTCTATAGTTATTCTACTGATTTAGAGATTAACCCACATTAACGGCACAGTAGCTTTGCACCGCGCCACCCTCAGGGCCCTCAAATAAGTGTTGCCACTGATATTGTAGACTATAGAGACGTGGGAATTTATATAAAAAATCTGAAATTAATAAAACGCTGAAAAAAAGAAATATATAACACATCGAATGTATGTGCGGAATAGTCCTGTTGGTGGTGGTGGCGAAGAAGTACATGAAAACAGAAATTTGGACTGTTAACCCAATTTCCGCATAATGACTAAATCTCGTGGATGGCGGGTAAATCATTGATTCCAGTGCCGACTTCGAAAACAAAAGACAAGAATCGATCTACCTGTATTTCTCTCTCTTTCTCCGCTGGGCTAATTCATTTTTATTGACATCATAACACAGGAATGGTGGAAGGATACCAGGTTCCGTTGCATCGGAGGCGTACCCAGAAAGTTCATAAGTGTAGGTTGTAGGCTCAATGGGGTTAAAGAGTTACAACTCACATATTCCTATGTTAAATATACAAAATTTCATCGCAATGGGGGGTTACAACAGCCATCAACACCCCCTGCGCACGCCAGTGACCAAGGCCACTGTTTATTTTTGGGAACACCAATCCCCATCAGGTCATGAAAGTTGAGCAAATATGGGCGCGGATTTCCGGAAAGTGACCACTCCCGAAACTGTTTGTGCGCTGTTTGTTTCGGTTTCCCGAAACTGTTTGTGGGCCGGGGTGATTTCAACCGCCTAACATAGGCCCCGATAAACGAGGAAATCTTCTCCGTTATCCGATGGTTTGCTCCACATGGAATAATTGAAAAGCCAAATGACGGTTATTAGAAAAAAAAAAGACTAACAAACAAACTGAACATTATTTATTGTCAATTTCGGTCAACATTTATACTTTTCTTTTAATTACGCCGTACGTAATGACATATGATACAGTGAAATCTGTTTACAACGATGAATTACCGTGAAATGATTAACAAGTTGATTGCAATGATTTCAAGTAGATTGCAAATTGATTGCAAATAATTAGCAATTGATAGATAAGGTTGAACATGTTAAGCAGTCCGTATTTCAAGAACAAACATAGTTTTAGACGGGTTTTACTACATAGGTAAAATTGCATACTTGACCAAGATAAAGAAATCGTATTTGTATATTTCTTAATTGTATTCTATAAGCGCAAATTTTAGCGTTCACTGCACATTTGAGTCATTAATAATTTCCAAAACAGTAATCTTGATACGAGATTGCTTTTAATCACACACTAAAGGTTATGGAAAAATAAAGATCGCGATGAAATTTTCGTTTAATTCACTTTTCAATTTAATTTCTCACAACTCGAAAAATCGAATTTTACGAATATTAATATAAAACATCTGCACACAGCTGTTAATTTCTTTTTCCAGAATTCAGTTCCAGAATTCAGTTAAACGTCCCGCGCAACTGCTGTTTACTATTGCCAAATTATACGAACTCTTCTCCTCAGAAAAAGGCAGGAAAATTAATTTCAAATTTTAAGAAATATATTTTTTCCGTTTTTTAAAAAGTTGGCTGCCGAAGTCTATTGATGTTGATGTTAGCCAACGTTTATAGGGTGAAAGTGAATGTGCATTCTTTACCGGTGCCGGGCCCTTGGTCGGTGGTCAAATAGATGATACTTTCCACAGTTGACAGAATCACCACTAAATCGTATTATCTTGGTGGTGATATAAACACGATACATAAACGATAGGTAACCGATACATAAACAAACACGATACATAAATAAACACGATACATAAACGATAGGTAACCGATATAAACAAGGTTCTAATAACGCTTAAACTTAAATAAAGGCCTCTGCAAGTCACCAAAATTATGGGGCCTACATGGCCTATACGTCAGTCCGGCACCAGGACAATTTAAATGTTATTACACCAGTACCATCTCAATTGGGTGGCAATGCCTTGGTTCACGATTGTATCATCTGAGTGTATTTATTTAATTATTATTAATGATTCATTTATTATTAACGAATTTATACAATTTTATATATCAATATAAATCAATCAAACATACGATAAAATTCTAATAAAATTTAAAATAATATTAACGGGAAAATGTTACCGTCTTCGCTTCAATGTGAATGACTGGACCATCATTTGGTGTTAAATCTCCCGCGGGTGATTACTTAAGCACCACATGGTGCCTAATCTAACATCCGAATAATGCATAGACTATGGCCTTCCTACTACATAGCCTATAGTCTGTCTACTACAAGAACTCCTCCCGCTGTTTAGTCTGTGCTATGGAAACTGCCCTCAGCCAATTTTGTGAATTAGAATAAAAATGCATTTCTTCATGCATCCCCCCTACTTAAAATAGGTTAAGCCTTGTTTCTACAGCAACAGACAGGCGCAAGCTTAGCGGCGGGAGGCATTGGCGTAGCCTGAAAGTTCGTAAGTGGGGTTTAGGCTCAACAAGGAGGGGGTTACAGAGCTACAACTCGTATATTCCTATGTTAAATATACAAAATTTCATTGCAATGGGGGGTTACAACTCCCCCTGGCTACGCCCATGATTGAAGGCGTTTTCATAGTAGGTAGACAGTAGAATGCCCCATTAAATGCTAACATTAGAAACTGCATTATATAGGTATGGTCAGTTGGACCGACAAACACCGGTAAAATATGTTCATCCTTAACCATGTAAAACCCAAAATTATTTATTTACAACAAAGTCATGATTTCGTAACGCAAACTTTTCCTTTCGTGTAGAAACAACTTTCCGGTTGACGGCCTTTTGGTCATTCGGTATATTTTGGTTTTGCCGGAAAACTGTTTGTTTACAGCGACCCCTGGCATCAAAGTTCCGTAGCTGATACCGTAAGAAAACTAACGTTTATGTCAGACACTCCTCAT
>QLNU02015270.1:88653771-88667680 GCA_006491805.2 Dysdera silvatica
ACGTTTATACAAAAGACATAAAAAAACTTTTTCTAGACGTTTATACAAAACGTATAAAAGAACTTTGTCTAGACGTTTATACAAAACGTATGAAAAAACTTTGTCTAGACGTTTATACAAAACGTATGAAAGAACTTCGTCTAGATGTATATACAAAACGTATAAAAGAACTTTGTCTATATTGAAAAATTCATGAAATCGAGTTTTACAATGTCAAACACGGGAAAGCTTTAGTTAAAGAGAAAAATAAAAATACAAGTTAGAAAAATAAAATTTTCCTCAAAGAGGTATTTCGAAACTGACTGGAATTCCACTCTCAACAGTGCAAAGCGTATTAAAAAATGCCAACAAGGATGCCTAATAAATAGACGCCGAAGTGGAAGGCCAAACATTCTAACTGATCGTGAAAAGAGGAAACTTATCCAATATGTCGAAATAAATTCTGCTGAACCAGCAAGGGGAAATTTGTTCTGAAGTTAATTCATCGAACATTGCTAAATAATGGATATCATAGACGATTTTCCAGACAAAAAGACCTGGATCAATGAGGGAAATAGAAAAAAGAAAAGTCTAGATTTCGCGAAAAAAATCCCTTTGAAAAGGATCGAGATTTCTGGGATACTGACTTCTAGTGACGAATCAAAGTTTATAATATTCAATAAAATCGAGAGGAAAACTGCGTGGAGGAAGACAAATGGGAATTCGATGGACGTAATGTATCTGATACTGGGAAATACAGAGGCCACTGTATAAAGGTCTGGGGAAGCATGCCTATGACCAGAGTAGGTAGGATACTATGAATCACCATGTGTATATTGGTATTTTAAAAAGAAGTTTGTAAAAGGGTGCCGAAAAATTGGGAATTGACGACAGATTCGTTTTCCAGCAAGACAATGGTCCAAAGCATACTGCTTGCACTACAAGGCTGCCTACATCAAGCGCCCACCCTATAGAATATTTACGGGGAAAATTGAAAAAAATCTCTCAATAAAGTTTTCAGAAAAATAAAAATAAACTAAAATTTCATCTTCAAAGGGAGTGGGATAAAATTGGTTCCGATTGGACCCCAAAAACAGGTCAATTTTATACCCTCGAGATTTAAATTAGATTTAATATGTGCCAGGTGAAACCCAATTAAATGTTAAAGAAATTATTTTTTAGGCTTTTATTGCATATGTTTACCTTCCGGAAGTGTGGCTGGATACTTGTACGATTCATTTAATGCATTGTGGTGTTTAAAGTCACTATATTCAAGTATGTTTTGTTTATTTTTGTATGTACTGATAGAAAACGAATATAAAATGTCACATAGAAAGATTTTTGGATTACTGACCAGATTTAGTAATTTTAAGTGCATAAATTTATGAGAAATGCTAGTGGCCGAATAGATTTGCGACCAAATGTAATTTATGATTTTTAAGCGTTTTCCTTAAGCACGTCTTAAAATTTATTTGATTTTATTTAAAATAAATCAAAATTATTCCGTTTCATTCTAAAGGAGTTGCGCTTTAGAAGTTCGTAATACGAACCCCTGGAGCGGAATTGTTTAAATAAAGATTAAATGCGTTAAGAAACTGAGTTCATAGTACATTGTAACCAAATTTACAGCACGAAACGAAAAATTAAATTTTTTGGTATTAATCATCGCAGATGTGTGTGTGTGTGTGTGTGTGCATTGTGTAGTTGGGAGGAACTCGGAAAGGTGGCCGCCGGAGATGGCATTATAATCCCAGTTATTACTGCAAATGTACTAAATCGTTTACTAACCGAACGAATGAACGATTTTTCCCATCTGTCATGAACAAAAACACTCGCTTAATGAGTCGATCATTGAACGCTACACCGTTCTAAGAAATCGACTGCTTTTTGCCGAGTCGAATACCTTTCCTTACGCGTGAAAACATATCGATATACCTTGTCATGTCGATTTCTTTCCCTCTTGCACGATTAAGTGCCGAGGACAAGGTATAAGAACGTGTATGGAATAGGGGGCGCCACCTCCACCAACCGTCAAAATCACGTGGTCCGCGCCTGGTCACGTGACGATATCACTTCGTGGGTTTCACTAAGCCGCGGGAGAATCGGGCCACAGCATAACGGCAATTCCGATGGGAGACAACGATATTCCTCTGGTCGGTTTCGTCATCATTTTCACGATTCTTCATTTGTATATCGATTATTCCCGCCCCGGAAATAATCACTATCGATAAATTAGACATGGGCAAGTTGGTTTGCGGCTTTGTAGTGACTTAGCGGCGATTTCGTCGGCCCCAACCCCCACCCCGTTTTGAAGTTCCCTTTCAGCGTACGAGTGCTGGAAAGATATTTTGCCATGAGTTATTCGTGACTTCTTATTGTTCTAGCGTTGGATATCGCGAACAACAATGTTTGCCGTCACAGAATATGCCTTGGCGGAACGTTTTTCCAGGTAAGCCACAAAGCTCATAATTTAAAAAAAAAATTATACTCTAAATTTTATAATTTGCACAGGCCTGAAGTCAGGATGAAGGGGCAAAGCGAAGGATTTATGGGGCACAAGGCACCAGAGGATTGTTCTATATATATAAATAGTCCGATGGGGCAACTGTGGCCAGGCCCCTGCTAGCCCCGGTTTAACTACAGGCCTGATTCTGAAAATGTGATTGTGGATCTATATAAGTCCTGCAACAATTGAGCGTAAGACATTTTACGAAACGCAATAACATATAGGCAGACCTGATTTCTTTTATATAATAAAATAATATCTTGCATGGTATTATCATTTTCCATAATGGAATTGATGATGAAACCTTGATGATGAAATATTCACCTTGATGATGAAATATGTTTCTCCATAACGCACTATAGGGGCGTAACAAGTCATTCTTTATGGGGGAGGGGATTGGCGGATCCAAGGGGGGTGATGGGGCGATTGCCCCTCCTTGAGCCAGTATTATATTATGGAAAATGAAATTAAAAGTACCGGACATCTGGCTAAACATAGGAATCGGAAACAAATTGCTCCCCCCCACCCCATGTAAGATTTCTGGATCAGCCATTGGGGGAGGGGCACAAGTAGTATTAGAAAATACCATGTGCTTTGGTGCAAAGGAGATAAAAGTGTTTTGCAGGCCAGGTGCATAGGATTTCAAAAAAAAGTGTGGGGGGCGAGGGGGAGATTTATGAAAATGGAGATTTTGATAGAAATTTATTTCATAAACAAATTGATTTTACGACCAATAATAATAATAATCATCAAATGGGGGAGGGGTTAACCCTTATTGACCTCAACAACCTTTTAAATTGCAAGCACTACACTTCTCTTTGATAGTATATACTACATCGTGAATATTTTTCTATATTGCACAAATAATGTTCTTTTATACTATTACAGTACCATTCTACTACAGAGAATGAAACTGTAACAGCGCAAAAGTGCATTATTTGTGCAATATAGAAAAATATTCATAATGTAGTATATACTATCAAAGAGAAGTGTAGTGCTTGCGATTAGAGGTAGAAATCTACGCTCTAAATAAATAACAAATCCTGTTATGTAAAGCATAGGACATCCTTTATTACGAATAACATCCTGCTATTTGCTTATACTTTACTATACTTGTGAATATTGAGTATATATATATATATATTAATTTTAAAATTTTTGAAATTTCAGAGCTAGAAAATATTTGTAATTCGCTGAAAACTTTTTAACACAAATTTTTTTTATCAAATTATTTAAAATTATTGAAGTATGAAAGAAATGAAATTTTTAAATTACCAAGGCGATCGACTTGCTTAATTTTTTTAAACGATCTATTTGGATCAAAGTCATTAAGTTGAAGTAGGGGTGGCATCAATTTGAAGTGCACCATACGAGTACAATATATATATTTTTTATATATTTATGGTACTTCTCTGTATCTTTAATTATACCCTTTGCTAATAAAGTACAAATAGTGGATTGTCAAAGTAGTATGGAGACGTAAAATCAGTATTAATAAGTCATTGATTTAAGTATCTTAAAATCAACACCTTATTATGTCTACGTCTTTGTCATCTTAAGTCCTTTACCTATGTTTCCTTAAGTCACTTACCCTCGTCTTTAAGTCATCGGTTTAAGTATCTTTAATTCGCCATTTTAAGTATCTTTAATTCATCAGTTTAAGTATCTTTAATTCATCAGTTTAAGTATCTTTAATTCATAAGTTTGAGTATCATTAAATCACCACTTTAAGTACTTTTATGTCACTGTCTTAAGACAGTGGATACCCTCCTCTTGTTTGAGAACACAATACTGTGGTTGCCTATCATATGGTCGCGACTGAACTTTAGGTCGCTTAATATGATACGTTAATCAAAGAAATGCTTTTAAATAAAATGTACAACTCTAACATAAGAAGGGTAGCAAAACCTCTCATTAGCTCAACTAGCAACCTCACTGGATAGAAAAATTTGTCCGCAAGAGGAAGGTGATCGTAAAAGAGTGGATATTATATCAGTGATGTAACGGGAGGGAGGACTAGAGAAGCTTATCTCCCATCAGAAGAATATAGCCCTCTATAAAAACGAAAATTATATAATATAATGATATAATAATATATAAAAAATAACCCTTAAAGATGAAAATTATGAATGAATTCTACGTGAAAAGTATTGAAGTGGTTGGTATAGTTTTCCCTCAAAAAAATGAGTTTCCTCTGGAAAAATTTTGTACTCTAGACTTCGAGGCTAATTCCACTAATATATTATTGCGAAGGAGATTTTTTGGGGAATTTTTATCTGACCATATAAACAGGGTGTCCATTAAGAGGGGTCTCACTGTTCACAATAATTCAGGCATGTCTTTTTTAAAGTCCAAAGTTCATGTTATTTCGTCGATAGGCTGCAAAATCTGGACTTCCTATTTATTCCTATATTCCACTTGAAAATGACATCTTGACATCTTGCGTGTTGGTAGAGATAGTTCGCCTGTCGTTGCAAAATGGCGTTAAGAACAAATCTTCGTTAATGTCGAAAGTGCGTGTGTTTCTTACTAGATTTAAGTGTCATATAAGTCAGTGATGCATACCAAGTTATTCAATATTTCTAAATTTACCGTTGTCAACATATGGCATTTAAAGTTTAAATGATCTAAAAATTAGAGTCCTGTCATCAATGTCACAGAGAACTCTAAATTACTCTATTTAGCATAGAAAATTGACGAAATATACTCGCTTCAACTGTTAGTTTACTGACAACAAGTAACGCAAAATCGAGATTTGGCGATTTGTGAAAATGACCTGTTTAAAGCAAAACATGAAAAAAAATAAACAATTTTTCCTCCTTTTTGATCTTTAAATGGACACCGTTTTTGTTCCCCATTTCCCAAGAATCCTTTGCATCCCTCTGTCATAAATCATATTCATTCCTTTGTACATCAAAACAGCCTCCATTCACTCTTCACCTTAGTTTAGTGCTGTCCAATCCCCACTGGGAATGCATCAACGTTTTCGTCACATTTTCTATCGTACCTTTCTTCCGCCGAATCACAATAACATCAAAAATAATAGTTAAATGTTATCAACTGACTATGAATTGGCACATACATATAATACAAACACAGGGCTGCCAAGAATACCGATTCTTGACGGAGCGCCGAATTTGAAGCAGTCACTTCCTTGGAGGGTGACACAAGGAGTCCAGTCATAAGCGTAGGACTACGGTTGTGGTAAGCGAGATTCGAAACCCTCGTTGAACTGTAGGTCCAGCTTGACAACATGTCTCTGTCCAGCTTGACAACATGTCTCTGTCCAGCTTGACAACACATCTCTGCCCAGCTTGACAATACGTCTGGCCAGCGTGATGAACTTAAGGTCGATTTCTCTCTACTACTTTCACCATACCACGCATATGTTTAAGACTTCCATCCATTGGCTCCATATGGAGGGAAGAGGGACTGAACCCTGTTGGTACTTTCCAATTATAAAAAGACAACTTAACTTTTTATCACAAATATTTTTCTTACGAATTCTAGCAGTTGCTTCAACCTCTCTGAACCAATAGAATCGTCACCAACATCTAACCAAAACAATGTAAAACTAAATCCAAATCATTGAGTTTATGAATTCTGAGAAATTTTAAAATAATAGGACAAACGGGATCTCCATAAACTAAACTAACTTACTCTTGTAAAAAAATTACCTTGTTTCTTCTATTTATGCTTACATCTCTGAAAGACGATCATTAAAAGCATATGCTTTTTACCCCTTCCCGTTTCTGACCCACTTAATAGGATCGATCTCTTTCTTTATTATGTCAAAGAATTCAACGTATACAATCTAATAAATATTTATAACATTTTAATAATAAATGTGCATAACATTAGAGCCACCTATACGGAGAAAGGGAGATTCATGCCTGTGCTTTGGTGGCCTAGCGGTTATAGCACTTCAGATCTAACAGAGGGACCCTGGTTCGACTCCAAGCGATGTCTCTTTTTTGTCCTACACATTGAGAGCTTTACTTCAAGCTGAAGTGTGGGTCTTGTAAATTACTATCCATAGTAGTTGACTCTGCAAAATATCGCGGGTTGAATAAGCTATAATTACTAAATTACAAAGGAAATCACTCAAAATATTCAAGTTTTATCGATAAGTAAAGAAATGTTCAACGGTAAAAGCGTGCAACCTTCATATTTAACAGCAGTTCTTCAACTGTGGTCCGCGTAACCCTATCAGGTGGTCCGCGGAACCCTCTCAGGGTTCCACACAGGTTCGGAAAAATACAAGAGCAATTCCTTACTTAAATGATGAAAATTAGCGATGAAACACTAGAAATAAATATGTATGATGCAAATTCCGGGCTTTAAACTTTGAGTTAATTCTTGGGGGTCCATGAGGGCGAGGGATCTTTGAAAGGGGTCCACAAGGGCGAGGAATCTTTGAAAGGGGTCCACAAGGGCGAGGAATCTTTGAAGGGGGTCCGCTGTCTCGGAAAGTTAAAGAACCCCTGGTATAAAAAGTACGCATTAGAATGAGCACTAACCTTTTCATCTTACAGTTTCCAATTACAACACTCAGTATGCTAATTTCTTCATTCTTTTGTGCGCCAGAGTTAATCGTAAAATAGTAAGTATTGGTTATATTACTCCAATATTGTAGAGTGAACTTTCCAGTGTATTGTAAAATTTGGATATATTTTTATGCTTTAAAGAGTATTTGGGCAACTATCCATAGTTTTTTGCAATAATTAAATGAATTTTTTAGGGAACTGAATGAAGATTCACACTGTTTAATTTTTTTCACCTCACGTAACGATCTTAATCACATCCAGCATGACAGCATAGGCCTTGTCAGAACTTTATGCACTGCTCCTTTATACAGATCTGTAGCCAAGCCTGGGCCAACATGGGAATGGTGTATATATATATACATATGTATCAGTTAACTATGGAGCAAACTTACGCAACGCTCCAGGGCCCACCTCAAAAGGGAGCCCGAAAGTTTGCCAGAAAGAACCGTAAATAAAATGAACATACAAATTTTTATTTGCTTTTTTTTTTCTTTTTGTTTTCTCTGATGAACGGATTTTTTTTAACTATTATTATTAATTTATTCATTAATTTTTCTGCGCGATGAATCCTATAGTAGACCATCCATAAGTTCTAAGCTATCCCCCGTGGATACAGTGAGTTTTATGGCCCATAAGATTTATTGCCCAAGGGTGGTCTAGGTCGTGGTGAGGTCTTTACCCCGGCTAAACATTAGACCATTTTCAAAGATGTACGATGGAGAACATGTACGTATTGTCACGTTGACGATACATCGAAGTCTCGTTCAATTCACTTCCTTCGCCGCGATCTCAACATTAGTTTTAGTTTGAGTATTGAATAGTTTTAGTTTTTAGTTCGGGTTCGAGAGTGCTGCTATTTTTCGACGAAAATTTCGTCACTACATGTTAAATGTGTTACAGAAAACTTTTTTTTTTTATATTTATGTTTTCTCCCCTTATATAAGCTGTTATAATTATTGCCAAAGTTGAAATTTTTTCTTGGGGCGGTAGGGGGGGCTATTTATGTTTTGTGTAAGGGCCCAAAATTTGTAGTTATGCCACTGATATATATAACAATACCCGGGTGCCCTATGCCCCATATGCACTTTGTCTTGCCTCAGTTGCCCCTTCATCATGACTACAGGCCCGTCCCTATAGAAAAGCCGATTAGATGAAATCATATAACAAAATTGACGTGATGAAATTAACATAGTAAAACTAACCTGGTGAAATGGGCATGGTGATACTGATCAGATTCAATTAACACAAATATGACCAGAAACAAGGTTTCCCTGTTTTTTCGTTTGACATCCTGAGAAGTAATTCATTTAAGACATGACTCACAGTTTTACATCTTCAAATTACCATATATAATATTTACATACATATACATACGTGTTATAGTCCACCAGAATTGATATCCAATCCAAATAAAAATGAGCTAAAATCAATGGATGGTCATATAAGTTACTCATAAAGAACGGCTGACTTACAGACGATTCTCGCTCATCAAGAAGTTAAAATAGAATATTATATTATGCATTTCCACCTGCATGTGATACAAATTTGAATTAAAAAACTTTCGGAGCACTCTTGGAATAATGGGCTAATGTAAAATTCATGGGAATTGTACGTTCCATGATAATGAGAGACCTTCTTTGAAAGCAGTTTGAGACCGTCACGCACTGCTGCGTGCGAAAGATGGCAAGATAAATGGTTGAAAAGCCACGTGGTTCGGCTTCAAGATAAAACTAAACCAGCATTTGTTTGTTTGCCAAAACAGGAAACAACATTAAGAAACTTTAATGTTAATAACATGTCGTATTCGCTCTAGCGATATATATTTTGTGGACTAAACGTGTCATTTCTTGAGAAATTTTCTGTATGCATGTATGAATTAGAGTTGTAAAAAACCCGGCAATTTTGGGCACATTGGAAACTTTGAATATAGAAACCAAGATAGCTAGAATAAAGGAGGTAGTCCCGTCCGCGCCTTTCTTTTTATTGGTCGATTCGACACAATCGACCAATAGGAAGAAAGATGAGGACGGGACTACCTCCTTTATTCTAGCTATCTTGGTTTCTTCCCATCAAAGTTTCCAATGTGTCCAAAATTCCCGGGTTTTTTACAACTCTAGTATAAATACATGCAGGAAGGAATTAGCAATATTGATTATTTAAAACATACAGACTCGGGATTTCACCACTATTAATTTTGACCTAATAGATGAAGACATAGCATCTAATTCATAATTTTCAAATTATGAGTAGAAATGGACCTAGGCAACTTGAATATTTTTTGCCTATAACTTCCCGCTATTAAAGATATAGACGTAAATGCAGTATATAAGAAAAAATAGTTTGGGTTTAAAATGCATTGAAATATCTGCGTTTTTTAAAGCTTTATTTTAGGCAAAGAGTTGAAGTTTTACTACAGATGCATATGAAATATATATAAACATACATGCATATTCCTAAAATATGAAATAGTACATCTCTTGTAGTTAGCAAATATTTTAACATCTCAATGAAAAAAGAATAACATACACAGAAATACACAAAAATATAATTTCAAAAAGGGCTTCAACAATTTTCCTAGGCAGCAATGGAAAAATACCTAAAGTCTGACAAAGCCTATGCTGTACAGAGTATACTTAAGTAGCATCCAATGTTTAAAGACTAAATTATCGTGAGAGTATGAATGAATTAAAGGAAGTCATTTATCCTCTGCATTCTTGATGCAGACATTCAATCTTAATTTAATTATTATATAAAGGCGTTGGTATAATAAGCAAACACACACAGATAAGTCGCCCTTTATAGAGACAGTGGGCATAAATGAGTTAAGAAGTGATGCTCTTCATACAAATTCTTATTAAAGACATTGAATCTTCGTGTAGTTATCGTATAAAGCCTTTTATATAGAGAGCGAGAGAGGCTGAGGTCTGCATTTGAACAGAAGTAAGGAGGTGCATACAAAGCCGTAGCCAGGATTTAATTTCAGGCGGTTCTGCGATCGGATCATCCTCATCCGCGCAAAAACTGCTAGCTTCTTTCTCACAAGACACTCAGAGGTCGACCGCTTGCACTCACGGCAAAGTTCCAACTCCAACTCTAGCTCAACCAGAGTCAGCACCTCTCCCAGCTCTTGCAAGGTACAGACTCTCGCTTTGTCATCAAAAACGTTCTGGAGAAAGCTTTGTCTTCCTGACCATTTCCTGAACCATCTAATGGCCTTTTTTCGGGGGTCGCTCGTTATGTATTCAGCTGCGAAATCCTCTCTCCTTTCTTATGGCCGGACGCAGATTTTCAGCATCTTTTGTGTCATGATCGTTCCGTTTCGCGGCAAAATCTTGGATGTGTATTCCCCACGGGTTACGTATGGCCGATACCGCCGTTAGCGTGTCACCGAGGTCAAATCTCTTCGTGGGAAGCCAAAATGGTACTTCGTCTTTGTCTACATATTTCCATCGAAAAATCTAGAAATGATAATGTTATGGAACCGTAGTTCGCGGTGATCATAACACATGCTTCTACGATTGCTTTGAAAACAATATATTTTTTTAAAAAGAAAGGGAAACCAAGAATAATTAATATTGTTATATCGATATTATTTTAATCGATTTGTTTTTGTTTTGTTGTCGTGTTACTTCGTGGAGTTGAGGTTTGTTACAAATTGTGGATGGGTTTTCTTTTATGGATTGCGACGGTTTTAACGTGGCTTCCATTGGACGATAATGGATCGATGATTGACTTTCCCAAAAAGTAGCAAAAGAGCATTATTGGGTGATTGATTTGATGACGTTTTCACCCTGGAACTTTATTGGGTAATTCAGTGGGTCTTGATTGCTGTCACTCACGATTAAGACCTTACGACTTCCAGAAACCTTTAATGGCCCAAAAGCCTTAATGACAGGGTCTTCAATGACCTTAAATTAAGGAATGCTTAGCAAAAACGTGGCGGATACCACAAATAGCTCTTATAAATACCGTCTCCCGCATTTAACGTTAAAGGTTGGAATTTAGGCGACAAGCCGCCAATGGCATTTGATTATATAAATTTGGCGATTAAATATATATTTATATATAGATGCTAAATTAGGTATTATGGATAATTTCAGAAAACACATTTATACCAGCAACGAAAATTAAATTTACGGGAAAAATATAAAGAATTCCTCGATTTTATTAGGAATGAAAATTGATAACTCAGCATCTCAATTTTATTACATAAACTGGATATAAGACACTAATTTTAACATACACAGTACGGGCAGTGCTGTCTTAACAGACAAGTCAACTGGACCTAGAGCCAGTGCCATGATTAAAACGGGGGACCTGAAGTAGATTTTTTTTTTGTCATTATTATATTATATTTTTTATTGTAAAAATTTTGAAATTTAGAAATTACTGTAAAAAGGGGCCCCCAAAATAACCGACCTCGAGACCACTGAATGCATTAAAACGGCCTCAAATTTGAGGATATTCGAGACACGACGCGGGCTTCAGAAATCTTTAAAAGCAGTTTTGTGACAACAGAGAATAAGTAATTGACTAAGGGTAATTTGATATGCCATGATACTCAAAATTAAAGCAGAAAAAATATATTGAATTGTTGACATACAATAAAGTTAATAAGATAAAGTGCACATATATACCGTTGGCGCGTAAGTTAATGGAATGGAATTTATATATGTTTTATGCAGGGGCGAACTGATGAGGGCCATGAGAACCCATAAGGGCCCCCAGGCCCGTGAGCCCTTATGGGCGATAGGACTCGTGCCTCTGATTAGGCAAGGACTTGCACCGTCTGAAGATCCAAGTTATGAGCCCTTTGAGAGGTCCCAGTCCGCCCCTGGTTCTATGATACCATGTTTATTATTCTCGTCAACCTAAAAATGTTAACATGGATGTAACTGTATCCAGGTTCTTTGCTCGTGGGAAATATATTAATGAAATATGGCATAAAAATTGCCATGTCGTTATCTTTAATACTTGGGACACATGTTTTAATTCCAAACTAGTTCACTTTATAATATCTTTCTTCCAATACTGCATAATATTTTCTTTTAATACTATATAATTGTTCTAATACTGTATAATACCTTTCTTCTAATACTATATAATTTCTTCTAATGCTGTGCAATATCTTTCTTTTCTAATACTGTATAATATATTTTTTCTAATACTGTATAATATATTTTTTCTAATACTGTATAATATCTTCTAATACTGCGTAGTACCTTTTTCTAATATTGTATGATATCCATCTTCTAATACTCTACAATATCCGTCTTCTAATATTCTACAATATCCGTCTTCTAATATTTTATAATATCCGTCTTCTAATACTGTATATTTCTTTTCTAATGTTTCATAATATCTTTCTTCTAGTACTATATAATATCTGTCTTCTAATACTGTATAATATATTTCTTCAAATTTTTTTACTGTGAAACTAATTACGTAGTAAAGATAAGTGAAATCATTAAAAGCATAAAAGTAAACATTAGAGAGAGAGTGCATTCTTTTTTGAAAAACTCTTGCACCAGAATAGAAATGCCTTGTTGATGCAACAGGTTTACTATGAAGTTTTCTTTGTAAAAAAAACTATCCACGGCAGGGTTAATCCATTTTAGGCATAACAGATTTGAGAAATGTTGAATATTCTGTTTCAACTGCAATATTTTTTGAACGAACATTTCATGTCTAATAACCAATTGCTCAATTAAAAAAAGATTTGTAAACTATTCTTTTAAATTAAACAGCGTTTAAAATGAGTTTTTAACAAATTTATGAACTCGAATTAATTTTCATTAACTTCTAGTTAAGTCTCCGAAGTCATTAAATTATTTTTTGACATCATAAGTGCACGGTTGTTCGGAGACTTGTTTTTGTATAAGTGGCTAAATAAATATGAAATTTTTGGATCTAATTCAAAAAACCATAAATCGCTTTAGAAGAAGAAATTTTAATGCAAATGTTAAAAGATTCATAAATCACACACAGCTAATCTTTGCTCTGAAAATTGTGACACTTTACCAAGAATTACTCTTTCAAAAATTTTCAATCTTTTTTTCACTCTCTACGAACGATAAAATCCATTTTTTAAATCGTAGTGCCGTTCTTTTTCAAAAGAACGAATTTATAAAGTTTTTACTGCAGCAAAAAATTGAATTCATATACCAAGCAAATACCGCCCTTTGTTGAAGTTTCTTTTTCTTAAGTACGTGTTTTGTGATTTGTTCAGTATATTTAGATATAAATTAAGCACTATAGAAACAGTTTTATAAAGAGCGTAAATTGCTACTCTGTAGTTTATTTTTATGTCTTAAAGGTTAAATCATATTTAATTAGTAAATAATTATCACGTTCTAATATCATTCGACTATTACATTATATTATGACTATTTTTAATAATGTTTTAAATGATATTTTTCAATTTGATGACGAAATATATATATCTCAGCTTCCACACAATTTTTCATCTCAAAGTGTTTTTTTTACTATCTCATGATTAGAAATAAGAGTAGCCATAATGTACGATACAACCGGACCAACAGTCTTCGAACTTTTTGTCTCAGCACTATGACCACTTAAGCTATTTAGAATAGCCTTGCGTTACCTTTTTTCAATGCTTATGCGTAAGAGGGAAGCTATTGATAAGAAACGAAATAAACCCTACTTATTTTAGCGTGTAAGTAATCAATTTAAACGATACATCTTATTCGCTCAAACGTTCCATATGTTAAAAATAGTGATGTATTCTGCAAACGTATCATTTTAAACTATATAGATTGTAGTTCAAAATAGGTGTTGTATCATTGGTCTTTTCTTGACATTTCTTCCTGAACTGTGTACACTATCTTTAGAAGAGAGACGCACAGAGTTCGGGTCG
>QLNU02015270.1:88667780-88698318 GCA_006491805.2 Dysdera silvatica
TAGCTGCCTTTGCGCCTTAACATACGAACGAAAATTCACTTCATTACTGAATTTTATTGTTTGTTGGGCCTTAGTGACCCAGCCCCAAAAATTGTGACTTTAAACTGTCACCTTCTGGGATCCAAGGGCCTCCATACGAGTACTTCTGAGGGCGGGGGCTGAGAAGAAATATTACCTCCTTCTCAAAGCTATCGAGAATTTTTGTGAATGTACAAGATACCAAAACGCTACAAAAATAATTGATATTGCTTGACAATTCGTAATGAGCTAAAAAGTACCTTATTTTAAAATGTGACTGTAAAACTTTTGAAAGTAAATGCATAGCAGGTTCGGGCAAATCAAATTTTTAAAGGAATAGGGGACTCGAGTCCCCTTCTTCTCCTGACATGGGCGCGCATGCTGGGAACTATTCTCGGCAAGCTTATGGAGTAAAGACACATCATGATTCAAATTTCACGTCTAGTTCTCAGTCCCATCCTGGATGACCCGATGTTATTTTGTAGGTATTTTATAAATAATACATTCATATAATATATATATATATATATATAACACCCTATAAAACGTACAATGCATTGATATATAACTTCAATAAAATATATATGATACATTCTTGGCGTAAATAAGTTTTCTGCATATACATAACTTGGCAAAAGAGCTATTCGTAAACTATTGTATAAATTGGTTTTAAATACAAAAATTCGAGGTATAAAATCTCGATAGTCTTTTTTTTATTAAAATACTTTAATTTTGTATTTAGCAATAATGTCAATTTATCCCTTTACATGCGGTTAAGTCAAAAAATGTTAAAAGTGAGTGCACTATAATTTCAGTACACAAAGTTTCAGCAAATTAATTATTCTTCAAATCATTAAACTCAGAAGGTTATTTGAGTTACATTGATACCAACCAAATTTATATTTTTCAAAAACTGTTTATACGAAAAAAATTTTGAAGTAAAAAAGAGCTGTCCTGAAAAATTGCGATTGTGTACGTAACTGTTGATTCCCCGTGAATACAAATATTAGCTTTATATAAAATATTACACTCAATCCATTTTCAACCACTTATATAAATTTACTGGATTTAATTTATTCTTGTAGCGTGAGCTATAATATAGCAGTTCGTCCCAGTACAATTTATTTTGTATCGAGTACGTTAATTAGTACATTTTTGCTTTCATGCTTATTAAACCATGAAATAAACTTTTGAATTAATTATTTCTCTGAATTTATATCAATAATTATATTAAATAATTTATATTATTAATCATATTACCTATGACTGTAAATAATATTTTCCATTTTAATTACAAGTACAATGCCTATTCAAAGAAATGTAGATAAATCAATATGGCTTTTCAAATATCTAAAAATAATTTTACACAGTTCTGTAAAGATCATTTTTTATAATTCTATAGTGATAATTGTATAAATGTAATTCCTCACAATTATATTCTCAGAGAAGAAGCTGCAATTTACATTTTTCTGATTTTATATTTTCCACGCTGACCACCCCAACTGATTCATCCCGGTTAAGGAGAGACGGAAACCACGCCATATGATTTGATTTAAATGCAAATAAATAATTTTCATTTGCAAAGTTGATGGTAGCAGTATTACTTGTTAAATCACTCGTAAAGAACAGGAAGCTTCGTGCGCCTGGTGGGGTATGATGTCATGTGGCAAAGCATGGCATCATGCTCCACTACATGGCATCATACCATGTGGTACAGCATTTCACCGGCAATGAAATGATCGTAATATCGCACACCAACCGGAAGGATGGCACTTTTTCTTTGCGAGAGATTTATCAAATATTATTTGAGGTTAAAGATGATGTGTTACCCGCGTGCAGACACCGTATTTCTAGCATCAACATAGTTTTAGCAGACAACAGTTATTTAGAAACTGGCGTAATGTTTAAAAACATGACGTTTTCTGCCTTCATTTGACAAAGGGAGCAGTCGACACGTAAACTGCCGTGTTTTTAAACCTTACACTGATGTCGAAATAACTGCTGTTCTGTAAGTTCCTGATAAAACTTTGTATCGTTTTGGTAGTTTTACCAAGCATGGTATTCTAGCAAACTATGCGCTAGACTTAATCAGAGACATAGTGAAACGGTAACTATATGTATCTTACAAATTGGCAACTCGGGAGATCTTTCAAAACTTTAACCCACAGTGTGAAATGGCCTTGTGTCTTGTGTATACAAATGTGTTTTGGGGTATATGTCTCCCTTTTTAGACATAGAGGGGGATAAGAGTAATGAACCTCATTCTGAGAATTTAGTGAATGATTCATCTGTGTGTAATGTGAATGTGTATTGTGCGCGTTTTCCAGTGTATTCAAGGACATTTCCAGTTCTTTGAACGCGATTAAAGTGTAGAGAGAACGATGTAGTTTTGCGGCTGTTATTACCCTACTCTCTGTGAAATTGTGGGACCTCCGATTCGAGACAACGAGGACCCTCCCATGTTTACATGCTCATGTGTTTACATGTGCTTCGGTGCTCTCATGTTTACACGCTTCGTTAGGCCACGTACGTCTAGAATCCTGCAATTTTAAGGGGTGGGGTGGCGCATCAACAAGAAAAGACAGGAAGAAGACAAAGTATTGTAATTTCTTTTAAGATACTTGGATTTTAGGTACATATTGTGTGTATTTGCCTCAAAAGCATTTTGTTGATTATTAGTTTTACATACGTTTTTAGAACGAAAAATTCGGTTGTTTGATGATGCGTGAGAGTATGCTAAGGTACGGTGGGGTAGTGCGTTGTCATGCAGCTAGGATAGCTCGGGTTTTGTTTTGTTTTGAGAGATGAGTATGGAGTGGCACACAATTGGAGCAGGAGTTGATGTTGGGTGTCCTGCGTCGGTTCTACAAAAGAAGACGGCTGCTAAGTGGTGCGGTGGTCGTTGGCGTACGAGTTGGAAAAAAAAAAAGAGTCCGTTTATGCCAGGTTTGTCAGCGCGTTTTCTTTTTTTATGCAGACGGGTAGTGATATTGTGGTCGACCATATGTTGGAGCTATGTAGCGATATAGCTGGAGTTTTCCCTTATGTAATCTATTAATAAAATTGGAGATTGTTTGAAATGCAATGAAAATAGATAGGCCTGGTGAAAACACACAAATACAGGATAGGACACTTAGGCATCGTTTATGGCCATGCTGGCGCCAAGAAAAGTCTGTTCACAATACCGTGTCATAAAAATGTCGGCGGGCTTATTATACACATTTTTCAACAGGGTATAAAATCCGAGAGGAGAGATAAAGTAGTGCTGTGTGTAAAAGGAGGCTGTCGTGTTGTGATTCAGTCGTATCAGAAGCCACAAGGAGGGGCTAGTGTTTTTGATATGGCCTATTAAAAGCCACAAGGAGGGGATAGCGTTTATGGGCGTTGTGGGGCATTGGTTGGAAAGGTAAGATCAGTAAGTAGAGTATTGGTTTTGGAAATTGACTGACAGGTGAAGTATGAACGTTACGTAAGATTAAAAAAAAGACGAGGGAGATTTGGAAAGAAAGGAAAGAGAGACTTGGAACGCTGAAGTGTGAGGTTTGGAGTAGGAAGGCTAGGCAGAGTTGTGGTGGCCCGTCTGCCTGCCTGTTCTTACTTTGTAGATTAATAAAAAAAAATACCTGTTATATAAAAAATTTTTTTTTGGTGATTTTGAGCGAAAAAAAGTCAATATTCCTACGTACGATGGTATCAACCAGAGATGAAACGCTGTATGACAGAAGGCATTGTCTTTTTAATACATATAGAGGCTCATGTCAAAGAATTTATTAATAATCAAAGTGAGCTTATCATTTTTACCTGCTAATTGGAGACTTTGCAAAGCAATTTAGGTAATTTTGATACACACGAGAGATCATCCCACAACCAAATGCTGTAAATCATGCAGCCCTATCAATAGAACAACCCGCTTTTATCGTACTGACTATGTGATACGGGATCTGTCCCCGATCATGTTTACTTAAACACATATAATTATCCATCAATACGGTTATCTGGGTATTATATAATATAGGAATGCCTAATCCATTCATAGTCACTTGACAGTTTCGCCTTGCCAATTTATTTAGCGCAAAAATATTGCTTCCTGATTGGCTGAATGTGCCTAACAATTTGTGCTTTCAGTGCGTCATGTGCATAATGGTAGTCGTAAAGACAGATCAATCACGCATGCTTGACACCTTAGTGATAAGGACTTCATTTTCGGGTTTTATGTCCACAGACTAAGAGTTTTACACCTCAAGTGGAGTTTCACGTCTTTTCAGAGTTCTACGTTCTCATACTGAGAGTTTTACATCTTAAGACGGGGTTTTATGCCTTTTCAGAGTTTTACCTTCTTAACACTGAGAGTTTTATATCTCAACACTGAGAGTTTTATATCTCAACACTGAGAGTTTTATATCTCAACACCGAGAGTTTTGTATCTCAAGACAGAGTTTTACCTCACAAGGCTAAGAGTTTTACGTCAAAATATTTAGGTTTACGTGCCCAGACTGAAACTCTCAAGTCTCTATGCTATCTTCGACGCTGGGATAACTTTTAAAATATATTAAAACAACAGAAATTTAAATTACGTTAGAAAAATATCTCATTTTTTTACAAGCAATAAATTGCCAAAACAAAGCCAAGTTTGGCACAAAAAAATTAAAGTAAACTGACTTATGTCCGAGAAAAGGACTGTGCTTATAATTCAAGTTGCTCTCCATTCTTGGCAATAAATTTTTGAAAGCGGAGCTAACTACGCCAAAATTTGGAGCTTGAACTGAATAGACCGATGTAATAAATTAGATGAAAACATTTTGTCAGTCGTCTTTCTCCGAATTTTTAAATTTAAGGGTAAATTTGTTTTGAAAGCTCTTCACATATATGTTCGAAGTCGGTTATAACGACTTCGTT
The DNA here is from genome assembly GCA_006491805.2 of Dysdera silvatica. NCBI lineage: Eukaryota > Metazoa > Arthropoda > Arachnida > Araneae > Dysderidae > Dysdera > Dysdera silvatica. The sequence continues at coordinate 88,672,695 of QLNU02015270.1, forward strand.
GAAGCAAAAATTGGGCTACTTTTTTCAAAATTTTGCAATTCCTCCACAAGTCCAAAAGAAATGACATTATTTTGACATTACAAGGCCTTACATTTCCAGCAAATCAGATATTACGTCTACATACTACAAATACAAAAGAAATTTATAGATTTCTATTAACAAAATTTGGTGAGTGTTAATTTTTTATTATGTCATAGTTTAAATTTATATAGCACATTTAATAATTTGATTCCTCTTCATAGTAGTCTATTGTTTTTCCTCAAATAGAGAAGCTGATAAAATAAAAGTATATGTGTGCACAAATAATGGTGTCTAAAGATTTTAATTCTACGTGGCAACATTTAAAAATTATTTCTTATTTATCTGTTAAAACATTGTTATAACGTTAGAATTTCACCGGTGCTTTAAATGTCATAACTGGGTTCGGTTGTACAATGAGAAAAACCGTTTTTTATTCTTAAAATTTAATCTTTCAGATTTTGTTAATTATTGATTTAAAAAAGTCTGAATACTTTAGGGCTAATATTTTTCTAACACTCACGTTCTTAACTTAAACTACAGTCCTCCACTGAGTTACACAAGTAATGCATTCCGCAAACCTTTACATAACTTGAATTTTACGTAAGTCGAATTTGTAAATTTCTTGTGTCATTTCGTAAGAAACTGCAATATTTATTGTTCTGTACGTATGTTAGTTACATATTATTATTTTCTAAACGAAATATCAAGCATCCGTATTTACTCGGATATAAGCCGTAAAAATATTAAATACGATGTATCGCTCGAGATATTGTTGATGTAATTTTCCCGTCTTCATACATACGAATTATTTTCAACTTCTTTTCTAAAATAATTGCAGACCTTTGTTAATCAGATCTATTATCAGCGCATTAGGTTTCGAGGTTCGAATTCATTTTAAGAGTAAATAAACTACGAATACTAACGGTGATAAACAAGTGATGACGATGATAAACAATTGCCAAAAACTGCGTGGCAGAAACTACTGCCACTAGCGACGAAATATCACATACTAGATTCGACAGTCATGAATATTGTTTGAATACTGGCCGGGAAAAGGAGGAGATTGTTTATGGAGTCTTTATTTCTAATTAGTAGGTTTCAATTTGAATGTTACGACTTTTGGGCACTTGCCCAAGGCTCACTGCCTGTTACTGCATCACTCTGTTACCATGCGTCACATTTACTGTGACTAGTAGTACTTACGCGCTGGTAGTTGTAATTTTTGAGATTCATTACGTAACTGCAGATTTATGTATGTCGCGTATTACGTAAGTCGGGGGATCACTGTATAGTTTTTTTTTTATGTATAAAAGAAAATGAAACACTGCCCTGACCCAGAGTCGAACTGAAGACCCTCTGTTAGAACCGCAGTGCCTTAACCGCTTGGGAATTAGTGTAGCTCGCCGTCGGTTTCGAATCTGAGCAAACTTTGATGTTTAGTAAATGTATTCTGAATGAGGTCTGGACAAGTTAATGTCTTGCCATTAACGATCCCCAGTTCCTAAAAAAAACTAATATTTAATTGCAAAGACTTAACCGCTTGGGAGTTAGAGTAGCTTGCCGTTGGTTTCGAATCTGAGAAAGCTTTGATGTTTGGTAAATGTATTCTGAATACGTCCCTGACAAGTTAGTCTTGTCGTTAACAATAACCCCCCCCACCCCCAAAAAAAACCCAACTTATATTTAATTGTAAAATACACGTCGCACTAACGGCATTATCTGAATTCGATTCCTACCAAGAGGGGCCAAGTATAAACGTGTTCTGGTTCAGAGGACGATCCGTCGGTCTCATTCTAAATCACCCATCGGGCTGTGTCCGAGATCGGACTAAATCACCCATCGGACTGCTTGGCGCAGTATAGCCCAGATGCTCTTGCGCCATAAAACACCCAAACAAACAAACCATCGGACTGTCTTGGGACTGGGAAATTCAAGCGATGAAAGTCGCTAACAGAATGTTCAAGCCGTGTAAATATTCAACAGCTGCTTACCACCACGCTTCAAAGTAAACAGACTTACGAATAGACAAGTAAACAGACATATTTTTCTATAAAGTAGAATTTCAATCCATTTCGAAAGCAATAACCGTTGGATAAGTGATAAAATTTCTTTACACTAAAATGTGAATTTCCAGGTTATACGCAATTGGGTCCGCCCCCTGTATTTCGGATAAGAAGAATTCTATTGTAATAGAGATGAATTTTTATTTTAGATTGGCTTGTTTGTTTGAGGAACCTTAATACTGAATTCGTAAGTAGATTGCTGGATTATAAGCCGCTAACATAATTATATCACCAATTATTTATTAAAACGCATACCAATTATCCGAAATGAAAGAAACGGACTAGAGTTCGGATAAGCGAACTTTCGGATAAACCGGAAATTCAGTTTTCGGTATGAAAATGTGAAGAAACTATAATAATCATAAAAGATTTTTGATGGCATTCACATCCATAAAAACTAAGCTGTGACTACTATATTGATAGTGAAAAATTCCATCACAAAGCAGTTGTGTTATATGTAATAATAATGTGTATAATAACAATAATAATGTGTATAACAATAATAATGTGTGTTAAATAATATACTAAAACTGCTTTGAAGTACATTGGAAAACAAACAAGTAGGAACATTTTTGCCGAAAATATTGAACGATTTTTTTTTATCTATTAACAAATAGAAAATAAACAAATAAATACACCAGAACATTTCGGTTAACTGAAGTTCAGATAATCGAGCTTCTACCGAAAAACAAAACCGTTATAACGTAATAATATACAATAGTTAACAAATTATCAAATAATGTTCATGACTATAAATAATTATACAACTACAGTGAAAATCGGTTATAACGACCTTCAAGGGACTGTGCAAATTCGGTCGTTATAACCGATAGTCGTTATAAACGATATCTTTTTAAAATCACAGTAGCCTATAGTAATACACTCTAGAGTTTTATAAATTATTTTGATAGTAAAATTTATTAAACTTTTTGGTTTCAAAATTAAATAAAAATATACTTAATTATAATGAATTTAATTTCCGTTTATATTATGTTATAACCACACTAAAAACATAGTACTTTCTTAGTTTTTTAAATTGAAAAAATTGTAGAAAATACTACTAAAGTATATAATGTAGAAAACAAATGTAATAAATAGTATTTATTATATTATACTAATGACTTCAGAACAGTGCCGGTTTAAGAGTTTTGTGGGCTCTACGCTGAAAAAATAGAATGGGCCCCTTAAGAATATGACCCTCGTGATATTCAATTAATAAATCACTTTTTAAGTTTATTATCTTTAATATTCAGGTTTAGCAGTAATAAAAATTTCTCGGACATTTGTAAATAAAAGAGATTAGAATAACACTTAAATTTTAATAACTAACATTGAATTTTAATTCAAAGTTAGTTGTTAAAATTTAAAGTTAGCCACGTGGTTCTGCTTTATGACTGTCAAGTCGCGTCGTTATATCCGATACGAATTTCCCTACTTAGAATCTACGTAGACTACAAAATCGCCGTCGTTATATACGATGTCGTTATAACCGATATATTTAGTATGGAGTAGAATAGCAAACCAAACTTCTTGTAAAAATTCCGTCGTTATATGCGATTGGTCGTTATAACCTGTGTCGTTATAAACGATTTTCACTGTATTAATTTAAAATATATTAAAAATTGAATTGCGTTTGCAGTTATTACTAGAATGAAATTTGTTTTAAGATTCTATTCCCTCTTTTTCAATCACAGCGGCAGCGAGGTTTTTACAGTCGAAAAGTAAATAATAAAAGAGAAAATCAAACTTTAAGCTTCGGAAAAATTTAAGTAGATATTTTCAGAAACTTTCCAACTTCAATAAAATCATTTTTATACTAAGTTTTCGATATGCTGTTCACTTAAAATTTTACTACTGTATATTCAGGAATATTCCAACAGCATTTGATGATCTTCTGAACGTTTCCACCAATGAACGTTGATATTGCAGATATATCTGCACATTTCAAAATAGCTAAGATAAGATACAGTTGTTCATTCCCTTGTTTTTATTTTATCTCCTTTATTTTTAGTAGAACATGTTTATGAATAATTTAAAGCGGTTTTGGATGCTTTTTCTCAGAGGGCAATACTAAAGTTTTATTTTCAAAGACGCTCATACGTGTGTTTTGTGCATTTTGCTGCATGTCGAATTTTTGATAGCTGGGACCCCGATCAATTTCTACGAGTCTCGAAGTAAACTACTTGATATCTTTTGCCGACCTATTTCATATTTAAGGAAGATATGTTCCAGGAAGCAATTTAGCATTTCGATTCCATCACGCCCGTTTCTGTAGATTTATTCTTATTTCTTTGCTTTAGTTGGTCTGTTTGGAAGCGATTTCAGTACATTTTTTTAAGGACATGAATTCAAGTATTATATTTATTTGCTTCGATGGCAGTATATCTACTTAAAAGAGATTTTAATTAACTGATTGAAGCTCACTAATACCATTGAATATTGTACAAATTTAAATGCAACATTTTTGGTAGATCCGTTATAATCATACCAATAAAAGGAAAGAAATTTCATCGATTTACTTCTGTAAATCATCTTCCACTAGATCAATTTAATGAGATTTACTCTGGTAAATCATCTTCCACTGGATAAATTTCATGAGATTCATTTCAGCAGATCAGTTCACTAGATCAATTTCAGTAAATCGATTCATATGACCGATTATGTTTTAGTAGCTCGATATTCGAAGAATCTGTGTCAACAGATCAGATCAATTACACCAACTGCGCTTTAGTAAATTAATTTAATATAACAGTATACATATTCAATATAATAACATGTATATATATAATAGAACCTGTCTAAAGTGGCCACCCTTTGGACTGAACTGGCATGGTCACCATTAGACAGGTCGGCACTATACACGCCAGTCTTTAGTAGAGGCATGAATAAACCCTTAGCAGTTCTCTCTTATAAAAAGTGGTCACCTTATTTAGCTTGTCACTTTACCAGGTTTCTATATATATATATATCATCATCATATTCAACCATTATCTATCCACTGCTGGATGAAGGTCTCTCCAAATGCTTTCCACACAAGTCTATCCTGAGCAATTCGCTTCCACGTCACCCCAACCTGTTTTCTTATTTCATCCACCCATCTAGTTTGAGGACGTTTTCTAGGTCTTCGGTGGTCTCTTGGAATCCAGTTCAGAATTTCTGTTGTCCATCGTTGATCAGTTCTTCTTGCAATATGCCCAGCCCATCGCCATTTCAGCCCTTTTACTTTAACAATGATGTCCTCTACTCTAGTTTGCTCTCTCACCCAAGTGTTTCTTTTTCGATCTCTCCTAGTTATTCCAAGCATGCACCTCTCCATGCTCCTTTGCGTTGTCTGTAACTTTCGTATTGCTCCAACTGTTAGACTCCATGTCTCTGATCCATAAGAGAGGACTGGCAATACACACTGGTTGAAGACCTTTCTTTTTAGACACAAAGGCAATTTCCCCTTCAGGATAAAACTGTTTCTTCCAAATGCACTCCAGCCAAGTTTAATACGTCTGTTGAGTTCTTTCATAATGTTGCCATCCATTGAAATCAGCTGGCCAAGGTAAATATATGAATCAGCAATTTCTAGCTCAATGTTGTCAACTTGTATTTTTGTTTCCTCTACAAAATTATTGAACATGATCTTAGTTTTTTGTAGGTTCATCTTGAGTCCAACTTCTTTACTTCTAGTTGAGAGCTCCTGTACCATGTCTTGGAGTTCTGATGGGTTCGTTGAAAAAATAACAATGTCATCAGCAAACCGCAAATGATTTAAATATTCACCATTTATTTTTATTCCCTTGTTATTCCAATTTATCAGCTGAAAAATCATCTGTAAAGCTGAAGTAAAAAGTTTTGGAGAAATGGTATCTCCCTGCCTCACCCCTTTGCCAAGTTTGATAGTTTTGGTATCTTTATGTAACCGAAATTTTGCACTTGCATTTTTATACACACGTTTCACCATGTCAATGTACACATCCTCAATGTCTGTTGATCTTAAAGAGTTGATGACTGCTGATGTTTTAATAGAGTCAAAGGCCTTCTCATAGTCAATAAATGCAACACACAATGGAAGTTCATATTCATGTGTTCTTTCAATTAATTCTCTTAATACTTGAATATGGTCCACTGTACTGAATCCACTTCGAAATCCAGCTTGTTCTCTTGGTTGAGCTGCATCTAATTTTTTCTGCAGGCGATGTGTTAGCACTTTTGTGAAGATTTTATAAATAGCAGGTAACAAGCTAATTGGTCGGTAATTTTTCAAATCCTCTTTATCACCTTTTTTATGCAAAAGAATTACTGTTGCAGAATCCCATTGGTTTGGTATGTTACCGCTGTTAAGACATTTGGTAAAGAATTTTGCAAGTATGTCTTCTACATATTCTCCAGCTTCTTTTAGGATATCTAATGTAATACCATCATCGCCAGGGGCTCTTCCTTTCTTCATACTTTTTATTGCAAATGAAACTTCTTCTTTTAAGATTTTAGGAGCTGTTCCTTCGACTATTTCAGTGTCTTCGTTTAATCCACTGTTACTTTCATATAGTTTTTTGTAGAATTCTTCAACTCTTCTAAGTATTTCTTCCCTATTTCTTGTTACGGTGCCATCCTCTCCTTTTAATGCAATGATGTGTTTCTTCCCAACAGATAAACTTCCTTTAACAACCCTAAGGCTCTTGTTATTTTCAATGGCCTTCCTTACTAACTCACAGTTGAATTTTCTTATGTCTTCTTTCATGCTTTTGCGCAGAGTTTTACAAAGTTCTATGTACTCAATCCTGGAACTGGTATTTCGATTGTCCACCTTCATATCTCTTCGCCTTTTCATGAGCTGTTTCGTCTTCTCAGATAATTTGCTATTGTGCTTTTTACAGGTTACACCACCAATTTCCCCAGCAGTTTCAACTATTGTCTTAACAATGTTTTCATTTGCTTCTGAGATATCACTTTCATCAATAAGTCCTTCCAGTGCAGAAAAGCGATTTTTTAATTCCAACTTGAATGCCTCGGTATTTTCTTTTAATTTCTTTAAATCCACCCTCTTACTTACTTGTTTCCTAATGAGCTTCTGTCGTTCTAATTTAGTATTTAAGTGCACTTTACATCTCACCATTCGATGATCACTTCCAGTATTAAATCTGTTCAGTACACTGCAATCTTCAATAATTGATTTCTTGTTTGCCAGGATATAGTCAATTTCACTAGTTCCCCCATTTGGGTGTTTCCATGTCCATTTTCTTTGCGGTTTCTTCTTAAAAAATGAATTCATGATGCTAAGGTTTTCAGCTTCTGCAAATTCGATGAGTTGATCGCCACGTTCATTCCTTTCCCCATATCCGTATTTACCAACCGATGTCTCTCCTTGTTCCTGTTGTCCAATTCTTGCATTGAAATCCCCCATGATGAGCTTGATATGTTGTTTCCCCTTGGTATGTAGCTGTTTGATTTCTTCATAAAATTCTTCAACCTCTTCGTCGGTATGGCTTGATGTTGGTGCATATACCTGTACTATTTGAAGTTGGTATCGCTGGGTTAGTTGAACAACGAGCCTCGCTGCTCGATCTGTATATATATATATTAGATTATTTCAATAGATGGGAATTAAAAAAACGTACTCTCGAGATTTCTTGAACATTGCAGTTTGGCGTTATTATCCATTCATATGGGTAATAATGCCATCTCCGAAGGGGTAATAATGCCATGCAGACAATTTTAGAATAACATGGAGTAATATCACGCGAACAGTACTAAAAATACAAACTTTACCGTCCTAAAAATATTAAAAAATTATCTTACCTGGTAGTAATTATAATAGCAGAATATATTATGACATTTCTCCCATAAACTTTAATTTGAATATGGAAATTGAACAAGGGGATCTTGCATTGTTTTTAGAGAAGACTATATATATATATATATATAAATAAACACTCTTAAATTGTCAAAAAAAATGACATTGGTAATTGTTTTTGCGCTAACTATTAACTTGATAACGTACAGATCGAAAGTCTTCAAAGTGGAAAGTTTACCACCCAAACTCTAAATTATTGAACTGCAGCATTTTGCTTATAATTTAGATTCTCTCACTTTTATAAATAATATCCATAAATTATAAAATTTAGACATCAAGGAAATAAATGTAGAAAAATTTATATGTACCGTAAATTAAATGAATTTGTATATTTTAATTCATATTTTAATATTGCTTTTAAGACGAAAAGAACTTTTAATTCAACTCTATCAATGAAACGCTATTTTTACACGGCACTAAAATAATGAATTATCTACATTTTTGATGTTTAATATTTGGCTAATGCGGCCATATATTTATATATTTCAGGAGACTAACTTCCACAGAATTCTTTAAATTGAATAAATAATGCCACAGCATGAAAATTTCATTTCTAAGACGTTCTCGCCGCTTCTTCTAAACTACTACTTTATACTCTCTACTTTTCTACTTGTTCTACCTTCTACTTTTTCTAGAGTAAAGAGGTCTTATAAAAAAAATGGTGTTGGGTGCAGATGCCTGCAGAAAATTTATTTATCGAGTAATAGATCGATTTGCAGGAAATTCTTTTGTAAGCAGTGGTGGATTACACGAAGTATGGATTGTGCGGCCGCACAGGGCATCACAAACGGGGGAGGGGCTCCTAATGCTTGCAATATGTCACTCTCGATCAGCTATCCAAAACAAAAAAGGGAAAAAAATTATTTGTAAAAATTTGCATTTGATAATAAAATATATTATAGTCATTTTTGCAGCCACATTTCCGCCATGCTGATGCATAGTAATGCCAAAGAATATCGATATAATTATGTTCTTTGTCACGGGAGTAAAGGAAAATCACTCCCTCGTACCTTTCATCAATTCATTCATCTAATGAGAGATAAAGTGTGTAAAGACAGAGTAAGAAGCTAAATATTGAATGAATATTTAATACGATCAACTTTCTCTTGCGTTCAGATACGTAAATGCCGACGGCCATTTGGAAGAACGTTCCTTAAAATTCTTTCACCTCTACTCCCATACTGGTGAATATTTAACGAATGCGTCCGAAGTGCAAAAATAAAATGTAGTGCAAAATCAAAATGTGTTTGAAGTGCTTGAAAAGATGTATGGAATAAATATGGCTGACTGTCGTGGACAAACGTAAGATGATGCCTCAAACATGTCGGGAAAATACGACGTAGTACAAGCTAGAATATTACAGTGCAATAAATTTGCAGATTACATAATTTGTGCTTCCCCACTCACGCTACATCTTACAGGGAAATTAGCCGCCCATTCATGCAGAGTAGATGCAGAGTTTTTTTTAGATTAGTGCAGCTTTTATATGGTTTTTCTCTTTGTTTCCACTCATCGATGGGAAAAATTGACAAATTCCTTGTCATTAAATGAATATGGAAGGATGTTAACCTTCAAAAAAAATTATACGAAACTAGGTCATGCTGCTACATTTAATTTACAACTCGATTCTAGAATATTTGTTTAAAATTTCAACTGACACCTAACGTAAGAAAGAAACAAAACATGTACGCAGGCAAGAAAACTGTACAAAAAACTGTGTACCAGAAAACCGGTTCACATACATCATGTGGAATGTGATTTTTGAACGTTTCAGTGCAACAACACAACACTTACAATAGGTCTCAATGTAGCTGAAAAGGGCAATCGATCTTCTTCAATCACTAAGTAAGTTTATGTCAAATCTAAGAGAACAATTCAATGAGATAGAAGACAAGGCGCTCAATGCATCTTCGTATAAATTGTATCTGACTGAAAGCAAAAGAAAAAAGATCTGCAAGATTTTCCCAAATGAAACGAAGAGCACTGATGAAGAAGACACAGAGTTGCTATTACAAGAAAGCACCCGCTTCAGAGTTGGGATGTTTAACTCTATAACTGACTTGCAAACAGTAGCCATACAGAAGCGAACTGACCAATATATCGTTCTCCAGAAGAGGTTTGACGTCTTAACGAGAACGTGCAGTCTGATTTGAATGATATCAGAAATAGTGCAAAGAAATTTTTGTGTCACTATAACTAGGCCGTCCCCAAAGGGTACGCGCTGGGTGCACCTCTTATTCTGAAGAAATTTTGAAAAATACAGAGTACGCGCCGCATACTCTCAAGGTCTCAAGAAAGTTTTTGTATTTGCTGGTTTTTGGGCAACTTTCAACCAAGTTCAGCCTTTTTTCCCTTATCATTTACGAACTTGAATGGGAACAAAGAAGGGAAAATCCTCCGAACTCCCCTACCCCAAGCCTCAAAATAATATCCTGCATACGACCAGGAGAGGAATGAAAAACTGGTGAAAATGGCAATCAGCGGGATAGCCTATGTTGTCAGAGCCCGAGGCAAGCTAAGTATTGCGCCCACTAAAGCTCATTAGCACTCCTTTTCAACAATCCAGTATTGAAAATTTGCACTCAGTGCTTTCGCCCCGGTGGTACCACCCCACGCAATTCCACTGGTGGCAACTGCCACCTTAGGCTTTTATGGACGACCAGTCAGGGCGGCGCAGTGACGTCACCAACCAAGTTCAGTAACCCCGCAATTACAATACTCTTTAATTAAGACAGCACTGCATACTCTCAATGGTTTTCTTCAAGACAGCCCCGACTATAACAAGGATATCGACAATAGTTTTCCAGAAGAATTCGTGTAATTCGTACATTTGATAAAAGAGAAAATAGATAACCCTACTATTACAAATTTATATCAACTACTCAAAAAGACAATGACCTTGTTTACAAGTTCCCGAATGTGAACATCGCATTTAAGAAATACCTAGCACTTTATAAGTGTCAAATGCAAAAGGGAAATGTCGTTTTCTAAAATGGAACGCATTAAGAACGAAGACGCTCAAAAATGACAGGCAAAAAGTTAAATTTATATTCTCTTCTTTCCACTGAAAGCGATTTGACGAGATAGTTGAGTTTCAATGACATATAGCGGAGTTCGCTGTTTCAAAATCTCGAAGTTTTCATTTGAAAATAATATACTTGTGAACACGTTCCCATTCTGCATAGAAGAATTATATTAATTGCGCACAAATAAACATATATAATTCTTATTATAAATTCTTTTTTATATATAACTAGAAGTTGTGGCATCCATACAGCGCAAAGCCAAGCCGGGACGTAGAACCGCGCACGAGCCCTGATTTTCACCCTATCGCTTAAAACATGTGGCTGTGCATCTGGCTTTGCTTCTTTTGCTGGTTTCGGCCATACATGAGTTACAAGCGTAACTATTCACATCATTCTTATGCACTTTTAAGTTTCTGGATGAATCCAATAGTTTCGGACATGGTCTATACATTTGACGCAAGAGCATTTGCGTCATCATTGCAAATATTCATCTTTTGCCATCTTCAACGACTTGCTGACAACGAAAATAAAAGTACTCGTCCAACTGCGTGTCTCAGTTCCCTACGTCATAATTTCTTGGAGCCAAATGCATATAGTTCGTAGCGGCGGTGGGAGTTGTAATTTGGTAGTCGTAGGACCACAGTCCGTCACTTTAAGCCAATACTACGTACCAGCTTAAGCTACATAACTACTCTCACCAAATCGGTGACAAAGTATGAAGTCTTCCCCCTGCACGTGGGTGTGTCAGCTATTAACGTTAACGTATTTCCGGGCTATTCTGTAGTGCTATCGTTTAAAAATATACGGCTGAGAAAGGGGGGGGGGCAGAAAATCTTAAACTCTAACAGGGCCACAAAATTCCTTAATCCGCCACTGTTTGTAAGACAATAGTAGTGTCCTAGGAAATGTACACTTTATGATAAAATAATAATTTTATCAAAAATGATAAATTAAATTCAAAAGAAATATAAATTAAACTGAAAATGTATAAGAACAACATGAAGAACTTACAGAAAAAATGGGTTGGTGTAAATCTCAAAACACCAGTAGCATTCTTCTTATAATAAACCACATTATATACAACTGTCGTTATTTTTTTTAATACACCGCTTTTCTAGTCTTTTGGTTATTAGCATTCTAACTGACCAATTTCGGTTTGACAGGCTGAATAAACCACGATAAGGAAATTTTACAGAATTATCGTTTATGGTATTTTGTAGACTTGGGCAAGAAACATGGTGGCTCTCTGACATTAGGCTAAGTTCACACAAGGGACATGTAGATGAATTAGTTAGGTTTATTCGATGGAGATGCTGTTGTCCATCTCATAAGACTGAAAATTAGTCACATAACAACGCGTGTTACATCTTATTAACATGAGTTTTTGTAAATTGCGTTAAAAACTTTTGTAGCAGAACTAAATGTGAATTTTAATTATGTTTAATATAATCAATGTTCATGTACTCAGGCGCTAGAATTCACATTTTCGGCCGATTGAGCTCAATATCTTGGAACGACAGATTTTACGAACTCGGATGCCAGAGTTCACGTACTCGGACGCTTTGAACTTCAAATGCGCAGACAGTGAGTTCACATACTCAGTCGAACCATAGGTTAAAGCCATATTAAAATTCACACGCTCATATATGTAAGAGTTCACTTACCGAAATATAAACTTTATTTGGGCGCTTCAATATGCAAACTTCTGATTTTATAAACATTGATTCTAGAGTTTCGGATCTGAGCAAGCTTGGATGTTTAGTAAACGTATTCTGTCTAAGGACAAGACAAGTTACGGTCTCACCAAGGCAAGTTACGGTCTCACCAAGGCAAGTTACGGTCTCACCAAGGCAAGTTGCGGTCTCACCAAGGCAAGTTGCGGTCTCACCAAGCCAAGTTGCGGTCTCACCAAGCCAAGTTGCGGTCTCACCAAGCCAAGTTGCGGTCTCACCAAGACAAGTTACGGTCTTACCATAAACAATCCACGAAATAATATTTAACTGTAAAGCACACATCACACTAACGGTATTACGTTCGAATCCCACCAATGAAAAGATTGGCCAAATATAAAGTATTTTGATTCCGGGAACGACATCTAGGTCTTATTCCGAATCACCCATTGGACCGTCTTGGGGCAGACAAATTCAAGATATCAAAGCAAGGGCGGACTGGGTCCTCTCAAAGGGCGCGAGTCCTATAGCCCATGAGGGCGCAAGTCCTATCGCCATGAGATGGCCAGCGGCCTGATTCGCCTCTGGGTTAAAGGAACTAACAGAATGTGAAGTCCTGTGTAAATATGCAACAGCAAGATTTCAGCCCGTTTCAATGTAAACAGATAAAAACCAATATCGTAAATAGGCAAGTGTAAACCTTATTTTTCTAAAAAATAGAATTTCAATCCATTTCGAAAGCAATAACCATTCATTATAATACGCGAAAGTGTTGTCTATTTGCAGTGATAAATGGCATCAGAATTTAACTTCTGCGAGAGGTGATTTATTCTGGAAATCTGGAGAGTTCTAAGAAATGATATTTCAACAAAATCCTTGGCTTCTCTTCAAACGTAATTTGTTAGCCACCGAACTTGTCTCGAAATTTTATCATTTAACTCCTAGAAGTTATTGCCTTTTCGCAATGGCAAAAATATTGTTGCCTTCTATTTGTTTGTGGTATTAGTGAACGAGAACCCCATTTTCTAGATTAACACTGGGCTTTGTCACCGAGGACTTACGATTGTTTTTTTTTTCCTCTTGAAGCTTCCTTGCCCCCTGTTTAGCTTGTGCCAAAAGCATGGCACTTAGGTAAGGAAGAAATGTCGAGACGTCCAATGGCATCCTTTATCTACAAAACCATTTCATGCATTTTAATTACTTGAAATTATTACTTAAAGAAAAAAACATGAATCGCTGATGCAATTTTACCTGGATTTTTTTTATTTTTAAATAAAAAGCGATATTTATATTATGGTTATTATTAGTAATAATTAGTCGTTATTATGTATGCTATTCAGATCAATGTTAATTGCTAACCTTAACCGATATTTAAAATTTAATTGAACTCATAACCGAAATCAAATTTAATTGAAAGCATAATCAAAATCAAATTTAATTGAACGCATAAACAAAACCAAATTTAATTGAAGGCATAATCAAAATCAAATTTAATTGAACTCATAACCGAAATCAAATTTAATTGAAAGCATAATCAAAATCAAATTTAATTGAACGCATAAACAAAACCAAATTTAATTGAAGGCATAATCAAAATCAAATTTAATTGAACGCATGATTAAAACCAAATTCGGTCCTGTGGTAACGCAGTGGTATCAAGTTTACTCAGCATGCCGTTAATTTTGGTTTGGCTTCCAACTGCACCAAAAAAATTGGAGCGCTTAACAATGTAGTACCGGGATTGATTCCCTAGGCCTCAAGAAGATCGGATTCCATTCGTACCTATCGGGCTATTGATCCTAATTTGACTTCCAATGCTACGGTAGAATGAATGCTGTTTTCTGGTCATCGCAGGCCGAGATTTGGTTGTTTGGTAGCAAACAGAAGTGTGACAAATCGTTCTTTGAATGAATCAGTGAAGACTAGTAGCGAAGGTTCGAACTCCTTGGAAAACGGTAAGTCCCTGTGTCCTCACTGCTTTTGAGCCATAGCGACATTTTTAAATTATTTCTCCATTCCAGTTTGGCAGTGGTGGCAGTGGACCAGGGCGGCTCTGTCTTCCCAAAGTTTTTGAGCCACAAAGACACAAATACAATCAGCTTCAAGACCCAATCATTCACTAAGGATTTTGATATATAATAAATCAAATCACATGTTGTGTTACAATTTGGCGCAGTATAGCCCAGATGCTCTTGCGCCATAAAAAAGCCAAACAAACAAATGTGTTACAAATGAAACTGTTGTTGACAAATCGATAAGTGACTTTTGATAAATCAAATATTTATTTTGAAATTTTATTTAAAATTTAATTTGAAAAACTTCATTTGATAAAAAAATTCATTTGGTAAATTTATTTGATAAATTCGTTTGATAAAAAATAATTTGAAATTTGATAAATCAGATTTCAAATCGATAAATGTCCTTTTCGCATTCCAGATAAAGGATAACCTAACTTTTATAATTGTGTTACTAACAGATCAAATCATCTTATGAAAAATGATGATATCTGCCATTTGGATTTAATAAATATTCAAATAACTTCCAGCGTTGAAATTGATATCCTAGCAAGGGTCTATAAATTTTCAAATTTACAGTCAATTATGACATAGTGTAACATCAATACAGAAAAGGGGAAAACAATAAAACTTAAAAAATGCAAAAGATATATGAAATGGTTATAGTTTGAGCATTTTTCAAGAGCTAGTAATTGACACGTTAGTCATTCCTTGTATCCAGTGAATCGAATCTATAAATCAATTTATCATATCAAGGTTTTGGCAAAATGTCAATTCTTTGTAAGTCTTGTCAACTTCTCGCAAGTTTCTGTATTCGTAAATATTGGAGATCATGGTGTGTAGAGGCATTAGCGTGTGCAGGAGATTCGTTGGGCGGTTACAGAGCTACAACCTTATTCGTTCATATATATTATGTATGTGTGTGTGTGTGTATATGTATATATATATATATTAGACGTATTGTAATTGACACTCATAACCCGGAAAATACGGATTTAAGATCCAGATACCAAGTGTTTCCGGTTTTTCTACCGGTTCTTATTCCAGAATTTCATTACTTGGATATATAGAAATCCCGATGCCTCGAGAAGCTTTAAATTCTGACGCATTGGAATCTTCTTCGTCCTTATGCTATTACTTCTGACGCCATAAGTCCATGTCATAAATTTTGATACCATAAATCCTTGTCGTAATTTCTGACACTATAAATCCATGTCGTAACTTCTGACACTATAAATCCATGCCAACTTCTGACCGTAGGCGTCACTTTGGGTGGCTAAATATAGCGTAAACTGGGGAGGGGATCAAAAATATTAAAAAAAAAACAAAATTGTATTAATAAAGGCACAATTTTGCCTCTTTTCTAACAAAACTGGGGGGACTGTTCCCTCTTTCTCCCGCCAAATTACGCCTCTGTTTCATACACCATAAATTTGTGTCAATTTCTGACACCACGACTCCTTGTCAGTTTCTGACACGATAAATAATGATGGTAGTTTGTGCGACAAGATACACTTTTCTACCTTGTGAAGCCGAATTTTATACTTAGGAAGGGATACCTTAATTCGGAGGGTCTATTAAAAAAGGGGAAGTCCTCTGCCAAGGCTTTAGCGGACCCCTCTGTCCAAATAGAAATGCATACTTCAACTCAATGCTTCATCCTGCTCTATATCGCAGTTTCTCTAATGAGGCCATAAATCCACAAAAAACCAATGCTTTATTTTATAGTGAATTTAGATATATACCCCAAAAATGAAAATTTACCTTTCTCCTATTCTTTAATGCTATGAAAATAATGTGAATCAGAACCTAACACCTATCCAACTGGAGGAGAATCTCGAAACAAGCTTTTGCTTTCTGTTCTCCGCCATTTTGAACCTAATCATATCAATAATTTCTGAATCTCTGAAATTTCAATAGTAATCTTAGAATAATTTTCGAAATAGATGTATCAACAATAACTATATACAGGTTGAATAATTTTATTTCTTATTATGTTATTATTATTATTATAAGAATCTATCGTCTAGACTTATTATATATCCTAACATCTACTCTTTTACAAATCAAGAAATTTGTCCATACACATTTTGGTCATTTATAAAACTACAACCAACCAACCAACATTTTGGTCTTTTATATCAGAGGTCATCGACGTATCACTCGGAGTCTTCTCCAGTCTACTCCTGATGAAGAACAGCGATGTCTATCAGAAGCGCGTCGATAAGATCTACCTGATATCAAAAACTACGTTGCACAATGTTGATACTGATATTTGATGCTACAGTCGACCTCATTTGCTGGTTATATCCCGGGTCTCGTTTTTTTTTAGCAACTTTATTTAGGCAGCAACATGAACAACAAAAAAATATACATTGAGATTACAAATCAATGTTAGTTTAAGTTAATTATAAGAACAAAGACATATCTACATTAACATCATACGAAAATATAGATGCATAAAATTAATTACAAAAATATAAATACATCAAAATTAATTAGAAAAATATCAATACATTAATTAATATACTGTGAAATAGAATTTTGTCCATGTCTGCCTGGGTAGCGCAGATAAAGACGTAGTCTGACAAAGCCTGCACCACCCAGAAAACGTTAAAACTGGGTCATCAATAAAATATATAGGAAAGATAAGAAAACGTGAAATGAAAGTGAAAACAGGTATAACCATTTAAGTATATTATTTGTCATATATTTACATATCGGGATTTTACCTATTTTCGCCACTTTAATATTATTATATAAATCGGTGGTGGGTCGACGGGCCAGCCTTTATCGCTATCTTTATCGTTTTTATAGTCCTTATCGCTATCTTTATCGTCTTTATAGTCCTTATCGCTATCTTTATCGTTTTTATAGTCTATCGCTATCTTTATCGCTATTTTTATCGTCTTTATCGCTATCTTCATCGTTTTTATAGTTCTATCGCTATCTTTATCGTTTTTATAGTCTTTACAGCTATCTTTGTTTTTATAATCTTTATATATCTTTATCGTCTTTATAATCTTTATATATCTTTATCGTCTTTATCCCTATCTTTATTGTTTTTATAGTCTTTATCGCTATCTTTATCGTTTTTATAGTCTATCGCTATCTTTATCGCTATTTTTATCGTCTTTATCGTTATCTATATCGTTTTTATAGTTCTATCGCTATTTTTATCGTTTTTATAGTCTTTATAGCTATCTTTGTTTTTATAATCTTTATATATCTTTATCGTCTTTATCGCTATCTTTATCGTTTTTATAGTCTTTATCGTTATCTTTATCGTCTTTATCGATATCTTTATTGTCTTTTTGGCTATCTTTATCGTCTTTATTACTATCTTTATCGTCTTTATAGTCTTTATTTGCTATCTTTATCGTCTTTATCGTCTTTGTAGTCTTTATTGCTATCTTCATCGTCTTTATAGTCTTTATTGCTATCTTTATCGTCTTTATAGTCTTTATTGCTATTTTTATCGTTTTATCTTATATCGGACAAAGATACTCCTATTTAAGATTACTTGCAGCTTATTTCACACTGACTTAGGAGTGGAAATATCATACATAACAATTTCAGAAAAAGGAAAAATACTTCCTCTGTCTTCGTAAAAAAGAGAAGATATATTTTTTAGACTCGTCTTACTTAAATTAAGGAGGAAATTTACTAGACTGTTGCTCGCTATAACGGATATTCTCTCGCAATAAAAGGTTTTCATTTCACATATTTTGAATGTGAGCAAAATAACGTTTTATTTACGTTCATTATAACCGTTTATTATAACATTATAATATATTATAACCGTTATAATTATAACGATTGTAACACCATTTGGTGTACAAAATGTTTTAAATTCTAGAGTCCGAATGTCGGCATGTGAAACAGACTCCCTAATCTCTATTCATTCTCAGAGACCCTAATCTCTATTCATGCTGATACTCACAATTGCAGAAACGCCACCAAAATTATGCAAGGTTCGCAGCATACAGGAAGAAATATAATTAGGCGTAGTTAATATGCAAATGCATCAATTTCTTCAAGAACTGATCATCAATCTCATAAACAGCATGGGGAATTGTCAGGAGATCTGCACAGTTGGCAGTTAATTGATCATACCTGTATTTCGTATTAAAGCTTCACAAGCAATGGATATAGAGCATTTTACGTTTTGCTTCTCCTGGTTCAATATCTGTAGGTTGTACAAGTTCTATACAAATACGTATATTCCATGCAGAATTTCTACAATGATGTACAATGGAAGTTTTTAACTCACAAGATTATATTCCCTTTGAATTCAGGGAATATAAAATTGTGCAATGTTATATTCCGTGAATTATGTTCAATTTTTTAAAATTTTCATTAATTTTAAGTATCTCTATATCAAGCAGTTTATATACAAATCTCTCTATAATCTTATTTATGATTCCACCTAAACCAATATGCAAACACCTTTCTAAATCCATCCTCTATATATACATCATATTCTATAAGCCAGTACATAAACCCATTCTATTATAAGCCTACATAAATATAAAATTACCTATAAGCTATAAACTTCCAAACTTATATAAAACTTACTAATAATTTGAAAAACTGTAAACCTACTATAATCTATATAAACTTCTAAGTCTACCCAGAAATTTATAAATTGACCTATAAGCTAGAAATTTATAAATTGACCTATAGGCTAGAAATTTACAAGTCTGCCTAGAAATTTATAAACTGACCTATAATCTAGAAACTTATAATGATACCTAGAAAATTATAAACTAACCTATAATCTAGAAATTTATAACCTTACCTATTGTCTAGAAATATATAAACTAACCCATAATCTATAAACTTACCTATTGTCTAGAAATTTATAAACTGACTTATAATTTAGAGATCTATAAACACACTGGAACCTATATATAAACCTAGTTTAATCTCTATTATAAACTTATATATGTAAAAAAAAGACCAATTAGTTTTCTAAAATTCAAAAGGATTTCCCCAGACACTGCACATACGTGTAAAGATCTGAAAATTCTGTCTTATATCTGCTGAAGAAAATATTTTAGCTTAAAATATTTCTTCTAAAATTCCTGTGAAATTCGTGAAATACAAGTGTTAACGGTTCCCAAGGAACGTCCTAATTTCCCCAAGACTTGGCGGAAAAGTTAGTTTTGTTGGAAGTTTTGACGCCAAAAAGCCGTTTCGTATGCCAAAAAATTGGCAAATGTTGAAAGTTTCCGGTTACTAACGACAGAAGACTTAGCAAAAAGTCGCCATAAAAAAATCAGATGACATTTAAAGTTTCTACGTTACTTAATTACATGGTTTTCTTTGCGCGCTTATTATTTTGTTTTGAGGCATTTTCATATTTGTATGTGCCCTTATGGATAAATAACACTAAGTAATCGATACAGAAATGGACACATGTATCGATAGATCTACCAAGAAAATGGTGTTTACTTGTGTACATAGCTATTGTTGCTGTCTTCACGAGGAGAACCTACTCAAGGTGGCAGAAGCTTTTGATCCGGCTTCTTTTCGCTGGGAAGGATTTTGACGATTTGCCAATTTCGTTGCCTGGAAACGGACACGCAAACCTTGACGCATTTTTGCGGGAGATGAGCGAGCACTTTCAAATTTGAATAACATTCGATACTGTGTTAACATGCTTTACATAGCATGATGTCCGTTAAAAATATAATCTCATGTCAGTTACACGGATTTTTAATGTCTCACACAACGCTAGAACGCCCCTATGTCATAAAGAGGGAGTTAGTGTAAGGATGGGGAACCTGCGGCTATAAAGTGCTACATGCGTCCTGGCTAGGTCGGATTATGGTTTCGGGGCCTTAAAAATTTTTTTTTGCCGAACATTTTGTAATATACCAAGCGTATATATCACAGTAGGACCAGGGGCGCACTGGGCTGCCGACCCCTGAGAGCCAGCCGAGCTCCTCATGAGCTATAGGAATCGCGCGCCTCTCCGATAATCCAAGTTGTATACACTCTTTGGAGAGGACCCAGTCTGCCCTAATGGTTTTGAAGTAGCGTTGAGTTTTCACTGTGCCGGGCCCTTAAAAAAAGGGCGGGCCCTAGAAATTTGTCTTTGCGGAGATCCGGCCCGGCTCTAGGCCACTGAGTTATGGCCTTTTGAATGAACCCAAAATTTTCAAAACAACCCCTTTGAATTCCACTAAATTTTTTTTTTCTCGTCTTTTTTATTATAGTATTTAAATGAACACATTTAAAATAAGAGATTATATAAAAGAAGGTTCACAATGGAATAACGCTCTATAGCAGCGATTCCTAAACTATGAGGAGCGGACCGATTTTGGTGTAGAGTAAAACGCTTTTCAAGTATTCCTATTTTCAGAAATATTTTTTTAAAGTTGAAAATGGACTTTAAAAAAAAAAATTGTGGTTTCTGTGGAAGCCAAGCACTTATCCAGGGCTTTTTCTTTCGGGGTGGTGGAGGCCCACCCCCTGGATACGTCCCTGGTTAGAACTAGGTGGGGTGCGAAAAATCAAGGTTCTAAAAGTGGGTCGCGGATTCGAAAGTTTGTAAACCACTGCTATACAGTAACTATTTCCTCATCTAGAAGATGAAAATAATAATGCTAATGATATGATGATGAAAATAATAATAATGAGAATGAATTTGAAAATAATAACAATGAGATAGAAGATGAAAATAATAATAATGAGGATGAAGATGAAAATAATAATAATAGACAAATAATACTCAGTTTCTTAGAATAGGGGAGCTCAGGGCGCTCAACCTCTCCCATTGCTATCAAAACGTGTTATTTTCTATAAGATCGCATCACATGATCACCTTTAAAGCCACATGAGCCCCCATAACCACTTGAGCCTCTCCACTGAGTTTTGAATGACTACGCTACTGATAACGTGACCACGTGCAACGGGATGTAACCTTTACATAAAAAGGTTAAACACTGGTAAAATAGCAATGAAAAAGATCACTCAAGCTTTCGGACGCATCAGCAGCAGTCCTTCATCAGGAGTAATGTAAAAAGGGGATGTATCCTTTCCACTTTTCGATCCCTTTTGTTTATGAAATGAGTTGTTGAGAAATTAATAATAAGGAATATTGTTTATCTTTCCGTTCTGTGTTGTAGATAGAATTTATCTAGAAAACATCTACAATCTAGATTTGTAGATATCCTCAGAGGCGGATTTAACGACTTTGCCGCCTGTAGGTCCTGCCGCATTTTGCCGCCGGTAGGTTGACATTTTTTGCCGTCAGTAGGTTGATATATTTTGCCACCAGTAGGCTGACATATTTTGCCGTCGGTAGGCTGATATATTTTGCATGCTTAATCGTTCTACAGCCTATACGTAACTAGAGGTATGACGGAAATTTTAGCACTTCTGTAATATTCTTAATTTGACGCGCTGACGGTTATTTCAAATAAGCATTTTCGCAAGTATTCGTATATTTGGCGATTTTTGAGACTCTCTCGATGCGGCGCAATTGGCGGCTCTCCCTTCGCCAATGTCCAGTTGCGGCTCTGAATATAGCAATTCGAAATTAATTCAACTGCCCACCAAAATATTCAGCCCCGCCCTTGTACATCCTTCGTCAGCAAACGTCTCGTCGAAAATTTGCCGCCGTCAAAATTTTGCCACCGTAGGTTATTTATTAGTCAAAATTTTGCCGCCTACATAGCCTATTGGTAAATCCGCCACTGGGTATACTAAAAGACGAGCGCTATTTTTTATATTAATGTCTCAATAACGTGTATAATATATAACATTATATACATAATATACGTTCAGCGTGTGGGTCTCCTTCCAGTTAGATACCAGCAACCCTTTTGCAGGCCAAATGGGCCTTTGGGTAAGAGAGCAAACTAGAGTAGAGGACATCGTTGTTAAAGTAAAAGGGCTGAAATGGCGATGGGCTGGGCATATTGCAAGAAGAACTGATCAACGATGGACAACAGAAATTCTGAACTGGATTCCAAGAGACCACCGAAGACCTAGAAAACGTCCTCAAACTAGATGGGTGGATGAAATAAGAAAACAGGTTGGGGTGACGTGGAAACGAATGGCCCAGGATAGACTTGTGTGGAAAGCATTTGGAGAGACCTTCATCCAGCAGTGGATAGATAATGGTTGAATATGATGATGATGATGATATATATATAATTCGTTAATCAATAACTATAAATGTTTAAGTCCGTGTTTTCTGATCGCCACAAACGCTTCATAGCATTAAGATGCTTCATACATTCATTTAATGACTTTTTTCTACTGCCTGTTTCTGGCCTTTATCTTCTCCTATTTTCTTCCTCTAAATATAAGTGCTTCAATTGTTTGTCTGGATTGAATTGTTTGTCTGAATTGATTGTTTGTCTGGATTCAATTGTTTGTCTGGTTTCCTTTGTATATGGAATACTTGCATCAAGATAAGGGGGTTAAGCAATGTTTTTTTTGTTTAAGTTTAGTTTTACCGGTTGAAAAATGACCACTAGAAGAAAACGAAAATGTTTCATGCTTTAAGATAAGGCACAAATTATTAAAGAATGAAAACATCATTATGGGGAGAATGAAACTAGATTTGGCTAAACAATTCCAGCTACCCGAGTCGAAGTTTAAGTCATTGTGGCTATTTATGAGAAGCTATTAGTGGCTATGTATGAGGAAGATATTAGTGGCTGTAATGAGAAGATATTTGGCTATGTATGAGAAGATATTTGTGGCTATGTATGAGAAGATATTAGTGGCTATGAGAAGATATTGGTATTTATGTGAAGATATTAGTGGCTATTTATGAGAAGCTATTAGTGGCTGTACGAAAATATGGATGGTCTGAAAATTTCATTATTTTAAGACAGAAGAATTTAATAAGTTGCTTCTACAATGTTTTAACGAGAGAGGAATGACCATACAATATTCCCGTTTCTATAGCATTACTAAAAGAAAAAAATCCATTAGTTAAAAATAAACAAGAAAAATGAAATTTATTTTTTATTGCCTAACCACAGAAATCATCTCCTTGATTTCTTTTATGGTGAAAAAAAAATTAATTGTCAGTATTATGAAAAAAATCAAGGTAGTGGGGTTTGATCTTTTGCTGAAATAAATTCCTGAAATTTGCATAAATTTGTCGGCCAGAAATTTTTAGTACCCATTTGTAAAGGTTACATGTAAATTTCCAGCATTTTCAGAACTATATTTTATAACTTATACTTTTATGTTTCAAATGACACCAAATTAAACAAAATTGGTTTATAAATATCAAAGTTACAGTAATTAAAATTTAAAAACCACCTTATTCTTTGGTGTCATTTTGTAAATTACATCGAATTTCAAAGGGACCTCTGACCTCAGTTTTGACCTAAAAATTCCGAAAAAATAAACTAATCATTTTTTTGTAATGTACTTGCTGACAACAAAAAAAAATCACAAAAATCTGTGACATGAGGACAAATGAGATTTTTTATTTTGGTTGATTTAAAATGAAAAGACTAGGGGCGGACCAGGTCCTCTCAAAGGGCGGCGCATACCTCGGATTATTGGAGAGCGCATCTGCATACTGGCCGGTTGGCCTGCGGCCCTGTCCGCCCCTGGAAACGACACTTATACAGAGTGATTTTCTCGCTAGGAAATCCAAATATCCCTCAATAACTTTTTACTTTTTGTATAGTTTTCTATAAAAATTTGCATGAAGGTGACAAATTAATAAAAATAAGAAGACGAAATCTGCCATACATCTAATGCAAGCATGTGAGGAATTGAAAATTATTTCGTGGGCTTGTTAATTTCGAAAATTCTATGGCCACCATTATCACCAGATCTAACGCCAACTGACTTCTTGTGGGGTTCACTGAAGGGCCGTGAATACAGCAGTAAGCCAATTGGCGTCCTCAAAGATGCAATGCGGCAAGGAGGTGTCTTCTACTAATGTCACATTACTGTACAGTACATAGTTATTTAGGCGGAATCACGTTACATTGTGGTATTTTTACACGCAGTTTATAACGTAAATATATACATTTTGCAAATTGCAGAATGATATCCATTTGGACAGCATTGAATAAAGACTACCCAGTCTGACGGAGCACATGCTGCCCGAGGGAAGAAAGATTGCTGTAATAATTATATGAAACAATGGAATAACACGAGTAGAATAACATCTTAATATTATCGCAATGAAAATACAATGTACGCAAATAAAGGCCGTTACGATTCTAATTGATATTTGTGGACATGTTTTTTAAAAAGAGAAATGGAAGTAAGTGCATGTAATCTGTTAGGGAGGAAATTCCAAATTTTAGGATACATAGAAGCAATACGTGTCATTTCAAAATTTGTTCTCCAAAATTCAGGTATTAACATGTTTACATTTCTGGTTAGATAACCATGATTAGATAACTGCGAGCATATGAGATCAGTATGTAAGTTGTTTATTATACAATTCAACATAAAAATTGAAAGTTTATATTTAAAAAGCTTTTCTGTAGGTCATATTAGAAGCATGTGTTGTTCCCCACCCTCCCCTCTATCACTGGCTCTGTCTCTTTTATTTCTCCATTCGGGGTCAAGGAGATGACATCAACATTTCCGTTGTTTCTTGTCCAGATCATGGCTACTTGATGATGACGGGGAGGTATATTATATACAAATGTGTTATGTAAAAACTACAGAGACGTTAAATAATTTAGTTGGATACGTTTCACACAATATAGTGTTTAGCTTTTCAATTACGTTGTAATGTTATTAAACTCCCTTGGTAGATTTTACAATTATATATAATTGTATAAGAAATTTATTCAGTTTCAGTTCAGTTCTAGGAGTAAATTGATTTATAAAAATTGTCCATAGTTTCATTGCCGTGGTAACTAATTTGCATTAAAATTCACTGTTTGAAACTGATTAGTATTAATTAGAAATTACAGTACGTTAATTAAAAATGGCAAAAATGACGCCATATACTTATTTGTTTGAGATATTCTTTATATATATA
>QLNU02015270.1:88703398-88717253 GCA_006491805.2 Dysdera silvatica
GCGAGCAAAATATGTGGCGGTGATAGCAGAGATGGTTTCATCAGAGCAACTTTGCTTTCTCGCTGACAAATGTCAATATTTAAAAACGAAGTCCAGTTTATGGGAACCAAACTAAATCACAAAGGTAGTGATTTTCCACTTCCAGCCATGATTGGTTGGTTGGGGAGGGAGTGGGTGGAACTCGAAGTGCGGCCACCTCCCCTGGTTAACTGTGGGTCATTTTCCTTTACACTGAATGTGGAATGCAAACAGGCGAAGAGCTGCACAGCAATAGATAATCAAACAATCTGCTTAACCTATCTTTCTGAAACCATGAACGCGTCTACGATGTTTTTTTTTTTTTCATAATTTTGGCCAATTTTCGCCATAAAGCGACCCCCTGTCCTTTCCCTCTGGAGGTAGTTTCGTCCGTCAAGTATTATTTTGCTTTAACTAGTTTCTAATTACTGTCACAACCGAAGTTTCATGATAATCTGACCAATTTAAGGCACGGTTTAAAATTTTTTGAAAAGGGTCAATTTATGGCTAATTTCTCAAACTTCGGGGATCATGCGCGACCTGAAGATATTATCCGATTCCATATTCCGACTTCTTTTTTAACTGTATTTATCTCGACGTGTAGCAACTTTTCCATACTATTACGTTTCATTTCGAGCAACTTTTAAAAATTCGACCCACCCTATTAAACAAGGGCCAACCGGAGCAATAAGCAGTTTAATGCTAACGGTATTGCAATATCATCCGTTTTTTTGTCTGATAAACAAAACATTATATTCTCTACTTACCGTAACAGACAATATCTTATGTTAAAGAGAGAGAGGGCAGTTCTCGAAGCATAGGCAGTTTGAGTATCAGGCAGTTTGGATAACAAATCTTAAGATAGAATAATGATAAATTATTCTATCTTACTACGAATTAAATAGAGAGAGAGAGAAAAAGAGAGAGGGTGAGGAGAATGAATTCATTCAACGCAAATACACTTTAAGATGATACATCTGTTGCCTACTATTTAGATTATTACAATGGTACACTTGAATTTTAAAAAACCTCCATCTGATGCTTAAACTATAAATGGAGAGAAGCAGAAAGCAGTAGCTTGTTGCCATGCTCTCATGCAAACGGGTAGTTTGTTACGTAATTAACGTTTTTACAGTTCAGTCGCCTTCATTTGCGTTCACTGAATTTCACATTTGTTTATAAATTTCACGATGAACAGTGCGATGAACAGTAATTTTAATTTTATTAGGCTTTGAGAGTTCTTATGGCCGCATGTAAGGGACTGCTATACAAAGCAGAGCAAAGTTAGACTTGGCGTTTTATTTTCAATTTGAAGGGAGAGAACATATGCGGGTTTATGTACCATTGTTTATATTTTTACGGTGGTGTTTCAATTTTTTTGAGTAATTAATGATGAGCAGAATGAATCTAAGGCGCCTAATTGTTACAGGAGCTTTTTTTGAGTAATTAATGATGAGCAGAATGAATCTAAGGCGCCTAATTGTTACAGGAGCTTTTGAAATGCAACCATTTGAAGCCATGATGGATTTAACACACATGGATGGATGAAACTCAGATGGATGGAACACAGGGAAGAACTACATGTACAACATAAGAAATTGACGTGATGCGAAGTTAAATACAACGAATAGGTATGGCGCTAATTCAAATGCCATAAACTGACGTAGAGTTGACGAATTCATGCACAAAACAAACGAAGGAAACTGGCATATCTATAAATTGCACCGATTTAATTAAATCTAGAAAAGATGAATTTACGAAGAAAAAATTTGCCGCAAAAAATTCATGTAGCAATTGTGCCAAATGTTTTAATTTGACGGTGAATTTAGAATGAAAAACTGCTTCATTTCTCTATAAATTACATGCACGACATTTATGAACTGCAAAGGCACGCGACATATTGAGGAAATTATGAATTGGATGTGATTGGTCGACACAAATTGAACGGGACAAATTGATGAATTTAGTAATTGAGTGTGATAGCCCAATACTCCGAAACTGAAAACAGAGATTGATGCACTTATAAATGAATATAATAGAGTGATTTATTTACAAATTGAACGTGATTGATCAAGGCACTCAAAAATTGAATTTGGCAGATGAAGGCACTTACAAATTGAAAGCCACAGATTGACGTGCTTATAAACTGAACATGACAGATTTATGAATTCATAAACTGAATGTGATTGATCAAGACATTTATAAATTAAATGCGGCAGATTGATGTACTTACTAATTAAAAGCCACAGACTGATTCACTAATAAATTGAAACCACCGATTGATGCACTTATGAATTTAAAGTCACAGATTGATGCAATTATAAACTGAAAGCCACAGATTGACGCACTTATGAATTGAAATTCACAGACTGATGTAATTATAAACTAAAGCCATATATTGATGCACTTATAAATTGAAAGCCACAGATTGATGCACTTATAAATTGAAAGCCACATATTGATGCACTTATAAATTGAAAGCCACAGTTTGATGCACTTATAAATTGAAAGTCACCGATTGATGCAATTATAAATTGAAGGCAACAGACTGAAGTACTTATAAATTGAAAGCCACAAACTGATGCACTTATAAATTAAATACAACAGATTGCTCTACGTATAGACTGAACGTGACAGATTAATGCAGTGATGAGCTTTTCGCAACAGATGGATCTAACTTGTCAAAATAGAGTAATTGACAGAGCAGCAAATGGGATGCTAAAATTTGACATTACAAATTGTTAAAAGATATTTCAATGCAAATTTAACAATTAATGGATTGGTATTAAATTTTTAATTTATCACAAATATTATTATTAAAATTAATTATAATTTAGATAATATCTTACGATTGTTAAAAGACGATTATAATGAGTCTAACGTATTACATACTCACATACAATTCAATTTTTGATCATCTCTGAATTTTTTTTTAAATCTTGGGTCAATTTTTGGGCTGAATTTAGCCTTCATAATAAATAACACCAAAATAAGGATTAAGTAACAAAAATCTACACGACGTGCTTTACATCTTTTTTTTTTATTTATTTCTTTTCTTTTCTTTTTTTTTTTAATAACAACATCGTAGCTCAACTTTATACATTAAACAGCTTATTTTCCTTTCTTAGTTGCATGGCTCATGGATAGCAAAGGTCGCGCTACGCCGAAACCTACAGCTTTCAGAGGACTTTAAACCTCTTAAGGACTAGGGAACCAACCTCCGTACTAAGGTGAGAACTCAGTAAGCGTTCTTTTTTGTCACAGTTGGGAGTTGAACCTGGGATATGGAAACCCTAGGTTTGATTGATTGATTGTTTGGCTTTTTTATGGCGCAAGAGCATCTGGGCTATACTGCGCCGGAAACCCTAGGTGAATGCGTTATCACAGCGCCATTGCGGAGCCTGAAGTTGCTTCTTTTAACTACACTAAAATATTAGATTAAAATATTTCTATTTTAATTAATTTATAAGACTTTGAAATTTAATTAAAGTACAATCCAGGGAAAAATTATTGTTAGGTGATTAGCTTCTGCCAATTTCTACAGCAGAGTCATATTTTACTGAAATTTGTGAACACCCGAGCGTCAGTAAAAGAAAATAAGAAGGAAGCTTGAAAAACTTCTCTAGGAAAGAAAGACGACGAAAGTGAAAGGAAAAATATCCAGTCAATTCCTTCCAGCAGTTTCGTCGTTTTTATTGGAAAAAATTCAATGCACAAAGTCTATTTTTATACAGAAAAGATTGTTTACAAAACTCTACTTCTTGACTTAATGACATGATGCCAGTTTCAACTTAAAAAAATATTTTTTTCCGAAGTTTTTTTTTTTTGTATCTGAAAGCTCCAAGAAGCAACTCTTCTATTATTTATTAAAAGTTTGTAGTATTCGTTTTAAAATAACACGAGGGGTAATCAGCTAAATAAAAACATTTGAGCCAAATTTTGATAGTAATAACAATATTCTAGTACAGTTGTTGTTGTTGTTTGTTGTGCATTATTGTGTTGGGAAGGCCGAAGGCCGATCTATTATCCCAGTAAGGCTATAATTAGTACAGAAGGCGCATAGAAAAAAAAATTGATTTTTCAGAGTACATCCCTCAGGTGTTTAAATCATGGAAAGATATCCACGATCTGGATCTCATCTCCATACTGGGTGGAAAAATCCCGTGATTGTGTTTACAGTTAGCATCTACTGATATAGAAACCATATCCCAGAATAGTTTATCAAGGTTTATACGATATATCGTAACTGGAAGAAAATAAGGCGTATTATGGATGATAACTTTTTTTTTACAGGGCTAACTGAACACTGAAAATTATAAAGTTTGCCAGAACAAAATAATGGAAACACCGTCCCACATGCTTGAAAGATGTTAAAATATTGCCTGTGAAAATAATCAAATGAAAGAAAACGCTGGAATGACAAAAATGAAATATCGCAATTCTTTTATTAAAGCGGGATAAGTAATAAAGAAATATTTTTCATCTTGGACAACTGGAAGGAATTTCTTAAACTCCCTGTAAAATGGTTTCTTTTACGTGCTGTCATATCTCTCTTAAGATCCTAAAAAGCTTAAAACTTTTTATTGCAAAAATATTGAATTGAGTGTTATTAACTCCATTAGAAGAGAAAGTGTTTCCATTTAAAATATAAACCGTAAATTCAGTGTTTTAGAACAGTAGTTCCTAAATTTTCGCCCTACAAAACACTGTCCTTGCCATCTGCCAAGCCATGATATCCGTCTCTAAACTTTATTTAAGGGAAATAAATCTAAAGGTCTTTTATTTTACGCTATTTAGATATAAACATAAAAATAAAGAATAAGTTGATACAGAAAGATGGGCGGCCCACAAAAGTAAGATTAAAAAAAAAGGGATGTGGAGGTAAGACATTTTTCAATGAAATCAATTATTGATGAAATGTGTTAATGATGTGAATATAATTGGGTTATTATGGAGTAAAATTACAGAATTTACAATTTTCTTAGAAATTTTAATGATGAATTACAAATTGTTTGCTACACGCGAGTTCCGCAGTACGAACTTTGAGGAACATCGGGTTAGCTGTTGCATCGCGAAACCCCCACGAAACACTTTAGGGAACATTGTGTTAGAAGTTCTATCACGAAAACCCCGCGGAATATAATTTAGGGAACATTGTGTTAGATGCTCTATCACGGATTCCGCGGAACACACATTAAAGAACATTGTGTTAAATGTTACAGAGCGGAACCCTCGCGGAACACATTTTAAGGAACATTGTGTTAGATGTTTTACCGCGGAATACACGTTATAGAACATTGTGTTAGATGCTATATCGCGGAACGCCCGGGGAACACACATTAAGGAACATTGTGTTAGATGATATAGCGCGGAACACATTTTAAGGAACGTTGTGTTAGATGTTGTATCGCGGAATCCCCGGGGAACACACGTTGAAGAACAATGTGTTAGATGTTACAGCGCGGAACACATTTTAAAGGTTAGATGTTGTACACATGATTTTGAATGCTTGGAATCACGTAACAGAAACTTACATTTTAATTTGAGAAAAGATCGAGTTCCATGGACAAACATCGCTGAAGTAGACAAAGAAGATGGAGAAGCAAACGTTAATAGCTTTAGTTAGGCTTAAACATACAATGGATAGAAATCTAGGAATACGTATGAGTTGTACCTGAAAAATCGATGAAATTGCGAAAACGATGGATGCAAACAGAGAATTAACTGACCGGGAAAAAGAATTAGTCGAGGAAAATTAAATCCAATTCTTCTGCAAAGGTGCTCGAGGAGGCCGTGGAGCAATCAGCGTTTTAGAGCCGAATGGTGCGTTTTCTGAAAATTGCGAAACGTTCCATGAAAAAGTAATTTATTTCTTCTCATAGTTCCCCGTGCAGAATAGTTGTAAACAAAAAACAAACATACGTTTAAGAAATTATTTGAATTGTTAAGGCGTAAAACGCTTGAAGCTTCAAAAAAATCTATTTCTAAAAAATACATGCGCAGTAATTGCTGTAGGGAGTGGCATTAATTTTACCGACAGGTTCACCGAGTTGCCAAAATTTAACACCGGTTCGCTAAGAACCTGATTGCTCTCTTACGCCTATAGCTGAAGTGTTGCCAATTGGTAATCTCAAACCCGTCCCAACGCACTCAGCTCTGGATCTAGGTAAATAATCTCTAATAATATCCAACAACTATATGAGCTAAATGGACAACAATCCTTTGTTTTCAAATAACTTCAAATAATATAACTGTTAGGTGACCAAATACTCGCAAAGAAAAGAATTATTTTTGGAACTAAACCCGCATCT
Source organism: Dysdera silvatica (assembly GCA_006491805.2). NCBI lineage: Eukaryota > Metazoa > Arthropoda > Arachnida > Araneae > Dysderidae > Dysdera > Dysdera silvatica. The sequence goes on from QLNU02015270.1 coordinate 88,709,728, forward strand.
TCTTGATTACCGGCCAAGTGTTCTACCCACTAAGCTATTGCCGTCGATCATTCCCCCCACGCGCTAGCGAATACAAGGCCTTCACTATGAACATCTTGTCCGTAGTGAAACTCGCTCGCGGGAGGCGGGGAGGATGATCGAAGCCTGTAGCTTATTGGGTAAAGCACTGAGGGATGGATTCCCAGCAGGCGCCGAAAAGTCATTCCTTTCTTTGCGAGTATTTGATCGTCTAATACAACCACATCATTGGCCATGATGATAATCACTCGAATAAAGAGACGTAACTGTTATTAATCTAATTGAGCCCCCGATTCTTCCTAAGTAATCTCCAGTGGTTCTGTGGTTACAATCCCCCTTCTGGCATAAGCCCCGGTGGTTTCGTGGTTAGTATCGCCATCTTCTTTAGGCTACGTTCGATATTGTGTAAATTTAAATCTTGTAAATTTACGTATTTAATCGATACTGAGTGGAATATTTGGGCTCAAATAGGAGATAAGTTTGTTGATTCTAAAATGTCGGATAGTTCAAATATAAACACACTTACACACACATAAGCAACTTTCTGAACAAGGCTAAACCAGTAATTCTGATCTTTAATACTCTTAGGAAAAAAAGCTGAAATCATGAGCAATCGTATGAAAAGTTATTAGGATAGCTGAAATGGCGGGACGTGTAAGAAAGCAAACAAGAAAATGCTGAAGAAACTAAACATGGAAAAAAGCAAAACATGGAAGTCAAGTTATCAGACCTTATATTACATACAGGGTTTGTCCCAAAAGTTCCCGAAATGATTTTTTTTAAAATCATTTATTCAATATCAGTTTACAATCTTTTCAGAACTTTTCAAAGTATTCTCCCCCTGCTTCGATGCACCGTTGCCAACGCTTCACCCAATCATTGAAGGCGCCCTGGAAGTCGTCAACGGGAATCTCCTTCAGTGAGGTCGTCGCGGCTGCTTTTACCGCCTCCAGCGTCCCATGCCGAGTTCCTTTCAGGGTTCTTTTGATCCTTGGGAACAAAAAGAAATCCGCTGGTGCCAGATCGGGGCTGTACGGCGGCTGGGGCAGCGTTGCCACACCCATTTTGGCCAGCAACTCGGAGACAATGAGCGCGGTGTGGGTTGACGCGTTGTCATGGTGCAAGATCCAATTGTCGCGAATTTCGTTTCGGACGCGTCGAACCCTGTTGCGCAACCGTTTGAGCACTTCACAGTAAAACTCCTTGTTGACTGTTTGTCCTTGTGGCACGAATTCACTGTGAACTACACCTTTTCTGTCAAAAAACACAATGAGCATTGCCTTGATTCGCGATTTGCTCATCCTTGCTTTTTTCGGGCGAGGAGACTCCTTGGTGTGCCACTCGCTGCTCTGGCGCTTTGATTCGGGATCGTACTGAAAAATCCACGTCTCGTCCCCTGTGATCACTCTGTCCAAAAATTCTGGGTCCGTTTCGTAGCGTTCATGCAATTCCTGGCACTTCAACAAACGCTGCTCCTTCATCTCACTCGTCAGGACTTTTGGCACCATTTTCGAGCAGACTTTCCTCATTTGAAGATCCTCCGTTAAAATGCGATGAACGATTGTTTTGGGTATTCCACACTCCTCTGCAATCACCCGAACACTTAATCGTCGGTCATTGTCCAAAACTTGACGCACTTTTTGCACCGAGTCGTCCGTTTGTGATGTCGACGGGCGTCCAGAGCGGTCGTCGTCGTTGACGGACTCCCGACCTTCCCGGAACCGCTTGTGCCACATGAAAGTTTGGCTTTTTTTCATCGCCCCGTCACCGTAGGCTTTCCGAAGCATTTCGAGTGTCTCCGCCCCGTTTTTACCCAGTTTCACACAAAATTTGATTGCATAACGCTGCTCCAAAAACTGGTCCATTTTTTGATCGACGAGGGTGCAGTAGATACCTCTGCGCGGAGCGTGACCCTGCCTCAACAACTGCCCGCAGGCGACTGATACCGGTCTCGTTTCCAAGCTCAGATCCCCCACCAACTTCTCCGCCCCGTCAGCCAGCGTTGCCAACTACAAAAAATCATTCCGGGAACTTCTGGGACAAACCCTGTATATACATGAATATTGGGCTTTAAAAATCAGGAAGGGTGTTATATGCGATGAACATTTGCATGCTGGGGAAAATGTCCCTGGAGATAGATAACCCTATGAGACAAAAAAGCAAAACTCAGACATAAGACAAGAATAGAAATAAAAACTACGGAAGACATAATACAGATCAGAAAAAGAGGACTTGAATGGTGGGAACATGTTCTGCAAAGAAAGTCATCTACCACAGAGAATGAGAAAGCCATAATAAACAAATAAGAGATAGATATTAAGACCACGACGAATGCTAAAAACGAAGGCTCTTAAGAATATATATCTAGCCTTGATTTGACACCCAGCGGCGCCTTAGACCGAAAACAACCGTGGCGCCTATGTCGTTGACACTGAATTGGGCGGAGGAGAAGTAGAAGGCATAAATATTGTGATGTGACGTCAAACCCCTTAGGAATTCCTGAAGGAAGGAGCGGGTGGGGATGTTACCAGGGACGGACTTTTCACTTTTTCTCACTTTTTTCTTCACTTTTCGATAGAGACGGGAGAACGGGCAGTGAGGACATACGCCCGTTGCTCTGGATCCAGTGTTGGGACCTGGCCATTATTGTTTCCACCGGATATGTGTCTTCACGATCTTATGTAATTTTGCCCCGATCCGTGTGATACAATGTTCTTATACTGTTTTCATCATTACGTAGATTTTAGCGCAAATAAAGTAGAATCATTAGTTACTGCGGTGTCCGCGTTTGTGCTTCCGTAAATTCATAAGCTATCTCACAGGTTGGAATACACAGGGAGAGACCTATAATAAACGCCTCATCGACGAAAGGTTGTGCCTACAGGCACATGGTGGCAGCGATATCTACATGCCTTTTTCCTCACCTGCCACATGGTAGCAAGGGTATTAACCTAACCCTCTTCGCGACAATTATTAATTGCAATTTTAGTAATTTTAGTCCTTCCGTGAGATTATACAGTCATGAGATATTGAGAAAATTCAAATTTGAATTGTAAATGTAAATTGTGGCAGTCCCGAAGTCAGGTTAAAGCGACGGAAGTCCAGATGACCCTTGTCCAGTCTCAAGACGTAAAATATATAAATATGGAATTCCAACGTTGACTAATAGACGTGCATTTTAAGGCTTCGACAAAATACCGGTTTGCAGCATCAAACGATGTCAGCGATGCACATAAACGGCGATTAGTGTACGTGTTCAAGTGGTATTCATGCTAACATAGGTTATTAAATTTGCTAAATTAATAAATACTCTCTGACTTTGAATTTAATTAAAATTTTTTATCAATAAACATCCGGAGATCACTTTCAAGATTATGTATTGGATCCAAGAATTTAATTAAACGAAGCAGAAGTTATTAAAGAAGCTACCTTGATTTGTACTGGTTTGGATAAAATGATTCCATTTCTTGAAAATGACAAGAGAACTTATCTCAAAGTTCAAGAAATTGATTACCACTTCACGATGCTTCAGAATCGTGGAGCGTGTGCTTACATCGAGGAGAAATCCAACAATTTTCTACAATATATTTGATACGCTTTCTTGATTTAAAATATACTTGCCTCCACTACTGATATATGTATGTGCATATATAAGAAATACGTGCATGTATTGAAATGTGCTAGAAATCAAGTCTTTAACAATTCCTTGAATTTTTGAGGGTTTTAAAATACATATCTTTGTATTTTAGCATCTTCATATTAAAAGCCTTTGTCATAAATCCCTTCATTAAAATAGCTTTTATAGTAACTCATATTTTGCATTTAAATCTCTTCATATTGACACAGACTTTGCATTTAAACATCTTTATATTGAAGCAGATTTTGTATTTTTTTTTTTTATTAGAACAATGTTTATATTAAAATAATTTCTGTATTTATTTTATATTAAAAGGAATTTTGTATTAAAGCAATATTTATATTAAAATAAATTTTGTATTTATTTTTTTATTAGAACAATGTTTATATTAAAACAACTTCTATATTTACTTTACATTATAAAGAATTTTGTATTAGAGCCATATATTAAAATAAATTTTGTATTAAAACAGATTTTGTATTTATTTTTTTATTATAACAATGTTTATATTAAAACAATTTCTATATTTACTTTGTATTAAATGGAATTTTGTATTAAAGCAACATTTATATTAAAATAAATTTTGTATTGAAACATATTTTGTATTAAAACATATTTTGTATTGCAAAACATATTTTGTATTGAAACATATTTTGTATTAAAACAATCTTTGCATTAAAACAGTCACAGAACAGGATTTTACTTGTAAATATTCCTTCATCTCCTGTTATGATAACACAATTTTATATTATATATATTTGTATTATGATAACAACACACATTTGAGCCATTCGTAAATAGTTATATAGTGTTCCTAGGAAATAGCAACAAAAACTCATTTTCGAGTACAAGGCATGTAAAAAATACGTTCAGTTTAATCCCGTTATAATGAAAATCATGATCATAAAATTCTGACGAAATCTCGATGACGAACGTTAGAGACTTTTGGGCGATTGTAACAGATTATATGATCGAATTCGTACAATGATTCAAATTATTGTAAAATTCTGTAATGAGTCAAATGTCGAAATTTTACAATTATTCAAATGTCGGAATTGCGCAATTATTCAAATGTCGAAATTGTGCAATAATTCAGATGACAAAATTGATCAAAGAAAAAAATTAACGAAGTTCGAAATTCAACCATACCTTATTTCCTCAACTATGTCAGTTCGCTTGCTTTAAAATATTCGGGATTGTAGGAACCATAACCGTAGCCAGGGGGGGTTTGGTGTTGTAACCTCCCATCACAATAGGCAACAGCGAGGCCAAGCATTTTTTTTTTAGTTTTATGATAAAAAAGGTAAAAAATAGTCATCAAAATCATTTTGTTCTTCATTTTTTTTAAAATTTAATCTGCATCTATAGGCTCACTTGGGAATGATTTCGCCATTAGGTCGGTGATTTAAACGTCACCTACAAATACTTTGAATCGTGAATACAGGAGGGAGAGATGCCACCAATCATCGTGAAGTTAATATATCTTCCGATGAGGTTTCGATTTTTTATCGTAATCGTCATTGGCAAGAAAATAAAAATTCAGATTAAAATAAGAAGTAAAGAAGAAATTCCAATTCCTGTATTTATCCTATCCTGTCATATATATATATTGTGTTTCAATGTCGGATTTTCTTTTCTTTTCCTGCAAAATTATCTGAAAAAATATGAATTTCCAACCAAGATTTGAAATACGCAAGTTAAAGCTGAAAAAAGTACTGAAATTCATTATAAGTTTATAATAGAGTTGGCTATAATGAGACGAACCCGTAACCACGGTCAGAATTTTATATACTGATTTTTGAACCCCCCCCCCATTCCACCTTTCTGGCTATGGTACTGGTAGGAACTGCAATTTTTTACCAAGTTTCAATTTGCTCCTTCGGAATTATGTCCTAATAAGGCTTTATCTAGGGATGTATAACAAACAGGCGATTGGTATTCTGCTTATACGTGTAATACTTGGTTAGATTGAATATTAATTTGATATTCGTCCAACAACTATTCGCAGCATCCCTAGTTTCACCTGTAATGGAAATTATTACGACCATTGTCTGACTGATTCACTGAGTGACATTTCACATCAGCTAATGATGAAAAGAACAGCTCATTAAAAACTCTTGTCCCTCTGTACTTCATGTGTCAACAAAAACAATTCAGATGCCGGAAAGCTAAGCATCCGACAGTTGATACACTCGCCTATTAATAGTAAATTATTTAATGACATTATATTAACAATTAATTAGTAATCGGTATAATACAGACACACTGTATTTGTCACATAGAGAAAATTCATTCTATGCAGTTAATTTATATAAAACGTTAAAAAACGTGTCTGAGAGCTATTTCGATAGCATGCAGGCTATCATCGTCGGAGCATGGTGGTGTCTGTTTATGTATGTGAGGTTGGTTGGTGTTGCCATCACGTTGGTTAGAAACTTGATTGGGTCGACAAGGAATAAAGTTTCCAACCAACGCGATGGCAACACCAACCAACATGACGGACATAAACAAAAGTCATCCTGCTCCGATGGCACTCGCCTGCGTCCGATTGAAATAGCTATCAACAATCTTTTTTAACGTTTTATATAAATTAACTGTACTAATAAATTTTGTGTAATTTTTGATTCCATTCCAATTAATTAGGATTTCAACTAATAATATTTTAATATGTTTCACTCATTATCTCCATTATCATCGTATTCAGTTACTGTAAATTCAATACTTGAAAACCAACCGAAGATTTTCTCATAAGCTCTCATCGTCAGACATCTCCGTGTTATGCATCATAGATCACGGGATGACATTATTCAGGACCTTGGATCGCAAATTCTTAGATCCTAGACCTTATATATAATATTGTTTATTAATATAAATTCATTTTTAAATCATTATAACACGTTATTTAACCCTCCGAAGAACAAAAGTGGTTCAAAATATACCCCCTCCAAATTCTTCATTCATCACGAACTATATTTTTCAACTATCGCAATTTATCCTGGCCTTAAACTATGACGTACGTAAATTTTTTAACGACCCCATTGTGATATATTTTAACTGTCATTATATGCTTTTTTACTATTCTGAGCTGAAAACAAAAGACTCGGTAGTTAAATTTTTATCGAAAATTTTTAGTTTGTTCAAATTAATTATTAATAAATTATGCAGTATGTTTTATACTCATAAGTCGAAATTAATTAATAACACACAAAAGAGCCTCTTTAGAGTTATAAAAATGAACCAGCCAAGAGAAAAGCAAAATTCTTAGGTCGCGAAAAAATGAATAAATATATGTTTAATCTGGAATAAAAAATGAATTTTGTACTCTTTTGGAACATTCCCAATACAATCAATTTCACTGGCAAAATAGCTTCTGGTGAACTTTTTTTTTTTTTTTTACTTTTAATCCAAAAGCGCTTTTTTGAGCACATAAATATTCCAAAAAATTGCTCAGCGAAGTGTATTGTTGATGCAGAAAAACGTAACAGTAAACACAAAATATTTTCAAAATGTTCAATGTAATTTAAATTTAAATATATGGCTTCTGAAGGCGAGAAAACCAACTGAAAAAACAAGTGTGCCGGATGGTAAAATTCGCATAGAATATAAAATTCAAGATATACAAAAGCATATAAATTTTGAAACAAAGGCATCACATATGCAAATTGAACTAGGTGATGGCCACATATAAAATGGGAAAAGAGAAACACTGAGAGAGGAAAAGAGAAGATAAAGGAGTAGATAGTATTGAAACAGAAAACGCACCTGTTTCTCAATAAATGCACTTGGGAATGTATTCTATTTTGTATAGTGTGTGTTTTATATGAGGCGATTCTCGTTCTCACAGTTAGATGCCCCCCTTTTGTATTTTCCA
>QLNU02015270.1:88741583-88757650 GCA_006491805.2 Dysdera silvatica
CTGTCATCTGTAGCTTAGTGGTTAGAGCACTTCTCCGGCAGAGAAGAGACTTAAGATCGTACTCCACCAGGTTTCCGCAAATTCTAATTTTCTGCGAGTTGTACCATATTACTCGTAGTACCATACTTCTTGTAGTACCATACTTCTCGTAGTACCATACTTCTTGTGGTAACATACTTCTTATGCCATACTACTTGTTGTACCATACTTCTTGCAGTACCATACTTCTTGTAGTACCACACTTCTTGTGGTACCATACTTCTTATACCATACTGCTTGTTGTACCATGTTTCTTGTACCATGCTTCTTGTACAATATTTCTTGTACCATACTTTTTGTAGTGCCATACTTCTTGTAGTACCATACTTCTTGTGGTACCATACTTCTTGTGGTACCATACTTCGTATACCATACTGCTTATTGTACCATATTTCTTGTAGTACCATATTTCTTGTAGTACCATATTTCTTGCAATACCATACTTCTTGTAGTACCATACTTCTTGTTGTACCATACTTGTTGTACCATAATTTTCATAATCCGTGGTTAAGGATGAAACAAAAAAAGTCGTTTCTACTAAATTAGTTGTCTATATGACATGAATTTCTATACTCAAGCTTACTTTTCAAATACCTCAGAGACTAAGCGCTAAATTGAAGAAACGCTTCCTACAGAAGTTTATTTTTTTACGAAGAATAAGAATGAAAAATGAAAAGTGTAGGTTTCCTTTAAAAAAACAGTTTGATCTTCAAATGACATTGAAAATGACTCCCCAAATAAAACATAAATAATGAAAAAACTTTTACCCCCTCCAAATCAAGCAACTTTTTTTTGTAAAACGCTTATTTTTTAGGTATTTTACATTATCATGTTAAATGATCCACCCTGTATATTTACATTGAAAATCGCCAATTATACGACTACTCTTTTTTGGCAAGAAAATATTGACTTTTTTTGACTATTCGTATTTCCCATTTTTCCTTCGTGAGCTGACGACTCACTTGCTATCTGAAATCGATGGAATGTTGCAAATCATATGAATACAGAATAATCAGATTTTTTTTGTGTAGGAGGAAATGCGATAGTAAGAGCTGATAAAGTGACAAGGTTTAGGTTACTCGTCTACCATTTTATTTGAAATTTAAACGTTTAAAATAAATCCTGTTTTGGCCGAAAGGCGCATATTTTTCGGTGCAACAATGACAAAGTCGAGAATTAACTCAAACAATAGAAAACCAATAGAAGGGTTTTTCTAGAACGCACGAAACACTTCCATCGATTTCTATTGTCCTTGTTTTATCTCGGTGTTTTATATTGTTGCATCCAAAATATGCACGTCTAGACAAAGGCGCTTTAAGCATAGCTACAAATAAAAACAAAACATGTAAAACCACATAAAATAATACTGGCAATCAACGATTGTATGCGTGTTTTCATTATGTTTTTGGACTCTATCTAAAGACATGGTAATGTTGTCAAAATGATATTCAATTAGGTTTTTAAGTTCAGTTAAAAATAAAACGCAATTTTAAAGCAGCGTTATACTGAGGAGCTTTGTGAGCGTGCTCACCGAATTAAAACTAAAAACAATTAACTCATTACCGAATTGTTCGATGAGTTCGCACACAAGAGACGATATCAAATGGAAACAAGCGAAAACTATTTATGAGATCAATTTCTCTGAACTGCTTATACAACAAATTCAAAGAAGAGGTGAAAGAGGAGTAGGAATAGCTCATTAATACGATATTAAGAGAGAAATGGCCTCTCAGCTTTCGTGTTTATTTCCTTCTCATTTAATTTCTGTAGAATGTAAAGAACAATTATTTTCGGAGTTTCAGAATGGGAAGTCTCTAAGCAAAGGCACTCATCAATACCGATTACCTCATTTCACGCTTTTAGTCAGTTTGGGATCATATGTCTTTCAGTTTATGTCTCCCTAAAGGCAACTTTGTAGTCTTGCAATAAAAGACCAAAAACGCACGCCCATTTTAATTCCTCAACTATCCGCTTCGTTAATCTCTTAATACCCAGAAACTTACCTTTCGTCTTGTCATGATCAATTACTTTTCATTTTCAAATCCCTTGTCTGCACTCCCATTCTCCGGTTGCAAGTTGCTGGCCTGCCTACCTGCCTGCCTGCTTGCAATATATCTAGAGTATATACTGTATATATAATCAGGGGTGCGAGAGGGCGCCCCCCCCCCAAATTCTGTAGCAAAACTATTTTTTTCATTGCGGTATAAATTATTTTACTCGTTTGTAACAAGTAACCGACATGGAGTTGAATTTTAGCGCACTTTCTAAGGTACAGTTAGACGTAACTATTGTATTTATCCCCAATTGTGGATTTCGGCTCATAAAAATCTCGCACTTATAGGCGTATGCGGAAAGTTTGTAAAGGGGGGGGTTCATAGGCTCAATGGGGCGCGTTACAGAGCTACAACTCACATATTCCTATGTTAAATATACAAAATTTCATTACAATCGGGGGTTACAACCCCCATCAACACCCCCTGCATAATCCAATGCCTGCACCTGATGTATATGTACATGCACACTCCTGTACGCACTATATGCACCTATGCACATGCACATGCACTTCTTATACATTTGAAGGAGAAAGTGTCTGTATTATATAGATACACACATATATACGACAAAATAGCTTTGTAATATTTGGCTAATTCAAATTTTATTTAAACAAATCACTTCGCATTACGTCTACATTTTTCACAATAAATGCATAAATGTAAAATATTTCTTTAAAAATACGAAGTAGTAGGTATAAATATGAACTGAAATCTTAATTATTTCTATTGTTTCTCATTCAAAATAAGTTTTGCTGCATATTGGTAAAACCATTGCTTTCTAGAACAAAAGCTGACATGTGAGTGGTTCTGAAAGGTCCAATAAATTCGCATCAAACTATTTTAGTTTTCCTGAATTTATTACATTTGGCTTTCGGCCATCCTGGTATATTTTTTACATCTCTAAAAATCTGGAAACCACGTTAGTGTAACGAAATATAAACAGAAATTGGAAATTGCTTGGCCCCCAGGTTCGCATATATCTAAAAGGTAAGGCTTTTGGAAATAGCCCAAAACATTGTTTTTGGAACCATTTTGCTTGCACCGCTTTCTGCTTCCAGGAAAATGTATTGCTGTAGCGTCGTATTGAGCTAAAATACAGCTTTGATTTGAAAGAAACAAAGCCTTATCCTGTTTATATCCCCAAACTCTGCGTTTAAAAATCCAACTTTGATCGGTACGCACATTTAGGTGTGTGCATCAGTTTATAAAAAACTGAAATATGTTTCAAGACATTTTATCAAATTTAAATTTTTGTTTGTATTCTGCTTTTGAATTTTATATGCTGCGAATGAAATAATCCAATGAAACAACAAAACTCAAAATAAATTTATAAAAAGATCATTGCTTTACTAATATCAAAATCTGGAAAACTGGGAAATATACCTCTGTAGTATATTGCAATGAAGATAAAAAAAAGTACCAGGGAATTTGTTTGTTTTATTAAAATTCAACTTCAGACTTGAAGTAATGGTTTTCTTAAAAAAATATTTTTTAAAATCTTCGTAAAATTTAAGAAGCTTCTATTGAATAATTATATTTCAAAACATCCGAAATTTGTAGAAATGTAAAAATTTCTTGATTTTTTTATATTTAGTTTTTCTTGTTTCAGCAAATGTTTTCTGTTATTTTCTGATTCCAGTTCCGTCGCAACTGACATGGCCTAGCTTATTCCAATATCCAAAATATATTTATTTTAGCATTTTAATAATATCGGAAAATTTTTCTCATTATAGTTGAGAGATGATATGTTAATAATTAGATGATAAATTTCTTGCAAAGAAAAGAATGATTTCGCTGTGCCTGATGGGAAAGAAACCCGCGACCTCTTGATACCCGGCCATAGGCTCTTCTAACTGATCTTCTGATAAGCAATCATCCTCCCTTCTCTTCTTTTGCAACTATTGCGGATTAATTATTCCGTGGTAGTATTTTTGAATTAATTAATAATTAATTAAAACTATTTATAAAATGTCTCATATTTAGTGGAGAGGGTTGCAAATGAGCCTCATATTGCATATGTACCTACTTTATTGCTGTAATTTTTGGCTGCATTTTGTGCAAGAAACGCACCAAACGGAAGAGCTAGACATGAAATACGAGTAGAATATAAAATTGCTATGTAACGCTTTTAATATAGGCCCTGCGGTGGCGCAGTGTGGTAACGCGTTCTCCTATTGCGCGGCTAATCCGGGTTCGACTCCCAGCAGTGCAAAAAGAACGCTTACTCAGAGATCTCATAAAGATCGCACTGCTCACTGTAGTCCGGGGTTTGGTTCCCTAGGCCTTAAGAGGTTCGGATTCCTCGGAAAACAGTAGGTCCCGGCGCAGCATGACCACTGTAGTCTTTGAGCCGTAAAACCAAAAAGAAACAAACAAAGCTTTTAAATTACTTACTTTTATTATATTTACAGCACAGAAATTATTTCGTAAAAAGTATAAAGTATTTGGTAAAACTTCAGTATGTTTTCATAACACTTACAATACTTTACGTTTTTTGAGATATGCGACATACAACGTTAAGAATATTTAGAATTTCAGGATATAATTATATATTTCAGGAATAGAAATATTTAGAAATTCAGGGTACGTATTTCCTATAACTGTGTAAGAGATCATGAAATTGAACAGTGTATCTCAGATACAGAAAAGTGACACAATGGGCCTAAAGACGACAGTTTATGACCTTCGTGTCATGGGGAGCACTGGTACAAAAGAACAAAAAAAGACTGGGAAATGACAAGAACCTCTCAAGTCCTATTGCCTGTCTACTTCACTATAAGTAGACAAGTATACCTACGGAACCTAAAACTATAGGTCAACGCATAAGCCGCCATTTTGTTGTACACTTCCGGTGTCATTTAGGTTGGCGATAAAGGTTTTCTGCTTTGGCATAATGATTGCTATTTTGGCATGAAAACAATCAACAACCTGCTATTATCCGACGAATGTAAACAGTGGCGCAACTTTTAAATGTCGCCAATAAATATAATTTACAACCATAACTTAAGCATCAAAATGGCGGATGCGCCAACTCCCTTTTTTAGGAACCTTAAGTGTATGTAATAAATAATATGCGTTCCCGATTTCAAATCTCTATTCTCCGTAGTTAGTTTTAGGTAAAGATAAATGTCCCTGCTGATGCCAGATTCAAAACCTTTTTATATTTTCGCGTCGCCAAATAAAAATAATGACCTTATAGTTTCATTTTTTCAACTTGCTCTTGTTCTTTTGCTTCCAGAGAATACCAAATCTAATTTGAAAGCGACGCTATTCTAGAACTATTTGTCGTTTTCATCAGATAACTATGAACGCGCAGGGGCTTTTGTTTCAAGTTCCGCCGTTCCCGAATGTAGAAACGCTCTACGTGATTGCGAGCGAAATAATGCATCGCGTAGAGTTTCTCGAAAATGAAAAAAAAAAAAAAATCTATTCACGCCTCGGTGAAGTGAAGGGAGAACAATAGCGCTGCGGAATTAAAAATCTCACGACGTATAAGCGCCGAGAAATAAGAAAAAATGGCGGTGCATGGTTTACAGCGAGATCTAGGTTCATACGAGGATTTGCATCTGCTTTTAACGCTTTTTAAATAGTATCTCACTAAGCCCAAGCTTTAAATATATTGAAGCTTCATAATAGTAACTAAAGGTGTGAATAAAATAGATACATGGTGCCAAATATAATTGAAATAGGCGCAAAATGGTGAAATTTAGTAATACATTAAAGCCTTGGCGATTAATTTTTGTAGAAGTGATTGTTAGCGGCCTACTACATTGTGTAAACCAAAAGTTTTCTTCGATTTCGTTTCATTGTTTAATTGCAGAAGCATGATAAATTCGTGAGGAAGTATTCGGAGTGTTAAAAAGTTATGGTAACCTTACTTATAGACTTGTGGAGCGAGTTCGGACTTAGTCGTGAAATGAAATTTGAAAAACTGGTATTTCAGAGCAGTCGCTTAGTATTTATTCAATGAAATATATTAATTGCAAAAACTGTCACCAGATGGCATTGTGACAATGCCAATCACTGGATCGCAACTTTATAATTCTTTTTTAGTCTGCATTTTATTTCGCTCAATAAGTTTCCGTTCAAAGAACGGCTTTTTATTCAACAGAACTTAATAAGCAATGGATACAATATTCTCACAGTTGAAAATACAATTTGTCGTTAACAGCTGTTTCAGTATATTCGTGCTACCTTCTTCAGAACAAAACACACATAAACCTTTGCCTGACGATTCTAGCCAATGTTACCATCGCCTACATCATGAATCTGTTGTGTAGGAGTGAAAAAAAAATTAATGGCGACGTCTGTTATCAGATCAGCTGAAATATCTATTAACGACATTAAGTTTTTAACCTCCATAATACTGTGTTTGTTTTTGTCTATTTCCTGTAACGTTTCGCGCAAAAGTAAAACAACGTCTACCGAAATAGCCAGCATATGATATTTAGTGATGTCCTTTGGATCTGATGGAGTTTGACAACCTTTCCGATGTACCCGTCTCTTAAAAGTTGCATGGCTTGAGGTCCTGTGACCTGGGAGGCCAAGGTGTCTTGAAATAATATCTTATAACCCACACGTCTATAAAACACTACCTTGGTAATCTTCACATGCTACCGTAGCTGAATGCCTCACAGCCTTACATGAATAAAGTATACTGAAGCAGAGGCGTAGCCAGGGGGTGGAGATTGTAACCCCCATCGCAATGAAATTTTGTATATTTAACATAGGAATATATGAGTTGTAGCTCTGTAACCCCTCCCATTAAGCCTATAACCCCCTTATGAACTTTCTGCCTACGCCACTGTATTGAAGGTACTCGCGCTGTTGCAACTCTGATTTTGTGATACTTGTCAACATTCCATAATATTGCAACTCTGTCCTTGCGCCACAAAAATACAACCAGCCAACCACAATATTGCTGGAAAACGATAAAAAAGGCGCGGCGGGACCCTTCAGATGTTATTTCTTAAGAAGAAATACATATATTGGGCAAATAACATAAACAATTTCCAGGGCCCGTCTACTTACAAAATTTTTAACAATTTTTCTTAATAAATTGCAATTGCGTCCTTCGAAGTATTTGTCCAAATTACACTTCATTACGATATTTAGATGACATTGGTACAAACTCTAAGTGCCGGTACTTTAACAACCTTCTATCACAATATTAAACGTAAGGTAATTTCATATAATCTACAATTTATGTTCGACACAACTAACAGAGCAAAATTGTTTAGTGGTGTGATTCAGCATGTCAAACTGAAAAACTAGTTCTATAGAATTCAACTGGACAATTTTAAGATTTTTTTACTTTATGATTATCGCAAGGTACGTTTGTGCATAGTGCGTCCCCAGACTGTGCTATTGTTTATCTGGGGCTCGATTAGTGAGTCCTCTGTTCACGTGACCTCCAGCCATGTCATCTTCACGTAAAACTAAGTTTGCAAGAATCAAACTTAGCTCAAAGGCTTTCATCATAACCACCAAGGAAATTGCAAAGATTCAATGTTATATAAAATCAGGGCCGTTTCTACCATTAGGCCAGAGTAGGTGACAGTCTAGGGGGGGGGAATGGCATAAAACATTAATTTTAAAATAAAAAAAATTGAAAAGGAGGAAAAATTAAAATATCGAATTCTTTTCAAAAGCATACGAAACAATTACTTAATAAGTCTTTACTTCGACGAATGTAAAATTTTTTGATGTGTTTCATTGTTTAATTTAGCACGTAAGTTCTTTTATATCTAATACATTTAAGCCTTCTAGCTCTGATAATACAACGTTGTGTTTTGAAATATTACTCCTTTAATATTTCAGTTTTTAAAAATATAAAATGTTGAAATTAAACAATTATAACATGTAGCAATTGTTTTACTATTCATAATACCCTAACATTACAAAATAACTAATATAAGTTTAAAATATAAATATAATTAACGGGTTTAATGATTCAAAGTATAATAGAAGATTTACATTGTTGTACCGCTGGATGTCGGTGTTGGTAGAGGGGGTATATAGTTTTGTTTGGCTTTTTTATGGCGCAAGAGCATCTGGGCTATACTGCGCCAAACATGGTAAAATCAAAGACTGTAGTAAAAACCAGTACTTTTTAAAAATTTTAAAACGTGCGTATGGTCAGCATGGTCATTTAAAATGTCAGACAGTGATGAAGAGTTAAAAGTAAGAGTGCGGGCAAGTCTATAATAGGGGCATTGAGTTAAAATGTGTAAAACACTCATGGGTTCATTGCACACTTGGCAAATTGGTGCTGGTTTTCCTTCCAACAGATGTCTATGGGTGAGATGCGAATAATGCCCAGGGGTGGGGGTATATAGGCGAAAGAGTGATGGTAGTCAAAGCGTGGGGACCGCAGTTTTCAACTGTCGCCTAGGGAGGTAAATCACCTAGAAACGTCTCTGTATAAAATTATTGCTAAATCAATTTAAAATTTATTCTGGATACTTATTCAAATATTGTATCTTCGCTTTGAAAATAGCTGCAACT
The DNA here is from genome assembly GCA_006491805.2 of Dysdera silvatica. Taxonomy (NCBI): domain Eukaryota; kingdom Metazoa; phylum Arthropoda; class Arachnida; order Araneae; family Dysderidae; genus Dysdera; species Dysdera silvatica. The sequence goes on from QLNU02015270.1 coordinate 88,750,184, forward strand.
TCATTTCCACGACTTCTAAAAATATTTGCCTTTAAGCCTATTCCATCGCGTTTTCGAGTTCTCACTTCAAAAGCTGGGGAAAACTCCCTCAATTTGAAATTTTCGCACGTCCTAATGTGACGATCTAACCACCTTGATTTGCAAGTCGAAGACGAATCGGAATATAAATTGAATTGAGCATTTAATTTGTTGAAGTCCACGTAAAGCTTTTTGGTAAGATGGAATGAAATGAAGGAAGGTTCTTCACGGCCATTGAAAATTGAAATGGGTCATTATGCTGATCCAGAGGTAATGTGTGCACTTAGCTTAACATTTTCCCGGGTTTGATTCCTAACCAGGAGCGGACTGGGCCGCCAGCCTCTCTGGGCGGTGCGCCTTCTTGGGCTATAGGACCTACTCTCTCCGATAATTCAAAATATGCGCCATTTCAGAAGACCCAGTCCGTCCCTGTTCCCAACCGTGTCATAGAAGGACGTTCACCGAGTAATTGCTCATTGTAGTCAGAGGGTTGATTCCCTAGTCTTTGAGAGATTCGAATTTCTCAGAAAATTGTAGGTTTCGCGCAGAATGACCATTGTAGTCCTTAAGCCGTAAAATAACAAATAAATAAAATAAAATAACGAAATTTTAGCGAATATATGTATTCCACTTTGGATCATCCACGATCATTAAGAACATGATCGGAAAAATGATCACTCTATAAATTATTAAATAGATCCTCTTTTTCTCCAAACGATAGAAATAATACAAAATAATCCATAAAATTGTGTATATATCGTAATATATATGACACTGCGGTGCTGAAGTAATGTGTTCGCCTGGAGTGCGGTTGTCTTGTGTTCCATTCCCAATTGGCCAAAAAGAGGACTTTGCCGACTCACTGCAAACCGTGGTCCGGGGGTTTGTTCCCTAGGCCTTAAGAAATTCGGATTCCTTGGAAAACTATAGGTCCCGGGGAAGCATTCCCTTGCTTTCCTTGGGTCCTACAACTCGAATATACATGTTCATACTTTTTCTTTTAAATGATAACAAAGAATATGTATTTCACTGTCTCCCTCCTACAGATTTAAATTTTAATAGTCTTCCTTTATACAGCGTTACCTTCCAGTGAGGGACACCCATAATATTGAGCATTTTGTCCCTTAAACAGAGGTGTCCCTTCTTCGGAGGTGTGTTGTTAAGTACCTATACTGGGGACCAGAGGAATGGTCCCTAAGGGAGGTGTCCCTTATTTGGAGGTACGTGTGGTGATACATATACCTGTGACCATAAAAATTGTGCCTGAAATAGAGGTGCCCTTTATTCGGAGGTGTCCCTTGTGGAAGATAATACCGTGTATGGATACATAATGTACATTTCTTGCAAGATTATAGTTAGGAGCAAATAACAGTGACCTTCATCCAAGTTTATAGTTACGATCAAACAATAGTGCACTTCATCCAAGTTTATAGTTAGGTGCAAATAATAGTGTACGAGTATCTCATCCAAGTTTATAGTTAGGTGAAAATAATAGTGTACGAGTATTTCATCCAAGTTTATAGTTAGGTGAAAATAATAGTGTACGAGTATTTCATCCAAGTTTACAGTTAGGACCAAATAATAATATGATGATAATAGTGTATTTCATCCAAGTTTATTTACCCAATACTTAAAAAATGAGCACGCCCCAGAAAGAAATCCCGCAAAGGAAAAAGAGGGTGAAAAAGATGAAAAAAAAAATGAAAGAGGAAAAAATTTGAAAGGATAATTACATTTAGGCAAGCATTTTTTGTGAATTGCAATAAAGTTTATATCTTTCGGGTGAATTTCGTCATCAATTTCTTATTCACGCTTCGCGTTCCCAACGAAACCAGACTGGCACTTTATACGAGGGGTTTCACTAAAAATATGATTACATTTTACCTTCGTAGAAATTTCACTTTCAGATAAATGCCTTGTCGCTCCCCCTCCTTTTTTTTTTAAGACTAATTTTAAGAGCGTGGGCTGAGGGTTTGGGAAATGCTGCCGTTTATTTTTAACTTAATATATTCGTAGAATTTATTACTGTTCTGCAAGGAATGTATAATGGAATTGTTGCAGTTTTCCTTATTAATGCCCTTACCTTATTTGGCGCAGAATTGCCCTTGCTCCATAAAAGTACAGACAACCAAACTTATTAATGCATGAATATACATCCTCCTTTAAGAGCTTATTTGAAATGTACGCATTATGTCTGTTAAAACAAAGTAAAAAGAGTGCAGAGAGTATGGAACGAGAGTATGGTTCCCAACTGGTGGTCCGTGAAGAAGTTCCGAATGGTCCGCGAATCGGGTCATTATTTAAAAAAAAATAATTAAAAAAAAGTACTTATAAAAATTATTATTAAATATTAAAATTAAAAATGAAACTGATGGTATATTTGTAGTATTTTGCCCCTCCCCCCCACTTTTGAAGAAAAGCTGCTACGCTCTTGCACGTAGGGACTTTCTGGTGAAATGTAGGGACTTTCTATTGCTGCCACTAGGGATTTCACCTTGACAGCACTGCTTTGTTTGGCTTCACTGTTGGCAACACTGCTTTGTTTACTTTAATATATCTACGTATCCCCCCCCCCATCAAAAAAAACCACCCGGTTCCCTTTTTTATTAATTCTTGCAGTCAACTCGTGTAGGGACGGATTTAGAGGTCATTCAAGGGGAAGGGGGCGATTAATGACTTGAGTTTTGAAAATGATACCTCATTGGACCTTTACCTTGCATCTTTTCAATGTTAAATTTTCATTCAAGGGGAGCGATCGCCACCTCTGCCCCTAAATTCGTCCCTGAACTCGTAAGAATTTTTCGAAATAGTTCGTGGGTGAAATTGAAGTGGAAAAGTGGTCCGCGGCTTAAATTGAGTTGGGAACCACTGATATAGTACTTCGCTAATCCGGATGTGATTGGACCGGACTCCGTCCGTATCGTCGAAGTCTGAATTAAACGGAATAAGATTTAAAATGTCTGTAAAACAAGTTTTAGATGGGTAAAACTATTAAAATTGATGTTTTTATCATAAAAATGTCCTTTTCAGTCTCAATAGTACGACGTGGGCCTACGTTTTAACCAAAGAATTGATTTGTGATAAAAATGAAGCACATTATTGATTGAAATTCAATGTTTATTGATTGTACGGTATTAAAGAAAACATATAGTAGGTTTTCAAATTGATGCAAGCTTTTTGACATTTTTTTTAATTCCATCTAGATTAACCAGATGTCCAGACTAGCGGATTTCGAATTAGCGAGATTTTGCTGTGATACGTTTTTATAATGTAACGAAATTTAACTCATTATTAAAATGTGTTACATTAAAGTTTAAAATGTTTTTGCTGTGTTTGCACTCATAAAATTAGCTGAGCCGCGTTTTTTTATATCATTCTTCCATCAAATTTGTATTTTTCGCCAACTTAATATCGCCAATATTGCCTAAATTTTCGCCAATTTTAAAATAAAGTTTTCAACGTTAATTTATTTCCGATTTAATTAGGCATTTATTCTTTCATCATCGTACTCAATCCTCATTTACTCACTCCTGGATGATGGTTTCTCTAAGTTCTCTTTATGCATGGCGGTCTAACGCTTTTCTCATTTTATTCGCTCTTCTTATTTGAGAACTCACCTTCGGATTTGAATGCGTCTTTACATTCAGTTCAAAATGTCAATTGTTTATCGTAAGTCAGTTCTCTTTGTGTGGCACGTCTAATCTGTTAAGCTTTGAGCTTTTTTTTTGTTTTAACAAACATTTCTTCAACTTCCGTTTTCTCTTTCACTTAAGTAATTATTTTTAAGCTTTCCTAGTTATTCCAGTCATGCTCCTCTCCATATTTCTTTAGTTTGCTTTCAATTTCTGCATTTCTGTTTGACTTCCCGGCGTGGTCCCCCTACACATCATGCTCAGTCGCTGCTGAATGTACAATCTGTCTGATATGTACAATCCGTTTATGGGTTACTCAAACTTGTTTTCTTATTTCATCTGTCCATCTTGTCTGAGAACGTTATATCGGCCTTTGACCGTTTTCCAGAATTCAGTTTAGAATTTCAGTTGTTCATCGTGGGTAGGTTCTTCTTGAGAAATATCCAACCCATTGTCCATTCAGTTTTTTTTTAAACTTTTCATAAATATGTATAACCTATACTGTTGCTGGAAAATAATTCAAAGTTCATTCATCGAGGTCATACCTATTTCATAGTACATACTAGAAAAAAAAAGTTAGTAAAGATGCTAATACAAGAGCTTAGAAGAAAATTAATCTTTTATATAATGGCAACTACAATGAAATTTAAAGGATATGTAATTAAACTAATAATAAGAAATAGAATTAATTTAGAAGGAAATACAATTAAATTAGAAGGAATACATAAAATTAGAAATAAATACATAAAATTAGAAAGTAATACATAAAATTAGAAAAAATACATAAAATCTTAAAGAAATATATAAAATTAGAAAGGAATGCATGAAATTCGAACTAAATGCATTAACTTAGAAATTTTCTTGATTTAGAAGAAATTGTCCTAGTTCAGAAGAAATTGCCTTCATTTAAAAGAAATTGTCTTCATTTAGAAGAAATAGTCTTAATCTAGAAGAAATTGTCTTCATTTAGAAGAAGTTTATATAAATCGAACACTACGCAGATTAAATTAAACAACAATATAAATCAACGTTTATTGGCGTAGTGATACCATCGGCGTCGGTATCACTACGCCAATAAACGTTGATTTATATTGTTGTTTAACATTAATACTTCATTTTCTTCTTCTTACAGGATCTGTTGCAAACCTAAACATCCTATGTTTATTTCTTGAATGATTATAACAATTCTCAGCGGAATACCCACCCATTTCACCTTATGTTATTAATAATAACACTTGTAAATCACTCAACTTTAACACAGCAGTGAATTAGACCACGTGATACGATAGCAGGAAAATGATGGATATGCGTCAGTTCCCTTTTCTAGGAGTCTTAACCTGAACTGTTATTATTTCTTACTACAGCATTGTCTTCGGATGGAGTCATTAGAAATTGTATCACACAATATTTCATTGTTTTCAAATGTCTAAAGCGCCACCTATTGGTGATCTTTGTACTAATTTTTTTCATTATGTCAAAAAAAAAACAAAAAAAAAACTATCCAGATAATACTTCTCGCGCAAACCTCACGTCAATGCAAAGTTTTTCTTTTATTTTTATGAAGTTTTAAGTCACACGTACTTTTGGTTGTCCTTGTACATATAATTACATTAGTACAGAAAGGTATTTACATATATATCAGATAATAGGGTGTAAAATACTTAAATAAATGATTTAAGAATGAACAAAATAAACTTTTTCCTATGCTTAATAAAGCATCGTTATAAGGAAAATTTCGTAAATTTAAAATAAATAACGGATCTATTTACCAACGTATCAAATAAGTATTAAATATTGAAATGTAGTGTAGTGAAAACTTTAATTTGCCTTTTTCGTCAGAAGCTGATGATGTTTATAACTGTATACGGTTTTGAAATCTTTGAAAATTTAAATATTTAATTTTGTTTGACACATTATTTCCTATTTCATGTCTTACTAAACCTTGTATGTTTCTTTCTTTTAGGTGAGTACGATTTCCAATTCTTATTTTACGAAGTTGAAATATTTTAAATGCTTTCGTAGCACGAATCTTTCACTTATTAACTACGCGAAAGGAACTTATTCACTAAATAACCTAATATCATCTATCGAGGTAAGCGTCTGAAAAGTATGTATAATGTTATATGTTTAATTATTTTAATGTATACGCTCTTCTTAATAGATCGCCGTATTTATGTAAACTATTATACGCTATAATCAGTCCGTTAATTTTCTCCATTGCTTTATATTTAACATGAATGAATTTTATAGTTTTCCTCCGTCGTCCTGAATTCACCCCAGATATGGATATTTATATCAGAATTTCTCTCTCTTTATAATTTCATAGCAGAGATTTTACATCTGACATATTAAGCAAAAATTTTAATGGTAGTTAAAGGAAATACAGATGAAATACAGAATGCATAAAATCATTAATAATATAATTATGTAATAACTCAAAGAATGAAAAAACAATTCGAAAGAAATTTATAAATAATATGTAGTCCAATTTTTTCATTTCGAAGATAATAATTATTAAATTTAACACGGATAAATTAATAAGAGTTGTATGTAAAATGTGAAGAAAAATTTATCCATTTGAATTGTTTCAAACTTAGTACTTAATAATTATTGAGTAAGTCTTTTAGCAATTTAAATTATTTTAATTCATTTAACACATACATTTTACAATTTAATTGTTCAATAATTTATAATTTAATAATTTATAATTTGATTGATTAAATAATTTACAATTTAATTGATCTAATAATCTACAATTTAATTGTTCTAATAATTTACAATTTAATTAATCTAATAATGTACAATTTAATTGATCCAATAATTTAAAATTTAATTGATCTAATAATTTACAATTTAGATGATCTAAAACACTGAACATTGTGATGCAATTAAACATACATTTTATTTATGCATTACTTTCACTTACTAATTACCTTCACTTTGGGATGCAAATAAAAAGATAAAAATACAAGATACAGAAAGTATTTATTAAAGATAATATAAAAATATTAAAGATAATATAGTAACATAAAGATAATATAAAAATATTAAAGATGTCATAAAAAATATTAAAGGTAATATAAAAATATATTAAAGATAATAAAAAAATATAAAAGACGCATCTTTCAGATAAGAGGAAGAACCATCTATTGCAAAGTACATATAACCGTTTCTTTTTATGGATAAGAAGCGTATGTTCCCCGATAGCCGAAATCGTCCTTGGAACGTCCTGAGGACGTTCTGAACATCCCCAGGGCATTCCTAGGAAATCTTCGCTATCTAGATTATAACGTAATAAATTTCCAGTTACACAAATGACATTTTAAGCGCTTACCACCGAAAGGCACTTTTAAATTCTTAAATATTTGAGGATAAGATTATAATTTTATATGCCTTCATGTAAAATGGTAACACAGATTTGATTGAAAAATAGGATATAACGAACAAAAGGGAGGGTCTTTTTATGTTCTTTATAAGAGAGTTGGACTAAATAATGAGCTTGATTGATTAGAGCTATTCAAAATACCGATTCATCTTTCTGTGAGTGTTGAAGATCATACAAGTAAGCTTAAAATGATGTAAATAGAGATTTTTCTGAACAAATTTCATTATTTATGTGTGTGTGTATATATATATGGCCTGCAAAAGGGTTGCTGGTATCTAACTGGAAGGAGACCCACACGCTGAACGTATGTGACGATGTGTGGAACCGGCCAGGCCAGTAACCTAGTGTCCTACCCCACCTTCAAGTGGTGCAGGCTGGGCTTTCTATTTATGAGGCAAATTAATATTTGCTGCACGGATAGAAAGGCGGAAG
>QLNU02015270.1:88757750-88806017 GCA_006491805.2 Dysdera silvatica
CTAGAAATATAGTGCCGTCAGTTCGGCCAATCTTTCCATGCCATTAGCAACTTGTTTTTTTATTTGACGATTAACAACAATGAGCAGTTGATCTACAAGATTTCTTTTATTTGACATCATCATGAGTGAAACTAACGTTATAGGCAGCATCGAATGCTAGGTAAACGGGGAAAGGGACTTTGCATAGTAGAAGAGAGTGTGGAAAAATGGCTGCCGAAGTCAGCGCTATAATACGGAATATGTTAGGCCAGGGGTCATCAACCCGCGGTCCGCGGGCCGCATGCGGCCCTCCGACATGTTTTATGTGGCCCGCCGGCTCACGAAAAAATACAAATTGTTTCACACAAAAATAACGTCCCTGCTCCCTTGGAGTCTGAAATCTATATATTTTATTCTGTTGTCATTTTCACATTTCGTAAAAAATATCTTAAAACACTATAGAACTAAATTAACTCGAGGTTTCCCCTCGATCGTGTTTTACTTTAGTTTTCTAGTGCATATGGGCGCTAGGTGAAGTTTTATTGATTTGTAGTGCAACAGTGATTTAAAAAAAAAATGTAGGACGTCAAATTTTATTTTGAATATGTTGATAAGAACATCTTCCCAATCATTTGACTGCACGCTTTGAAAATGCTACTATTCTAGAGCACTTACAACTGCGCATAGGCTGACGTAGGAGGTTCATAGGGGTGTTACAGGCTTACAATTGGTAGGATTACAGAGCTACAACTTCATATATTTATATGTATATATACAAAATTTCAGTTCAGTGGGAATTACAATCCCTATCAACCCCCCCCTGCTACGAGAATTCGTCTGAAAACTGCTATTTTCAGACGAGTGAACGAAGTTGATAAAAATCCAAAGGCCAGAATAACTGACGTCCACCTTGGAAACACTTTTAGGATTGTAATATCAAAAATAAGACCTGATATTAACAGGATTATTGAAAATAAGCAGAGCCAATAATCTCGCTAAAAGGTTTGATTTGATTTTACAGATTAATGACTAAAAGTATTGTAAATATTTTTTGCTTCTAGACGTATTTTACGTTGTAATATATACAGTAGCGCTCATAAGTATTTTGATAAACAGTTTTTGTTCAATTATTTTATTTACTCTATATTTTATTATGAATACAAAATAAACTAATAGTAAATGAATATATATTTAAAAATATATAAAACAGCATTTATTTCAAAGCTTGTAATAATAGAAATTAGACTTGATCGAAATCTCTTGGATCATAAGTATTTTGACAAATGTTATTTTTATAGTTCAGTCTTGTTTTGACTGATAACTTAAAAGTAAAAAACACTTCAGTGTTTAATATTTGGTTGGATAGCCACTGGAGCCACCAGTCATGCATCTTTTTGGCCGATTAATGTACAATGTGCTCTTGAAGAACATTTCTTTGCTCACGGTACCGTGCATCCAAAAAAGTGGCCTTATTTGTGTAGTTTTGGCGTCTGACACGTTTGTCTAGTTCTGACCACATGTGCTCGATTGGGTTTAATTCGGGTTTTGACTAGGCCAATTAAACACATGCACTTTCTTATGCTTCAAAAAACTTTTGACATGTTGAGATGTGTGTTTTGGGTCATTGTCATGTTGGGAAATCCAACGACCGCGAATTTTCCTCTTGGTATGTGGTAGCATATGATTTTTAAGCAGGGGTAGCCAGCCGCCCAGGTCCTCGTTTCGATGAGGGCACCAAACTAAAGTTCAATTTTTTTTTTTAATTTACCCAACAGTAGAAAATCTCTCTAAAAAGGAAAAGTTTAGAGAAATTCTTTAAGAGACTTTTGGCCACTTTTATATGTTATATAGCTTACTGTGCATCTGTGAAAATCTCCTGTTTTCGCCGGAGGAGGAGGGGCATCAAAAAGCAATCCATGACAGGCTGGCCGGGTTCAAAATCAATCTCGAGCAGTCCCTGTTTTTAAGTATATCACAATATTTGAAGCGATCCATGTTTCCATTAACACAAACTAGAGGTCACCCAATGGCGGAAGAAACCACACTTATACCATAACGCTTCCTCCACCATGTTTGTTGGTTGGAACTTCATATTTGCATGCGTTTCTTTTGTTTGGAAGGTGCCGGACATGCTGAATTCCATCAAATGAGAAAAGATTAAACTTGATTTCATCACTCCAGAGGACAGACAAGTTCTTACTTAGCTTTGCCTAAAATTATCGAAACTGGACTTCTATGTCAAGTCTTTCTATTCTTTTTAGATATAAAAGGCTCCTTGCTTGGCCGGCAGCCATTTAAATTTGTTTCATTTAGACGTCTTTTAATGGTGGAAACCTGCACTTTAACTTTATAATTTTCCTGTAAATCATCTTTTATGTCTACAACAGGGATTAGCTATAGATTTCCTTCTGAGTATTTTATCAGTCCTGCTGAACGTTTTTCATAGCTGTCTGGACATATAGTTATTGGATACAGTTCCCCTCTTATTGAAAACTTTATTCCACACACTTACAATTTGTCTGGATAGATTAAAATCACGAGCTACACTTGCCTTAGAGCAAACTTCTCTTAAAGCTGCGATTACAGCTTTTTTTTTAAGTCTTCAGAGTATTCCTTTTCTTTTGGCATGTCGTCACAATCAAAATGACTAATAGAAGGCTGTTTGCAAAATATAACACATTATTTAATTAAGTATATCTACGAAAACAAATTACTAATTAGCATGTAAAAACACTTTTGAACATTGAATTTGCTTAGTCGAAGAACTGTAAGAGAAGGTGATTACTTATGTAGCGCTAGTTCGTTGTTATTGTAGAATATGCAACTATGCAGTGAATCATGACATATCACTATGCAAGTGAATACTTTTAATATAGATTGCGCTTATGAACAAAACTCAAAAACTGTTTGTCAAAAATACTTATGAGCGCTACCATATATACATATATAGCAAAAACGCTTGCAAAAGGGTTGCTGGTATCTAACTGGAAGGAGACCCACACGCTGAACGTATGTGACGATGTGTGGAACCGGCCAGGCCAGTAACCTAGTGTCCTACCCCGCCTTCAAGTGGTGCAGGCTGAGCTTTCTATTTATGTGGCAAATTAATATTTGCTGCACGGATAGAAAGGCGGAAGGGGAGGGCTAATTCACCAACCCGTCTAGCCAGCGTGGTGAAATTATGGCTAATTCCTCCATTATGTTGACACACCAGAAACCATGGCCCCTAGTCTCCAGGTGCTGGAGTGCTCCTGATCAAGGCAGCGGTCAGTGTGGCATGAAAGCAGGGGGTGCTAAGAATCACTGGAATGGCCCAGGCTGCCGTTTGTTATTGACCTTGGCTACGTTTAATGGACGATCCCTTGCTTCTGAAGCAAAACTTCAGGAATTGGAAGAAGAACTTGACAAGATCAAATGGGACATTGTAGGACTCAGTGAAGTTAGAAGAAAAGGTGAAGAGTTGGTGGAACTTAAAAGTGGACATTTGTTTTATTATAGAGGAACGGAAACTGGAAGAACAAGTGGTGTTGGCTTCTTAATCAACAAAAGAATTAAAGACTACCTTCTTGAAGTCGAAAGCACGTCAGATCGAGCAGCGAGGCTCGTTGTTCAACTAACCCAGCGATACCAACTTCAAATAGTACAGGTATATGCACCAACATCAAGCCATACCGACGAAGAGGTTGAAGAATTTTATGAAGAAATCAAAGAGTTACACACCAAAGGGAAACAACATATCAAGCTCATCATGGGGGATTTCAATGCAAGAATTGGACAACAGGAACAAGGAGAGACATCGGTTGGTAAATACGGATATGGGGAAAGGAATGAACGTGGCGATCAACTCATCGAATTTGCAGAAGCTGAAAATCTTAGCATCATGAATTCATTTTTTAAGAAGAAACCGCAAAGAAAATGGACATGGAAACACCCCAATGGAGGAACCAGCGAAATTGACTATATCCTGGCAAACAAGAAATCAATTATTGAAGATTGCAGTGTACTGAACAGATTTAATACTGGAAGTGATCATCGAATGGTGAGATGTAAAGTGCACTTAAATACTAAATTAGAACGACAGAAGCTCATTAGGAAACAAGTATGTAAGAGGGTGGATTTAAAGAAATTAAAAGAAAATACCGAGGCATTCAAGTTGGAATTAAAAAATCGCTTTTCTGCACTGGAAGGACTTATTGAAGAAGTTGATATCTCAGAAGCAAATGAAAACATTGTTAAGACAATAATTGAAACTGCTGGGGAAATTGGTGGTGTAATATGTAAAAAGCAGAATAGCAAATTATCTGAGAAGACGAAACAACTCATGAAAAGGCGAAGACTTATGAAGGTGGACAATCAAAATACCAGTCGCAAGATCGAGTATGTAGAACTTTGCAAAACTTTGCGCAAAAACATGAAAGAAGATATAAGAAAATTCAATTGTGAGTTAGTAAGGAAGGCCATTGAAAGCAACAAGAGCCTTAGGGTTGTTAAAGGGAGTTTGTCTATTGGGAAGAAACACATCATTGCATTAAAAGGAGAGGATGGCACTGTAACAAGAAATAGGGAAGAAATACTTAGAAGAGTTGAAGAATTCTACAGAAAGCTGTATGAGGGAAACAGTGGATTAAACGAAGACTCTGAGATAGTCGAAGGAACAGCTCCTAAAATCTTAAAAGAAGAAGTAGCATTTGCAATAAAAAGTATGAAGAAAGGAAGATCCCCTGGCGATGATGGCATTACATTAGATATCTTAAAAGAAGCTGGAGAACATGTAGAAGACATACTCGCAAAATTCTTTACCAAATGCCTCAACAGTGGTAACATACCAAACCAATGGGATTCTGCAACAGTAATTCTTTTGCATAAAAAAGGTGATAAAGAGGATTTAAAAAATTACCGACCAATTAGCTTGTTACCTGCTATTTATAAAATCTTCACAAAAGTGCTAACACATCGCCTGCAGAAAAAATTAGATGCAGCTCAACCAAGAGAACAAGCTGGATTTCGAAGTGGATTCAGTACAGTGGACCATATTCAAGTATTAAGAGAATTAATTGAAAGAACACATGAATATGAACTTCCATTGTGTGTGGCATTTATTGACTATGAGAAGGCCTTTGACTCTATTAAAACATCAGCAGTCATCAACTCTTTAAGATCAGCAGACATCGAGGATGTGTACATTGACATGGTGAAACGTGTGTATAAAAATGCAAGTGCAAAATTTCGGTTACATAAAGATACCGAAGCTATCAAAATTGGTAAAGGTGTGAGGCAGGGAGATACCATTTCTCCAAAACTTTTTACTTCAGCTTTACAGATGATTTTTCAGCAGATAAATTGGAATAACAGGGGAATAAAAATAAATGGTGAATATTTAAATCATTTGCGGTTTGCTGATGACATTGTTATTTTTTCAACGAACCCATCAGAACTCCAAGACATGGTACAGGAGCTCTCAACTAGAAGTAAAGAAGTTGGACTCAAGATGAACCTACAAAAAACTAAGATCATGTTCAATAATTTCGTAGAGGAAACAAAAATACAAGTTGACAACATTGAGCTAGAAATTGCTGATTCATATATTTACCTTGGCCAGCTGATTTCAATGGATGGCAACATTATGAAAGAACTCAACAGACGTATTAAACTTGGCTGGAGTGCATTTGGAAGAAACAGTTTTATCCTGAAGGGGAAATTGCCTTTGTGTCTAAAAAGAAAGGTCTTCAACCAGTGTGTATTGCCAGTCCTCTCTTATGGATCAGAGACATGGAGTCTAACAGTTGGAGCAATACGAAAGTTACAGACAACGCAAAGGAGCATGGAGAGGTGCATGCTTGGAATAACTAGGAGAGATCGAAAAAGGAACACTTGGGTGAGAGAGCAAACTAGAGTAGAGGACATCATTGTTAAAGTAAAAGGGCTGAAATGGCGATGGGCTGGGCATATTGCAAGAAGAACTGATCAACGATGGACAACAGAAATTCTGAACTGGATTCCAAGAGACCACCGAAGACCTAGAAAACGTCCTCAAACTAGATGGGTGGATGAAATAAGAAAACAGGTTGGGGTGACGTGGAAGCGAATTGCTCAGGATAGACTTGTGTGGAAAGCATTTGGAGAGACCTTCATCCAGCAGTGGATAGATAATGGTTGAATATGATGATGATATATATATATACACACGTACACTTTAAAAAAAATCGACGCACCAAGAAGGAGTTGTCCGATTGCGATAAAAATTGGTGGATGTGAAGAACATACATAGAAAAAGAAAGGATTAAAATTTCAGAACAATTGAATGATTTATTGCAGAGTTTGACCGTTACAAAGGGAGGAAGTCAATAAGGCGTTGGTCCACCTCTGGCCTGGATGCAAGCTGTCACCCGGCGTGGCATAGACTGATAAAGATCCCGGATGGTGTCCTGCGGAATTTCTTGCCAAATTGTCTCCAACTGTCGGGCTAAATCGTCAACATTCCGGGATGGTTGCAATCGCCTTCCCATAGCGTCCCAAATGTGCTCTATGGGAGAGAGATCAGGAGACCTAGCTTGCCAAGGAAGTGTTGGGCAAGCTTGAAGACAATTCATAGCAACACGTGCCGTGTGCGGCCGGGCATTGTCTTGTTGAAACGTAAGTCCAGGGTGTCGCAAAAGGAACGGTAACACAACCGGTCGTAGAATGTCGTCTACGTACCGCTGTGCTGTAAGTGTGCCAGAAATGACCACCAAAGGGGTCCGGCTATCAAAGGAGATGGCACCCCAGACCATAACGCCCTGTTGTGGGCATGTGTGGCGTGCGATAGTAAGGGCAGGATCCCCACGCTGCCCTGGACGTCTCCAGACACGTCTGCGGTTGTCGTCAGGACACAGTTGGAAACGGGACTCGTCACTAAAGACTATACGTCCCCAGTCAGCGCAGTTCCAAGTTGATCGAGCCCGGCACCACTGTAATCGGACTTGACGGTGTAAAGGCGTGAGAGGTAAGCGGCGTAACGGTCGGCGCGAGCGTAAATTCCGCTCTCTCAGTCGTCTGCAGAGGGTCCTGTTGTGGCCCTAGGTCGACCGCTGCCGTCCCGACGCTGACATCTGCCGTTGTTGACCCACTCTTGCCAGCACCGTCCAATCGCCGCATCGCTTCGACCCACATGTCCAGCGATTCTTCGATTCGTCCAACCAGCCTCTTTCAATCCGATAGCACAACCTCTTTCAAACTCTGACATATGCTCGTAATGAGCACGAATCTTTCGGCGAGGCATTGTTACAGTCGACGTAAGATATCCGCAGTCAAAATGCAACAGAAATTTTGACCACATATTGAGAATCGCTCCTTATATACACCTGCTGAATGCGCAGTTCCGATGCGCTGGAGTTCCCGCTATTCATTCATTGGACACCAAATTTTAATCATTTGCATGTTCGGTCAAAATGTCTTTGCATACGAAATTTCATTACAATCGGACAACTCCTTCTTGGTGAGTGGATTTTTTTGTTATAGAGTGTATATATATGTATATCCCTAAATAATGAAAAAGAAAACTGTTGAAACGGAAAACAAAATTGATGCCAACTCCTAATATATTAACTTTTAAAAAAGAATTAAAACTACAAAGGAGAATACTCGCAACTTTTCATCAGTTCAAATCTTTGAAACATACTAAAGAATTTGGCATATCAAGGTCTTGCACACACGCTAAAGATCGTAAACATCAATCAATTCTATAAACACGAAGCTCCCGTAATTTTATCGGAATTAACGGTTAACTCGGATTAGATTGACGAAATTAATGAGAAGGGCTTATTAAATTAGATGCGGGGAGGGATAAGACTTAAAGGTCGTGGGGCTTATCGGTCCCCGGTTTTTCCGGCTAATGATCTAAAACAACGGGACTGGAGCTTCCGTTAATTAGATCATGTAAATTTCAGGAAAGTGGCAACGTTTGACCTCGATACAGACAAATGTGTCCCTCGTGATAAGAAGGCTCAATTTTCGTCCTTAATTTCGAGTAAAAGAATTTATCTTTAGCATGCTGTTACGCACGACAGTATTACTCCTGCGCTTCTATTTTCAAAAGGCCCATTTGTTATTTAGGATGACATGCCATAAGGAAGTCTGAACGCGGTGCATAAATAACCACCTGCTTTTCTGGATAGGGCTCGTTTATTTCTAAACAGTTCCATAGCGCTGATGATTGAGCATATTGAGACAGAGATGTATATGATATTGCAAAATTGTTATCCAGATTTCCATCATTATTAATGATTAAAAATTTATCATTATCAGTAAAATGTAATTACTAAGAAATGACATAAAAACTTGATAGGTTGGCATGAAAAAATAGTTTGATCTGAAATTGTGAATAGATGATTCAGGTATATTTGTAAATCGATCTACAGATGGATTGATTTAAATAGATTGATAAATTAATTCGAATAGATTGTGGTATTGATTTAAGCGATTGATAATATTTATTCTAATAAACTATTAAATTTCAATCTAATAAAGTATTAAATTTTAATCTAATAAATTATTCAATTTCAATCTAATAAACTTTTAAATTTCAATCTAATAAACTATTAAATTTCAATCTAACAAACTATTAAATTTCAATCTAACAAACTGATAACTTGCGATATACATAATTTTAAATTTATTCTTAAATTTGAATAAATAAATTCTGTATCTATAGGATAACCATGCATGTGAAGTGTTTAATAGCATCTAAATATTAATATTCCTTAAATCTTATTAAACTACAGTCAAATTTCGGTTTAATTATACCCGATTTAACGACTTTATTTGTTAGTCTGGACTTCATTTGGGTGAGAGGGCTGAAAATGAAAAACAAAAAATTTTCTTTTAATGTAATAGTTGCTACTTTTGACGAATTTTACATGTCAATTTTCAACTCAAAGAAGGGCCCGAATATTCGACGTTGCCCCCCACCCACGGATGCGCCACTGATTCTGATGAATGTGTTTCCCCAATTTAACAATTATTTTCACTAGTTCCGTGAAATTTATTAAATCTAGGTTAGATTCAGTTCTGAAATAGACAATATTCCTAAATTAAAGTTGATAAATTTCTAAGACTATTCGACTAATTTGTTAGATTGATCTTCAAATTTCTGCTTAATGAATCTGATAGATTCATAAATTGATTCCGCATGCTGATAATAACTGCGTTCATGTTTTAAATGTTTTAAAATCCATTTTGCAAATTTTGAAATCTAGTTTCGAATCATTAATCGATAAATGTATATCAACGATATGACTAACATTAATAATCTAAATTGTGCAAGTAAAAATCCATTATTATTGTACACAATATGGGTGTCACAGCACTAGGGTTGCAAACATCTAGAAGATGTAGGGTACATCCAGACAAACAATATTTGCCATAGAATCTAGGGTCGCAAACCACCCACAGCGCCAGTTCTAAAACCGTCCAGCATGCACAAATAGTGACAACCAGTGCATGAGAAGCGCAAAATGCGATGTCCTAATCATCTATGCACTTGAGCAGCTGACCTGAGTTTTATCTGGCGCTTTTCACGCACTGGTTGTAAATATTTGTGCATGCTGGACGGTTTTAGAACTAGCGCTGTGAGTGGTTTGCGACCCTAGGTTCTATGACAAATATTGTTCGTCTAGGTGTACCCTACCCCTCCTAGATGTTTGCAACCCTGGTGTTGAGACACCCTGTATATAAAAAATGAGCAATATATATTATCAATTTCCACCGTTTAAACATTGTTCTTTTCGAGTATCATTTAACCCTATAGGTCACTATTCTGCAATGGATATCGGAAGGTTATCTTATTAGGCGACTTTTCTGGCCCAAACGGTTCACACCCAGACCAAGTTTTCGCCAAAACGTCATAGTCTAGGCAATAGGGGATTTTACATGGAAAATTCACGGTAGTTCTGGAAATAGGTTTACTTTATGTTTTTTGGGTCTCTGATTCCCAATTTTAAACTTTCCACCAAAAATTCCCCCCGCAACCCCCCAAATTTTGGAAAAAACCCTCAAAATCGTGTTTTTTCTAAATGTTTTTGTTGTTTTTTTTTGGAAAAAATGCTTGGAAAGTAGGCAAAATTTGCAACAAAAAAGTTTCTTTGACATTTTGACGTAGGACTAAAGGGGGAGGTGCTAGCTTGCCTCAGATCACGCACCTCGGGGATGCATGCGCTAAGTTACGCAACTCGGCTTAAACACTCACGTCGTTTACGTCCTTTTTTCCGTCTCTCCCCTCCATCTTTTCTTCAAAACTCTCACTCACCCCCCAGTGTTTCCTCTTTGTCAGCACCTGGAAATCCACAACCCCGTATCTCTTTCTAAAAAAAACATAGAGGAGAACAAAAAGGTGGGGAAGTACTTTTCATTGTAAAACCCTGGAAACAACGTATTTTTTTTTTTTCAGTCAGTTAAAGATTGAAATTTGTAATAAAAATCCAGAAAATACACACGTGCGATAATGTTACAAGGCAGTTGAAACCTGATTTAATAGTTCTCAGCCTAGTTGTTGTGCCGAAGTCTAACCAAAAATAAGAATAACAGAGTTGCATTTGTTGTTCCTATTATTTATTTCATTTGTACAGGTCAGGACCCCTATTTTGGGGGAAACTGAAAACTTTTTTCCCTTAAAATTAGGAACATACGACAAATACGAGCTGAATTTATGATTGTTATGTCATAGATTGGAAAAGCTAAACTTTCCCTACCAATGAAAAATTTTTGAAAAAAGAAAAAGTATTGAAAAATTACAACAAATGTGAGTCTGTTTTTCGGGATAAGTTTAAATTTTTCTTCTCCGCTTGACTGCAGCCGAGGGCCCAGATTAATCTATGAGTATGTCACTTTGATCGCTATCAGATCCGTCAAATGTTGCTCCATGGGTTTCACCCAAGTCTGAAACATACGGAAATATTTGTCAGTCAAACAGAAAAGTAAATTCGTGTGTGACAATAATATAATTTTTTTCATGTCCCGTTTTTAAAGCGGATTAATTGATTGATTTTTAATTGATTGCGCAGTTGCCAAATGTTGCCAGAAAAAAGCAAAAATTAGTTGAATTATGTTAGGAAAATGTTTAGTCTTCGACCAAATCTGGAAACTTTAGTTTATTGAGCGATTAATTTGTTTGGTTGATAGAGAAAAGAGAGAGAAAAAAAGAGGTGAAAAAAACCCGACTAACCTGACAATTCATCCGCGTCTTCGGGTTCTGTATAAGTTGAATCTTCAAGTTCACATGATTTTTCGAAAATACTCTCATCGCCTTGATCAATCTTCTCAGTCAAACAGTTCGTTCCACTTCTTGTAGATCATCTTCATCCAGATCATCGAGGATATCTTCATGGATATTCTCGCATGAATTGTTGCACTCGAGGCACATGATAGAACATTTCAACCTTTCTTTTCTTGCAGCCACACGCGCCACGGCAGCCTTTTTTACACCTGCAGGAAATAAGCTTCAGAAACTTTGATGGAGCGGGCGGTTTCAAAGTAGGACTTTAGAAACTTTGATGGAGCGGGAGGTTTCAAAGTAGTGACAGGAGATAGTCCGTAGCTGGTTTTTTTCCAACCCCATTTTTCTGGTTCCAGAGCATTTCCTCGCCAAAGTTGGACTTGGTGGTACGTCCTCAATGAGTGTTCATCAGCAGCAGCTTCAGTTATGGGCAAAGAGGCAATGTTGTGTTTACTGTTGTCCGCGGTCTTGATGAAACACTGATATCTAAAACCGTTCAAAGTCATGTTTTCATGCTTACAACCATGCAAACGAAGTAAAAACTTACTCCTAGCTTTTGCGAGAGCTTGTGGGTCTGCATTTGGAGTCTGTAACAGATGAGCGAGGGGAAGCAAATCTGAGTTTTGGACAAAGACGTTGATAAATTTGGTTTTGCCGTGGCCGAAAATCGCAAATGTGGAGTAACAACCGCTGAAAACATGTAAAAATAATAAATTTTCAGCTGCTGCCTTTTCTTCAAGGCTAGGCGATGAGTAAGATGAGTAGATTTGTTGTAAAACTTTGCCTTTGCTCGGCTTCATGAAGTAAACTTTGGTGAATTAAGAAAGAGCGATTAATAAGACTACTAAATCTATATCTTCGCCAACAATAACCACCGATTGATGGATTGGTACCATTTCAATTGCTGTATTGACGATGAGAGAGTCCGCGTCTTCGTCAGCTTGTTGCACTAACAAATTTTCCATCTCAAACTTTCTTTTGATCATTGAAATGAGGCGATGTGTATTTCTGTTGTTGACTAAAAATTTTTCGTGGTAAACAGTAGGAGTAGGATTCATCGAAAATTATGTCAACTGATGACTGCTTTCACTCTCTTCGCACTCTTTCTGCACTCTTCGCATTGTGATTTTCCATGTCTGGATAGCCATTAAAAAACGATAATGCTATTTGTCGAGTATTTGACCGAAATTTTATATATAAAAACAAAATATTTTGAAGAAAAAGGTGGAGGGAAGAGACGGGAAAACGAACGTAAACGACTTGAGTTGTTTAAGCGGAATTGCGTAACTTAGCGCATGTAGCGCCTCCCCCTTTAGTCCTACGTCAAAATGTCATATAACCTTTTTTGTTGCAAATTTTGTCTACTTTCCGAATTTCTCGGTATTTTTTACAAAAAAAACAAAAAAAAAAAAACTTTTTTTAGGAAAAACACGATTTTGGAGGGGTTCAAAATTAAGGGGGTTGCCGGGGAATTTTTGGTGGGAAGTTTAAAATTCGTAATCAGATACCCAAAAACATAAAGTAAGCCTATTTTCAGAATTACCATGAATTTTTCCAGTTAAAATCCCTATATGGTTTTTATTGCCTGGGCTAGTCAACGGGAGAGCGTCAACGGAAAGCAGAAATTGGCAGAGTGCCTGATCCTACATATTGCATTACATTGTGTGAGCGCTGACGTAAATGATATCGACTACATCAAGCTGACACTCAACGATTTATCAACTACATAAGGACCCAAGGATTCAATTTCTACTTGGCGCCGATAGTGCATTTGCTTTGTCATTATTTATCACGATAAGTTACTAAGAGACGCGGTTTAGGGATGTTTAATGAATATTGAACGTAATAATGCATGTTCGCGTGAACGTAAATTCCAAAATTTGGAGTTCATCTAATGTAATGTCAAATGGGAAGACATGGAAATTTTCTCTTATTTACAAACAAACAGTAGCGTACGCAGGAAGTTCATAAGGGGGGAATTTAGAGGCTTATAATGGGGGTCTCAGAGCTACAACTTCATATGTAAATGTACAAAATCAAATCGCAATGGGGGTTATGACAGCATGTGATTTAACTTTGAATCTACTTTGACCCCGATTGCGAAAAGGGGTCACGACCCCCATTTCTGCGTACGCCAGTGAAACCAGGTCTGTAATGAGTCAGATCATATCATGTCCGTTCCACGAGCAGAAGGATTTTAGTTTAATGTGCGTCACCTACGGTCAACTTAAAAAAAAATTATATATATAAATGATGGATGGATACAACGAATTTTTATTGATAAAACTTTTATTGTGACAAAGACCATTTCTCGTTATTTCTTGTGCCATCTTGCCGCTCAAGATAAATGCACCGAAATGACAATGTAAGAGATCAGTTTCTGTTGGCGAAACAAAAGCTATTATGGAAACTAAAAATTTTCCACTGATGAGAAATGACTTGCCTTAACAAACAAACTAAATACCATTTATTCACGGAGAAAAAAATTCTCTTGCAGCAAATGACAGGAGTGTGATAAACACTTCTTTAAGTCAGAGCTGGAGGCAACTTACAATGTCACATGATGAAAAGTTGGTGATTATCACTTACAGCTAAATAAGCAAGGAATTATAACTCTTACAGATAAATAAGCAAATATTTATAACTCTTACAGATAAATAAGCAAATATTTATAACTCTTACAGATAAATAAGCAAATATTTATAACTCTTACAGATAAATAAGCAAATACTTATAACTCTTAAGCAGCAGATAAGCAAATATTTATCACTTACAGCTAAATAAGCAAGGAATTATAACTCTTACAGATAAATAAGCAAATATTTATAACTCTTACAGATAAATAAGCAAATATTTATAACTCTTACAGATAAATAAGCAAATATTTATAACTCTTACAGATAAATAAGCAAGAGCTTATATCAAACGTAAAGGCACATTTTGCGGTGGTGCAGTGGTAACGCGTTCGTTTCGCCTGATGTTAATCCGGGTTAGATTCCCTCACCGGTGGAAAAAAAACCACTGTGCCTGTTAATTGCAATCCAAGTTCGGTTTCTTAGGTATTTAACGTTCGGGTTCCTCTGAAAACTAGGTTCCAGGAAAGCCTGATCTTCACTGCCCTTGCGCCGTAAAATATAAAACTATTTTATATATACAGTATACACTTATTGCTGATATTATGGCAAGTTGCATGACTTATCTAGAGTTGTCAATAGTAAACGAATGGGCACTTATGGCGATAGTTTATATACAGAGGTTACTTCATAGGCGATATTTTGTTTCAATGTTTGTTTTGTTTTATGGCGCAATGGCTGACAGGGTCATGCTGCGTCTAGACCTACCAATTTTGTTCAGGAATTTGAACCTTATTTCACGAGAAAGTTAACTCTCCAGACTGTAGTATGCAAAAAAAGAAAATGGCAGGCATCGTACAATACCATTAAAATTAAACTCGGGTTAATGACACTATAAACAAACCTCTTGCTAACCACGTCAACATAGGGTAGGAATAGCGTAGCAAATCAGGCAGTGGCGTAGACAGAAAGTCCATAAGGGGGTTTTAGGCTTAATTCGAGGGGTTACAGAGATACAACTCTTATACTCCTATGTTAAATATACTCATATATCCCTATGTTAAATATACTCATATATCCCTATGTTAAATATACTCATATATTCCGACGTTAAATATACTCATATATTTTTGGCGCAGTATAGCCCAGATGCTCTTGCGCCATAAAACACCTAAACAAACAAACAAACTCATATATTCCTATATTAAATATATTCATATATTCTTATTACTTTATACAAAATTTCATTGCCATGGGTGGGATTACAACCTCCACCCCCTCCCCTGGATACTCTTCTGGGCTCAGGGGTCTCTAGCCCCCCCCCCGCATTGGACAGCAAGATATTATTTTGTTTAACGCCATGTGACATTATCTATCACAAAACAACTTGAGCCCCCATATATTTTGAAATAAATACTAGTCCCCTGCACTGGAGGCTAATTTTGCAGGACTTCGTGCGAATTGACCTTTCAAAGAATATTTAACAGGAAAAAGATATCTGTTGAATTAAATTTTTTATACGTATTTGTTAGCCAACCGATAAATTATTCAATAGATAGATAACCTAACAAATAGATAGCGCAATAGATAGATGGTAAAGAAAAACTAAACATCTACCAAAACGTCTATATATATATATAATAAGTAGTAAAGGGGTTGAACAGGTATGTATGGCCCGAAACACAAAAGTATAGAATGCCACCATCTTTCAATTAACATTGTTTTGTATGCAAAAAATAATAACTATGAGTAATCTGGACATGTTGGCCAAGCAAGCAAGCGACACTGTATTTCCAGGAGAGGCGGAGAGAGACATAGTCCAAGAGATGAGGAAAGAAAGAAGGGGTAGAATCTCTATTTGGGGATCAGAGCTCTTAACTGTGCTAGAAGAATCCAAGTTGGGTTCTAATGAACAAGGTCCAGTATAGAGAATTACCTCTAATCCCCGTCGACAGAGTACACGTTTGAAACTTCTGGAAGGACAAAAATTGTGGAAGGGGTTTAGCCGAGGACGAAGCGATGCCCCCCGAATGGACAAACCCTCAACTTTCTAAGCACTATCCATACGGTGTTGATCTTTCAGTTAACAGGGTGGTGAATGTTGGAATACAGAGGGAAGAAAACCTATCAAGGCTTCAAGAGCACCATTGTAGTTAAGTGCTTGAAATCTTTCGTAATCAAAAGGTTCAGAAAGGAACAGTCATTGTTATTTTCAATTTCGCTAGAAAATTCGACATGAGGATCTATTGAGTTGTCTAAAAGTAACCGAATTGTTGTTTTCAGATATCTCGTGTCAATGATTAGAACATCCACGTACCAGCTCCAAAAATTTAAACGCGATGCTTTCTAACAGCTACAGTTCGAAGCAGTGTATATACAAATCACAAAGTAGGGGAGCTAACGGCTTGTCTATAGTTAATCCTTCTATTTGTGGTAATGTTGTCCTTCGGAGATAAAACTAATGTGAGGAATGCAAGCTTAGGGAATGAGCTCACTAACTTTAGACCCAAACACGGAGATTTCGGTTTCAGTAACTTAAGGCATTATTTGATAATTGCTAATGTCAATTCTGCTAAATATGCGCTATTCTCGAATATTGTCAAACTTATACTATTATTTATTAATCTAGGGATGTACATCTAAATGAAACCTGTAAGGAATAACATCACTTCAAAAAACATTCTTTCTCATCTTATTATCTTCAATACCCTCAACTTCAACTGATGATATTGCACAGCATCTCCTAATATTACCTACGGAAAAGTTTTTTCAATATAAAATTTAAAGTAAATACAATAGTATAAAAAATATCTTACATAATGATCTCATATGCCCGAAATTGCCTAATTATGGTTATCTTACCAGAAATGTAAACAAATTAATACCTGATTTTTCAAGAGCAAATCTCAGAACAACACATAGTAGTGTTTCTATATCTCCTAGGAGTTTGGAATTTCCTCCTTAATAGATTGCATACACTTAATTCTACTTCTGTTTTTCAAAAACATGTCCGCAAATACCAATTAGAATTGCAACGGCCTTTATTTGCGTACATTGTATATTCATTGCGATAATATTAAAGTGTTATTCTACCCTTGTGTTATTCCATTGTTTCATATAATTATTACAATAATCTTCCCTTGGCAAGCATGAGCTTCTTCAGACTCTTTAGCCTTTATCTAGTGCTGCCCATACAGATATCAGTCTGCAGTTAGTTCAATGCATATATTTATATTATAAACAATCTGTAAAAATACCATAATGCCACACAGTTCCGCCTAAATAAATTTGTATTGTATTGTAAAAGATGGACTGCAGCCTTAAAGGCGAAGTAAGTGCAAGGAAAGCTTCATTAGTAAATTCTGAAGCTGCATACAAAGCCGTGAAGTAAAATCCACGTATAAAGCACTAGACAGCTGTCAGTAATCTGAGGATGCCATAATCTAGAATTGTTTGGAAACTGAAAGTTAGGAAATTCGAACGGAAGCTATCAATAAGTAAAAACAAGCAATGAGTTTTGTATCACCCTAGTATACATAACTCTCTATAGACTATTAAAAATTATCAAGACCCTGTTGTGGTAAGGTACGCACTTAGCATGCTGTTAACACGGATTCGTCTCCCAGCGGCCTAAAAAAAAAAATCGATATCGATATTTAAATATAGTGGGTTTCAATTAACATTAGTTCGCCATTCTCCAATTCGCAACTCTCCAATCCGCCACTCTCCATTTCTCAAGTAACTCAGTATGATTTCAACGTTAATAGTAGCCATCATTATTGCATTTATGGAGGACCTTTACCTGACCCTTTTTATTGCGGACAGACAGAAAAACCAAAAGCAATAGCGGGTTCAATATCTATTGAAACCCGCTGAATAAATGCTCGTATTAGTCTGGAAATTGGTTTCCTAGGTTTTTAGTGGTTTAGATTCCTTTAAAGCTCTAGGTTTGGGCACAACATGACCTTTGTTCCCCTTGAATCGTAAAATTAAAAAAATATTAGAAATATTAAAATAAAATTACTTCCGTGTCTGCATTAAATTTAGGATAAAAACGAAGTAAAACTTCTGAATTACTTATGATTTTCGTCTACCTAACGGTTCTTATTTCTAGTTTAGTAATTTTTAATCATCTTTTTTATTTCTAATTGTCGCTATTTATAATTTTTAATCATCGTTAATTATAGTTTTAATTCGTTATTTATAGTTTTATCCATCGTTATTTATTGTTTTATCCATGGTTATTTATAGTTTTTAATCATCCTTATTTACGATTTTTAATCACGTTTTTTTATAAATCTTAATCGTAGGTATTTATAATTTTAATCAGCGTCATTTATGATTTTTAATTATCGTTATGGTTTTAAATTATCGTTATGGTTTTAAATTATCGTTATGATTTTAAATTATCGTTATTTATGATATTAATTATCGTTATTTATGATATTAATTATCGTTATTTATAATTTTTAATCATCGTTTTTACACATATTGTAGAATACCATTTTTTGCCTGCATTGTGGCTTTGCTGCTGTGAGGATCATTATGCAGAGAAAACATTAATAAAGGGGCTTATGAATTACTCATTCAGCGATTTCACTTCTATTTATAATCAACAATACGTTGTTGATGGTTATTAATTCCGTGAAGATAAATGTATTCAATTTTTTCTTTTTTTCTTTAATTTTACTACTGAAAACAATATTTCATATTTTGGTTGAATGATATTTTCCATTGTTTTAAGTATGCGAAATATATCCAAAAATAAATTACCGCTTTTTTTATTAAAAATGTTATTTTAAAATGTTACGAATACAAACCAATTGCATCAAATGGTTAAACACGTTTCTATACTTCGATATAATTTATATACTATATTAAATATTGCTGGAAGTAGCAAAAGTATATGAATCATAAATTACATTGAAAACCCTGCTATAACGTTACTATACGTAGCTCTAATTTATTATTATTATACGTTCTGTAAATTATTATTAATTAAATAAATTATTATTAATTAAATAAATTATTATTAATTAAATAAATTATTATTAATTAAATAAATTATTATTAATTAAAGATTGATACTAAAATAAAATAAAACACTTTAAATAATACTCAAAAATTCTCAAGAACCTGTTAAGTAATAAGTTATCGAATGAGAGCATTTTTTAATGTCAAAATGCTCCCAAAATTGTGCTCCATTATCAAGGGAGGCGTATTTAGCGTTGTGAAGGTTAAGTATGATTATAAATCATGTAAAGTAGTCGGAAATCATACTAAATATGATTCTCTTTGAACATAAATGAATCAAATACTGTTTCAAATTTGTAGTTTACGTACAGGCCAGAATGTTCAAGTTCCTTCTTTCTTTTAAGTCGTCTTGGTGCTACCGTCGACGCAACTATACTCGTGGCAAAGCTAACCTGGTACACTGTTAAGGCTACGACGACCTATTCACACCAGTGCAACAAGTATTCATTCGCCAATTGGCGAAAAATGAGATAGCCCTCAACATTATTAGGCTATTTATCGCCTAATTTGTAATGCAGAAAAACGCGATTGCCAAAAGTACAGGAGCCAAATTTCCCGCCAAGCAAACGAAGTCCTCTGAGTGGTCAGTTACTTGAATGACGTCATCGCTCGCTATAATGATTCTTTTTCCTAAATTTAATAAATACCAGATTTTAATTACACAAATATGCCTATGTTTTATGTATTTGAGCATTATTTTAATGTTTTATGTACGAAATGTATCTTCTATTAACTCTCTTAACGTAAGAAAGGGCGAACTATATTGCACTGGCGAAATCGTACTGCTCTGTGCCTTGTCAGTATATCAGGTTAGCTTTTTCGCGAGTATAGAAGGCTAGTAGTGGCTTAGCACCTCATTAGAGAAAAGAAAATTAGAAGTGAATAGTAGATGCTAAACATTGTGGAGGGATGGGGCTACAGCCCGCCCCCTCCCTAGACCTCAAGCTGCGCCAGTGGACACTATAGTCCCTAACGAATTTTCAGATTTTTAAAATACTCTTACATATAAGTATTTTTCAAAATATTAAGGATGTAAATCCACGCTGGCTGCTTTTACATTTAAAGCACTTTGTGATTATAACTAAATAATTCATTTATTCATGAGAAGAAAAACTACTAAACCGGAAGAACCTGCCTAAAATGGCCACTTATGGGACTGGACTGCAATGGTCACTATAAACAGGTTGTCACTATAAACAGGTTGTCACTATACACGATAGTGTATAAGTAAGATAGTGTAAAAGTGATTACTTTATTCAAGGGGGTCAAGTTACCAGGTTCCACTGCATGTATTGCTGTCGAAATTTGTAAGTTGTAATAAAAATACAAAATACCAGGGAAGAAATGTACATGTAAAAAGTTAAACGCTGGTAAAATAGCAAACAGATCACTCGAACTTCCGAAAGCCTCGGCAAATGTCGTTCCTTGCTCCTGACGAATATCTGCTGAAGCATCTGAAAGCTCGAGTAATTTATTTGCTATTTTACCTGTATCTTTCACATATAAAATTTTTAAAGGTGAATGAAACATTTTAGCGAGTTCAATATATATCGAACCCGCTGCTATTTTACTTCGTCTGTTTGTCTTTCAACGATAAAAATACTAACGAATAAAGTGTTTTTATAAATGTAATAATAATAGCTATTGTTGCATTTATATTTACTATATGGAAATTAGCTATTTGGACACCAGCAACTTGGTGAGAAGGATATTGGGGAGTTAGAAGTTGGAGATTGAATGATTTTATTATAAGTTATTTATATAAATTAAATTTCTATGGTGCTAAAGGCAACGGTGATCTTGCTACTGGAATTATTCCTTAGATATCATGTACATATTGCTTTATTTGTTTGGGATCGTGCAGATATTTTATGTCATGAAACAATGGTTTATAGGAAAAATGACAGCAGTATTGCGGAGTGTTTTGGAGTCTTCGACATCAAGTTTCATTTCATTTGAAATGCGTCATTTTCTTCACTAATTCAAAGGAATGATGAGCTGAATTATAAAAACGAGAAACAAAAGTAAACTCATAATGAGACAAAATATTTGAGAGCGAAATCGAACCAAATATTGTCAATTTACAATATATATACATTATAGAGCTTTGTGGGATATTCTGCCGTGTCTGTTTATTAAAATGAACGTTTTATTCCGTTTAAAATATGTTATCCGTACAGATATGGTTTTCAAAATCACTCGTTTTTCAGCTTTAAAACCAAAAATGTTTTCTGACATCAAAAAAGGACGATAAAGTATATCACAAGAATATAGATTCCAAGGCGATGGATATTTTTGACAATTCAGCTATGTCTGGCTGGATTTGGGACGACTGCAGCCGAATATCTGTCTCTGGTTTGAGGCGAGAACCGTATTTCGTTTTACTAGCACATAGGCAGATAATCTTTGATTTATATAAATATTTTCAATAAAGTTTTTGTAAAGGGGGACTTTCGTTTTAGCTGACAAAACTTTGAATTGATCTTTTAGCTGACACCGAAATTCTGACAGTTCCTTCTTATTTCATTTTTTCCATTTTTTTGTTTTCAGCCCCTATTTCTCTTCTTATTTGAAATCTTCCCATGAATTTTGCATACCGCTCCAACAATGCAAAATATTTTTCGACATACATGGTTCTTAAACTCCGTTTCCCAGAGAACCCTTTTATTACCACATATATGGTCAAGAAACCCTTTCTTACCATATATCTTGTCACGGAATCCTTTTCTTATCACATGCCTAGTCATGAAACCATTTTCTTAGCACATGCTTAGTCATGAAACCATTTTCTTACCGCATGCTTAGTCACGGCACCCCTTCATAAACATTATTTAGGGAACATTTAAAGGGTTGCTAGGGAATTGAAGAAGGAAGAAAGTTGAAAGGAAATTGCAGAAATTAGATATTTTCTTAAGAAATTCGGCGCTGAATATTTTTATAAATTGTTTTTGGAACCCTCAGAGGTTTGTTGTGGAAATTACGTTTCTTCGGAACCCACATTGTGAAACTCTGCTTTAGCCAAACTAAATTAAATTTTAGTTTCTGTGGCTAATAATCCAACTAAATGGCCACCAGCCATCCATTCACTTTAAAAAGCTAACAAGTCTCCTATTTTACTGTTCTACTTATCAATTTCTGCTCAAAACTGTATCTCTGTCGACCCTTTTTCTTGTCAACGTAATCGCATTCTGGAAGAAAATCTCGTAACAAGCTTCGGCTTTATATTCTCTTTCACTTCTAACCTCAAAGCTCAAAATAATTTAATATAGATCTTCTGTTACATTGCTATAATTTTTATACTTCTCAAGCTATGTATCATGAAATATCGTATATTGGGTTAAATAAAGTTATTATTATCTAATTCATTATAACTGATATTAAATTATCTTGGTGTGATATCTAGGAATCTTGTTTGGGGAGGATTTCAAAACTTTGGGGAGTGCCGAGTCAGAATAGTACTTCAGTCTTCTTTTAGAGTTCCTCGTTCTGGAATGCAAATTCGGCGATGGGGTCTCTTTAGCCACTACAAATAATTAACCACGGATACAATGTTTTGAGCTGCTTTACACGTTTAATGCCTGGTCTGGTATCTTTGTCTGACTGCTTATTTTGCCTTTTTGGCGGATTATTCAACTTTATTACTTTTAGAAGTAGTTCACTGCGTTCCTATGTACCACTCTTGCTTTTAAGGAGCATGGGAGTGACATTATTAGGGTTATCAACAATAACATTGATAGCCGTACTTGTTTCAACCTGATCATTTAGTCCCCGAATACTCGCTGCTGTTTTTCTCCTACCACACTTAGTTCAGACCCTGTGCTTATACTACTCGTACTTGGCCAACAGCCACTAGAACTTAAACTTATAAATCCATATCGAAATAAAGCCAGTGTAACTTTATGATTGCATTTACAATTTAAATCTTCAAACACGTCACAAAACCACGATAATTACAAACCTGATATTTCGCAGCACCCAATTTGCAGTCACTTTACAGCCAAAAAACAGATATAATTTATTGCCATATTTAGGACTACAAAACAATAAAAATAAGAACGGCATAAACTTTAAAGGAAAAATAAAACTAGAATCAGCAGGGATAGGAATAGAAAGAAAATAAAGTAGAAGTTCGTAGTTCAATGATCACCTGTCGAAATATGATGTTTATTTACTCGCAAACCGGGTTGTGGATACCGTTTGCGTCTAGCTTCCCAAAATAAATTGATAGTGCCCGAGTGGCCGGCGTACCTGCGTTTTGTGCTTCATAAAATTGGGACGTTAAAATGCTTGGTTTCGTGCCAAAAACAAAGCATAACTGATACTGGTGACGCTGGTAACAATAATTATTTAGAACTAAACTAATAAAAAAAGGATTAAAAATTTAATCTACGATTCTTGTGGGTAAAATTGACCTTCTTGGCGTGTTTTACCCCCTAAATAGGACTGCATATCACAACTGAATTACCTAAACCAATCAAAGAATAACAACAGTTAATCACAATCATTATTTTAATTTAGACAACATAAAGCTTATCCTAGGATTTTACAACGGCTTCTATCAATTCAAATTACTCCCCACTTGCGTCACTATTGACTATCATACTATGTTTTGCCAGTACCTTAATAAAATTTATTTCATATTAATGGTGCTTAGTTTTCTACTAAAATATTTATCAAACTACAGTAGTGGACAAAATTGTGGAAACCTTTTGAAAAAAGTTTATTTTAGAGGTTTGATGGCTAATAACACCACTTTTTTTTGTACCAATACTATAAAATTATATATCATTAGAAAGGTAATTTAATAAAGATTGTAATGCAATAACATTTGTTCAATTATCTGTATTCTATCAAAAGTTATAGCCAAATAACCAGAAAAAAGAAGCACAGCTTGCTTACATTTATATGAAGTAGCTTTCCTTCATTTGAATGTGGCCAATGAGCATGAGTGTTTACAGAGCCAATCAGGTGTCATCTTGTTTTGGCAATGAGCCAATCATGTTTTCTCTTGTTTTGGCAATGAGCCAACAGGTTACAGGACATTTATCAGTGTGTTCTGTAATTGCTATCAAGTTGGTTGTTTTTTTTTTGTGCTCTTTGATTTAGTGTGCTTGTAAAACGTAATAAAATTAAAGAAATGGCGCAAAGAGTTGACTGGTCACCTAGGAAGCGATGTAAAATAGTAATATTAAGTGAACAAGGCTACAGTTATGAAGAAATTAGAAGAAATATTGGGGGAAACTTAACTAAAGGTGGCATTTCTAAATTTTTGAAGAAGTATAAGGAGACTCAGTCATTACAAAACCAGACTGGTAAAGGCAGAAAAAGGTGCACAACAGCAAGTGATGATAGAAGAATTAAAAGACAGTGCCTAGGTGACAGGAAAAAATCATCTCTGTGTATACAAGGTGAAATGGCGCAATGCAATGTGAAGTTAAGTGCAAGGACTGTTCGGCGCAGACTGCATGAATGTGGTCTAAATGCAAGAATTCCACGAAAAAAGCCATTTTTGTCTGTCAAACAGAGGTTGAAAAGATTAAACTGGGCTAAAACCCATGTTAACTGGACAACGGAACAATGGGACAGTGTAATTTGGAGTGATGAGACCAAAATCTCACTGTTTGGTAGTGATGGCGTAAAATACGTATGGAGAAGAATTGGAGAAGATTTCCATCCTGAGTGCATTACACCTACCGTGAAACACCCAGTTAGTGTTATGATTTGGGGTTGTATAACATCAAGAGGTGTGGGCAGAATTTGCGTGATCAATGGGAATATAAATGCCCAAAGATACATAAATGAAATACTTGAGCCCAAGCTGCAGCCTTCTGCATGTGATCTTTTCCAAGATAATGAAGCATTTATATTTCAACAGGATTCAGCTCCATGTCATGTTGCTCGTGTGTGCAAAAAATGGTTTCAAGATCATCATATTCAACTGCTGGAATGGCCTGGAAATAGCCCAGACCTTAACCCCATCGAAAATCTATGGAGCCGGCTAAAGAAGCTTGTTAGTCGGAAGCAACCCAGCAATAAAACACAATTAACAGAAGCAATAATTCAATCTTGGTTTCATATTATAACAGCTGCAGAACTAAAGAACTTGGTTCACTCCATGGGAAAGCGTTGTAAGGCCGTAATTAAGGCTAAAGGTTACCCAACTAAGTATTAACTGGTATGGTGAACATTTTTGTATATCTCATTTTTTCTATGTATATCACCTTTCTTCTTTATGAATGCTGTTCTATTAAAATACGATTCATAAATGTTATTGCATTACAATCTTGATTAAATTACCTTTCCAATGATATATAATTTTATAGTATTGGTACAAAAAAAAGTGGTGTTATTAGCCATCAAACCTCTAAAATAATCTTTTTTCAAAGGGTTTCCACAATTTTGTCCACTACTGTAAATTCAAGTTTTCATAATTACCTTAGTATTTGAACATAAACTGTCCAAAAAAGTCGTCCAAATACAGAACTATGGAATTTTTTCAGTTGAAAACTTGTGTTTTAAATAATTAAAGTACGTACACATATATGTGGTGGGCCATCTCCAATTATTCGCCATCTCCCACTAGAATAGAAAATTGCAATTCATACGTATATCATCATCATTGCCATCATGGTATACATATATATATTAGGTGTACCGGAAAGTTCTGTCCGATAATATTATCTCAAGTTTCAACACGCATACACGTGTTCATTTGAGACACACATATCTATCTCTCTTTATCATTGCATTTATACATATCTGCTCTTTTAAATTAACTGAAACAAATGTGTCTCGTTTCATTACCAAGTGAGACGCGATTGTGTGAACATGGCTACCGATAAAGTTCATTTACGACACTGTATTTTGTACGAATTACAGTAAGGTAAAAATGCTACAAAAGCGTGTCGAAATTTAGTGAAAGTTTTTGGTGGAGATGCAGTTTTGGATGAAATGGGCCGGAGATGGTTCGAAAAATTTGAAGCAAGTGATTTCAACCTGAATGATAAGCCATGCTTTGAGCGGCCATCTTTGATCGATGACGATATTGTCAAGACCATGATAGCGCAAGATCCTTTTTCGACAACATCGGAGATTACAGAAAAGCTTAACTCAGCTCAACAAACCATTTCAGACCATATTTGGAAACTAGGATTGGTCTATAAATATTCCAGATGGGTGCCTCATGAGTTAAGTGAGAAAAATGTGCATGATCGAGTCGCCATATGCACATCTCTGCCTGCTCGGAACAAAAACAAACCCTTCTTGGACCAGATGATAACTGGTGATGAAAAGTGGATTAACTAAGAAAACATTGTTAGGAAAAGAGCATACTGTGAGCCCGGAAAACCTGCTCTCTCCGCCTCAAAACCGAGCTTGAGCCTGAATATAAATTTCGCCTTTTTTATTTAAAGAGTAAATGCTGAACACCTGGTGATGTCCCACTTTTGAAATCGCGTTACGCTGATAACATACACATGTATAGGACATACATTTGAGAAGAAACTGGAAATTGTTTGCAGAAAAGCACATACAACCAAAGAAAACGAGATGTATGATAGGAAACAGCGAAGCTTTGAAGACAAATTTTAAGAAGTGGGGTAGATCAGAAGGATTGCAGAGAACGGAAGCAAATTCAGACTTTTGCAAAGACTTTATGGTTTCCGCCTGGAGTTTAGAGGGAAAAGAAATAATATATTCCATGCTAATTGTATAAATCCAGAGTCGTAATTATTACATATTATATGCTGTTTATTTACTCAAATGTGTGGACAGCAAGCAAATGAAAACTGATGAATAAAATCATACATTTTTGCACGTATTTCTCTGTTTATCAATATTGTATGCATACATTTTAATGTTTTACTTTATTATTTATGTATCGTGTTATGTATTTCATTAAATTATATTACTCCTGATGAAGGACTGCTGCTGATGCGTCCGAAAGCTTGAGTGATCTTTTTCATTGCTATTTTACCAGTGTTTTTCTATGCAAATTTTTGTAAAACCTTCTTTATGCAATTTTTTCCCTAATACGTCGTATCTTATTTCTAAATATTTTTTAATAGTTTTTTAGATCCAATATTTGCCGCTTTTATTTATTTATTTTCTAATTTTTATTATTATTTATTTGCAGTAATGTATTTTTGTGAGATTATTTGAAAAATTTTGTTTTTGAAGTTTAAAACTTTTGAAAATAAATAAATTGAAATCTTTAAATTATGAATGATGTAAATTTTAAACACACTCATTAATTTGTTTGTTGGCGTATTGACACTACTGTGTGATAAATATTTTTTTAGTGTACACGGAGGTATTTGAATTTTTCTCAAAAAAATAAGAAAATATAAAATTATAAGTAATGTTATTTAATTTAAAAAAAATATTGTATATAATTCGCATGACTTCAAGTTAGTGAATGCCAAATTTCTTACAAAAGTAATTTTTTTTTGATTATACTCATATATGATTTTATAATTCGCGTTTGATACCAAACTACGGTTATTCGCACTTCGTTTAACCGAGATCCGTGCTAATGAAAATATTCCCTACTGCACTCATTTTTATTCTGGCAGATATTCGTTCTTCGGCAGAAATGCTCATATTTTATATTTTCATATTTTTTAAATATTTTTTATTATCTGTTTTTAGTATACTCTGACTTTAGGAAAAAAAACTAGTGTAAATTGTGGTTATTATTACTATAACAGGCATTTGACTGACTGTTCATTGGCTTGCCTTTACGGAACATATACAAAGATTTGTATAGATCGGGTTGTATAAAGATGTCCGACTATGTTTCCATAAAGCAATGGCTATCTGAATATATAGTCATATAACATTTTTCACTCTGAATATATTAATTCAGTAATCATAAGCTTATGCAGAATATCCCTAGGGGGTTCAATGGAGGGGGATACAAAGCTACAGCTCATATAGTCCTATGTTAAATATACAAAATTTCATTGCAATGAGAGGGTTACAGAGCTACAACTCATATATTCCTATGTTAAATATACAAAATTTCATTTCAATGGGGGGTTACAGAGCTACAACTCATATATTCCTATGTTAAATATACAAAATTTCATTGCAATGAGGCGGTTACAGAACTACAGCTCATATATTTCTGTGTTAAATATACAAAATTTCATTTCAATGAGGGGGATTACAGAGCTACAGCTCATATATTCCTATGTTAAATATACAAAATTTCATTCCAGTGAGGGGTTACAGAACTACAGCTCGTATATTCCTGTGTTAAATATACAAAATTTCATTGCAGTGAGGGGGTTACAGAGCTACAACTCATGTACTTCTGTGTTAAATATACAAAATTTCATTTCAATGAGGGGGTTACAACCCGCATCAGCACCCTACTTTCGCCAGTATCAATAATACGTAAGTAACGTGTCTTTGATTAAAGGTTATAATTTCTGTGCACCGAAAATTGAATTTCCGAGTTATCCAAAATTTCACGTCCAAAATCGGTCCCATCCATTTGGTTTGGGATAACATGGTTTTATTTTATATTTCATTTTGAGAATTTATTCAGGGTTTAGCAAGCTTAAGGTATTTCTAGCAAAGTTGGCAAGATGCTTAGAAA
Organism: Dysdera silvatica; assembly: GCA_006491805.2. NCBI lineage: Eukaryota > Metazoa > Arthropoda > Arachnida > Araneae > Dysderidae > Dysdera > Dysdera silvatica. Next base: position 88,786,189 of record QLNU02015270.1, read on the forward strand.
GGCTCGTATATCAGCTGAAATCTAGTAATGGGATTAAAGAGTTTGGACGCCATTATCTGATGACAGAATGAATTTTGATTTAGTAAGTCAATGATATATTAAGAATTGAATTTTAATACTGTTGTAATGGAAAAGATTTATTTCAAGTTTCTTGCATCTGATTGTAAATACTATAGGCTTAATACATGTAATTATTCAATGGAAACTTATCTTTGAGTATAAGAACTCATCTATTTATTTCGACTATATAGGCAGGGCCGTCGCAGTGCTTCCGAAGGCCCCTTTTTTTACACTCACTTTTAATTTTCCGACTTTTCACAATAAGAAAAATATATAATGTACTTTTTTTCTGCCAAATTGGGTGCCTTATTAAGATGGTATTGAAAGGAAGCATCCTTTATTGAAGAATGAAGGATTGTTTGAATTATTCAATATACTTTGACATGACAAGGTTATTTAACTTGAACTATAGTTTAGTTGTAAATTTGAATAAAAAACACTTTTTACTGGTCTATATTTCAATGGGATAGCGTGGGTTTAAACGTGGGCCATCTCTTCATTATCCTCATTCCCCCTCATTGACAAAAAAGCACCAATTCATGTATATGTCATCATGGTGTTGATAATGATATACACATGAATTAGCGTTTTTTCATTTCAGAAGATATGCTGAACAATTGAAGATGGTCGACTTTTAAAGTCATACTAAGCCACAGCTAAACTTGAAGCACTGGCCTACTCAGAGTTCTGTTGGTGGTGGTTATAATCCCCATTGCAATGACCTTTTGTATATTTGACATAGGGATATGTGAGTTGTAGCTCTGTAACCCTACCATTGAGCATATAACCACCCCCACTTTCATGAACTTTCTGCGTTGAGTCCATGGCTAGAAGTTCTTAGGTTGCTATGTTCAACAACTGATTACTTAACTTTTAAGGACATCTATATAGATGGTTCTTTACTTCTATACTAAGCTAACAATAAAGTTCGGTTTGTGAGCGTGAAAGGATAGGAATGGATATCTTCTGTAGATGAATGAGCTTTGAATAGAGTCGGTGGCCTAAGTTCGTTTCTTCAAGTTCAGCTTCGTGTATGGGCTCTTCCTTGTCCGAATCTCATGAAGTAACACGTGAGTTGTCTCTAGTTTGATTTGAAGATTATGGGTTTACAAAAAAATAAATAAAATTATTCATTCCTTCCCATTTACGAAGTATTTTTAAAGCATACCTATGCACTGAAAGGATAAATCATTGTACAATACACACCGGTATGTAACAGGTGGACCATATCCTGGATGTCAGAAGAGTAGTAATATATCCAGGTTGAGACTGTCATATAGTTCTAGAAATGGGATTTCAATTGACATAGCTCGTCTGGAAGTCCGTGGAGGCTTCTCGCCTTGTTGTTCTTTTGACATAAAAATACAACCAACCCACCAATCTGTGGAAGCTATGGTCCCAACCCCATACTCCACATATAAAGTTCATTTGCAATTTACCTTTTTCTAGAGGTGGGGCTAAATTTTTCTGAGGAATTTGGGCATCCCTGACCACCTTAATTACTCCAGTGAAAATTTCCGCCCATCAAACCCGAATAGCGAGTTGAGGATAACAACAGCACTTATTTGTTGTCAATACTAAGCTTGAACTTCTCACTTCGTCACCCAATTGACCAACAAAGTTTTTGAACAGTTGAAGGAACAAATCATACATTTCAAGTGGTGAGATCAATTGCCGAATGTAATATACACAGTGAGGAATTTTCCTGTTGAACACTACTGCGACGAATCTATGGTTGTAAGGAATGCAAATGTGCATGTGTTTCTAGTGAATATATTTATCTGACGCTAGAATTCGCCAGATGTAAAACAAGAACCATTGACCTCATGCAAATGCCTTCCAGAATATGATTTTAACACCATTACCTCTACTACTTCAACCTGAAAGGTAGAGTCCATAGATTCTTGTGGTCCGTCTCACGCGTATCCTTTCGTGGTACTTGAGGGGGCAATTAGGATATGAACACATCACTTTATATGAATTATTTTCCGTACTGCATTATTCAATTGCGGTATGTCCACGTCCATTATAACGGTATTTCTAGTGCTTTTAATTGAACAACGGTGCCAGTTGTGTGGCTTCTGCCTCGGTAGCCCATTCGTGGCAATATGCTTTGTGTAGAGCCTAGTTTACACACTCATTGAATTCTGACATAGGATTCTTGTTGCCTGACCTGTTGTTACGGCATGTGTTTTTGCCTCATTCATTCAATTGTTCGGTTTCCGTTGCAAGTTTTTCCTTTATTTTTCATTTTCACTAGATTTTACGTATTCTTGTCCATTTCTACGAGAGTCAAACCCGAGAACATTAGTAGTCCATTAGTCCAGCAGTCATGGCGCCCTAAAGTGATGCAGTAGTAACGCCTTCACTAAGCGTGCCATTATCGCGGGTTCGATTCCCATCGGTGCCCAAACCAAGAGCGTGTAGCAACCAACTGCTCGATGCAGTCCAGTGAGTTGGTTTCCTACGTCTTAAGAGGTTTGAATTTCTCGGAAAACTGTAGATTCCAGAGCAGTGTGACCCTTGCTGTCCTTGCGCCTTAAAACACATAAAAAACCTGGAGATAGATTAGCCTTTTGTACACCAACTATCTACAAACGATCTAATGCGTTTCTCCTGATCTCCGTTTCCACAGAATGATCTTCACTGCCTTGGCGCCATAAAATTTTAACGAACCAACCATCAAATGCATTTCAGTCTTTTTTTCGGACCATCCTGTCTTTAAGGCGGACATTAAATAATATATACAGACCTAAACTATTTATAACTAACCAGTTTTTGCTCTCTATTCCCTTACTAAATCCTAAAAATCCGTGTTTAAAAAAAAGCGCTGAAATCGTTTTTACTAAGCTTAAGCTCATGCTATTCGTCATGACATTCCGCAACAACTTTCAGTCACGTTTTCATGCCAGTTTTCTCGCCAAAGGTTGCCGAACCTCGCCAAAACTGGCAAACATAAAAAATGGTATGATGTTTTCCACGTTTTAGTTCGCTTTTAATTTTAAGCAAACGTTTACCTTATTGGTAGCCGTCTAAAATTTTTTTCTTCCACTATGGTTATGTAAAAATCTTAACACGTGCGATGGTTCATCTGAATGTCTTGAACTTTTCTTTTAGCTTTGCTAAAAAAAAATTGTCAGAAAAGAGGGATGTGTGTGTGTGTGTGTGTGTAAGAATTAAATCGATTTTATAGTGTTCATTTAGAACTAAAGTTTGATTTAACTGCAATTATAGATTTTTGCAAGTATATTGACGAGGAATTTACCATTGTGAAGAAAGAATCTGCAAAGCACTCATAAAAAAACTTTCCAATTATCTAACGATAGTTTAAGATATATCTTTAAATGTAAATTACTGCAATTGCTGAGAAAACCGCCCTCTCCAAACGATATATCGGCTAAGAATTGTCCTTTAAAAATGAACATTCAACTGAGAAGCATTCGTTTGAAATAAAAACGGGTCGCCGAGAATAAATTTTCTTGTACAGCAATTGCTGAAATGGGGTAAAAGTAAATCATGCCGTGTTTCATTCCTCTGATTGTCAAATTTACTCTTTTGGAAAATAAATTTTCCACGTACGAAAGAATCTTGATTTTTAGAAAAAATTCTTAAGATATTTTTCTTGTTAAATAGACTACTTTTGAATTATCTAAAAAGAAAAACCCTTCTCACGTTTGTATCATGAATTTGCATAAATTATTCACAATGCGTGTTTCTGATCCCGTTCAATTTTATTAATGGCATTATTTTGGTAGAGTCTAGAAGAAAAAACATGGCATGCATACGTACATGAATTCCAAATGACACCCCTTCTGTTTGAAGTACCTTTAGAAAATCGCTTGGAAAAACCTGTTCCGCGACTTCAGTGATTTCGTTAAGCTAGAAGGATATATACTTTTATTCTTATGGTTTCTGTTCTTGTTAGGATATACGTACATATACAAAAATATTGTATACATGCGAATACAAAAACATGGTATACTAATGCACACTGTTTTTGCATGCATACTTTTAAATGTCTTTTCCACTTCCACACCATCTGGATTGACCATGATTGCATTGACCTTTAAATACTTCAACATTGTTATCCAACCTCATCAATTCATAATTTCAAAAGCTAATTTTCTGGACTTGGCATTTATTGGCTGTAGAAGACTGAGATACGCTGGTTCGAAAATTTGAAATTGACCGCCATCGTCAATATAATGTATTCTGTCCTATCAAAAATTCAAACAAGTAGTTCGTTAGAAATTGTTTGCTTAGAAACCCTGAAAAAGACAATTCAGTTCTTGGAAATTGATGTGAAGCAGAACAAGTGGCAAAGTTTGAGTTAAACAACATCTAGCTAATACCAAATTTAAACTGGTGAACCATTTATTCGTATCTTTAATAAATCTCATACATTTTATAATGCATCTCATAAAACAGCTACCAATAAATATAATATTCATTTTCCTGGGCAGTATGAGCAGATCCAACATTCATCTTTGCTCGTTACTGCCCAAGCAGACATCAGTTGCTTAATTAAAGAAGAATCTTGAGTGATTCGAATGTAAATCAACATTTTATCTTCATTCAATACTATGGTCCATGCCAGACAGAGTTTTGTAGAATCTGATGTTTCATAATAATCAAACTTATACTTTTTCTTCGGCGAATTCACCTGCTGAATCTTCTACCTTGGCAGTGCGGGCTTTGTCAGACTATTTCTTTACCCACTGCTTCCTAGGCAGATATGGACAGAATATATATATATATGTTAACGAAGTGTTAGTATTTCTTTCTATAAAATTCTTACCATACTTGTATCTGAATTGTTTTGTGTATATCCATGTTCTACCTAAAATGAAGTTGCTTAAAAAATGATTTTATACACAAAGGCAAAGCATACGCACTCTTCTGTCATATAATAATACCTTTGGCAAATCACTACGGAGAAGCCATTCGCCACCATCCTCCTATTTTAAGTGTATCTGTAAGAATTTACTGATTTCTGTTCTTCTTGTTAGACTTCTATTATTAGTTAAAGTTAAGACTATAGACGTATCCACGCCCCATGCATTTCGCATTGCCGATAGGTCTGGTGATCTCCCTGGCCAACCGTTTTAGAAAGTTAATACTTCAGACAGACATCCCCTTTCTCAAAATTTGCTGTACGAAGGCTGGTATTATCGATATGATAATAACAATATTATTACTTATGGTATTACCGATATATAATAACATGTCATTAATACCATCGGTATTAATGACATGTTATTCATTTCTTCCCTAGATGAATTTCTACGGGTTTCGTTCTGTTTCCATAGCTCTGCGGTGGTGCAGTGGTAACGCGTTCGCCTAGCGTGTGGTTATCACGTGTTCGACTCCTTCAAACTGTGCCAAAAAAGGGATTCTTGCCGCCCAACTACTCACCTTAGTTCGGGAGTTGGTTCCCTGGGCCATAAGAGGCTGGGATTCCTCGAAAAACTGTAGGTTCTGTCGCAGCATGACCCTTGCTGTCCTAGCGCCATAAAACTCGAACAATTGTGTTGCAATTGCAAAAAGGTAAACGTCGCAAGATTAATCAACTTCGGTACATGTTCATTTTCGGGAACATGTTCAGCCAATGTATAAAAGATAGAGAATAAACACTGTTAAGAGTAAGAAACGTTTCATTAAAATGTAGAGCATGTATGTGTATAGTTAATACATATGATGGTTTATTTGCTATTTTACCAATGTTTAAGCTCTTATATGTAAATATACGTTTAGTCTTTATGCTGAATTCAAACTGCTAGTGTGTATTGCATAGTAATTAAATTCGAAACTATATCAGGTTCTATTAAACTAATATACGCATATCTGATTCAATAAGATACACATATCACTCGAAATCAGCTTCTATTAAACCTGAAATTTATCCAAGCCAATAATGCACGGAATGTGTGGGTTAAAATGAACGAAATTACTTTCTATTTAAAATATTTATATTGATTCTCAGATCACTTTCCCTCGACAGAACCAATTGTTTTTCATTTTTCAATAAGGTTTCTGTCTCCATGGTGATAAAGTAAGGCTGTGAATATAAGTTTCATTTCGTCATTTCTCCCAATTGACATTCAGAAAGTTTTTACAGTACCATTCAAAAACTAGAATTTGTCATAAAATAACTTGCAGGTTTTATTTAAAATAATGAAAAAAAAAATTCATTTGATGGTGCGAATTTTTAAGCAAGTAAATTAAAACTTCTATAAACTAAGCTTTGGTACTCTACAACGAAGTTTCATCTAATAAGTTTTAATACCATAAGGTCAGTTTCAAATGAGAAACACTGTTCATTTTCATTCAAGTGTTTGCGTACAGTAGCGTATTTAGAAATTCATAAAAGAGGGGGGGGGTTATAAAGCAGAAGCTCCATATATTCATAAGTACAGGCCTGCACAAAAGTTTAGACACAGAGGCAAATTATAAATAAAAGCGAGAATTTGCATTGAACTTCGCCGATATTGTATCTAAATAATCCTAGAACCAATAATAAATTGTGCAACTTAAAAGATTACCAAAAGTACTGAAACAAAATATCCCAACACCGTAATATTGGAATCTGCATGCCACAAATGTTTAGGCACATATGTCAGATTTATGCAAATTAACGGCGCGAAGTTCCCAAGTGATCGAAGGGGCGTTTCCCAGAGTTGTTATATAAGGCCTGAAATAATTTAGAATGCTTAGAACGATGCCGAAGTCAAAGCAATTTACGAATGACGAGATTTTGAAGATTTGGAGGCTGAAAACTAAAGGTAAATCTGTTACTCAAATTTCTGTTGCATTGAACCGTTCAAAGCGAGGCATTTATCGAGTGTTATCCCGGGGTGATCAGTATCAACCAAAATCACGATCTGGGAGGCCTCGAGTGACCAGCATTCGGGATGATAGACAAATACGAAGATTGGCTTCAAATGAAAGCCTGTCTGCAAATCAAATAAAAAACACGTTAGCAATGCGAGTGTCAAGAGAAACCATACGTAGAAGGATTGTAGAATGCAGGCATTTGAGATATGCAAAAATGCGCCGCAAGCCCTGCTTGCAATTACATCATAAACAAGCACGACTACAATGGGCAAGGCAGCACATATCATACAGTGACGAATGGCTGCAGGTGTTATTTAGTGATGAAAAAAAGTGGAACTTAGATGGTCCCGATGGCCTTTCGCACTACTGGCACGATCTTCGAAAACGCCCCTTAAGTCGGTTCAGCAGACGTCAAGGAGGAGGTTCAGTCATGGTTTGGGGAGCCTTTAGCTTCAATGGACAGACTTCTTTGGCGTTTTTGAATGGAAAACAAGATTCCAAGGCATACCAGGCAACTCTTGAAAGTCACCTATTACCTTTTGGCGAACTTTTATGTGGACGAAACTGGGTTTTCCAACAAGATAATGCGTCCATCCACACATCCAGGTCAACAAAAGAATGGATGAGCGCTAAAAATATTACAGTTCTCGATTGGCCTGCTCTTAGTCCTGACTGTAATCCCATCGAAAATGTATGGGGCATACTAACGAATGTTGTGTATGCCAATGGAAAGCAATATCCGTCCGTTTTAGAACTTAAAAAGGCTATAGAAGAAGCGTGGTTTAATTTTGAACCAGAAACCTTTCAAAATCTTGTGCTTTCAATGAACGACCGCGTATTTAATCTAATACGAAGTAATGGTGGCTACATTGATTATTAAAATTGTTCATTTCCTTATGCAAGTGCTAAAATTTATGTTTGTGCCTAAACTTTTGTGCCACATATTTTACTTATTTTAAGTTATATATTGCAGCAAGTTCGCTACTGATGTGATTTCTGTTCTCAAATTTTTAATTTGCATATTACATGTGTTCATACTTCGTAATATTAAAGTTCCTACTTCTTCAGTTTTAATAGTATTTTGTTATACTCAAATTTGTGTTGTGTCTAAACTTTTGTGCAGGCCTGTATACACAAAATTTCATTGCAATGAGGATTCCGACCCCATTACCCTCCCCTGCATACGCCAGAGATTTTTCATTGCTTATACACGAGCTAAAACATAGACTAAAATAAAAATGGCCATTAAAAGAGACTTCTCAAATTTGTGAAAGAGGTTTCGTGGTAGACACTTTCAGCAATTTATTTCTGACAGTTTTGGAAAGAAACATTTGTTTTATTCATAGCTTTGTCTGAAGCGGGTATAAAGGCTTTATTCAGTGTATTTCGTTAGTGTCAAAAAGTAAACCAGCTTTGGGAGTATTTGTGGCGCAATTGATCTAAATTCCTTTAAAAACCAAGAATTTACTGAACTTGTTCAGTTATTTCTACTGGCTTGAAACGGATATAATTTAATAATACATCAATCATTTTCACATGGATGTCACCGTAATTATTTAATGTCAGTCAACACATCGATATATTAATTTCATCACTTTCAGTTTCATTTATGCGTTGTTTTACAAATAAACGCTAATAATTTGATAATGTATTTTTTATTTGAATTCATTAATGTCACAATTTTTCATTGAGTATTCCGAATTAGATGTCATAAATCATAATACGGTGTTCTCGATAAACTGAAGTGATTCTCATTCCCCTTGAACTACTGCTGGCGCAATATAGCCTTTGATATCCTTGCGCCACAAAAATCACAGATTTGAACCTTTCCTTAAACCGCGATAACTCAAGTCTTTTTCTGATTGAATTTCGTATCATGAGGTTGCACTGTATTTACAGGCTAATTAATGATTTTACCGCCTCTAGACTCTGACATATTTTGCCACCTGTAAGCTGACATAGTTTACCGCCTAATCTTACTAAACGTAACTAGAGACATGCCGGAGATTCCGACGCTTTCGTCAAATTTTTCATTTGGCGCCCCTGCCGATTATTTCGAATTTACCTTTACCTTTACATAAGTATTCACGAATTTGGCCTCTTTTTGCAAGGAGGCGCTTACAAAAACTCTCTCTCTCTCTTTGGCAATGCCTGGTCATGCATAACAGTCTCTTAGCATAACAGATCGAAATTAGTAATTCAAATGGACACTAAAAAATTACTGCCTTTTCAAATTTCTGGGCGGCAAATTTTTCGTTGAAAAATTTTTTTCATTTTCATTTCTTTTTTCTGCGAACGTTTTACTATCTAACCACGCCATAACATCGGTGTTAATGTTACTACGCCTAAAAAACTTAATAAAAAAAATTGTTTCTTAATTTTCGTTGAAAATTGGCCACTATAGGCTTCAGTTTTAGCCTATTGGCAAATTCGCTACTGATTATACTTCTAAATAAGATTTTTTCACTGCGCCCAGCTCGCTTTCTTCCTGGCCTAATAACATAATTTTAATGAATACATTTTTTGATAAATACGTTTTTGTAATACTTTTTTAATAAATACTGTTTTAGTAAATACTTTTTTAATAAATAAATATTATAAAACACAAAAATAAGCGATTAAAAACAAAAATTGGCAACGAGACGAACATTTTTTTCAATCCATTCTCTTCCACGATATGCAAATGTGGTCAATCAGTCGGTTGGGTGACTTGGAACGCCGTCGTTTTCAATTACAACTCGGATCACTTTCGGAAGAATAAGTTAATCAAGTTTTCAATCCCTATCATAAATTGTCAAGAAATAATGTCATTTGATCCAGTTATTAAAAACCCAATTTCTGACGTTGAAAGTGGCCTTTGGGATCGATTACTGGATCCTTTAAAACCAGGCGTTCCTAATTGGGTTTCAGTTCCTCTCTTTCGACTTTAATTACTGTCTGGATCGAATGACTAATGAATCATTTTCCAAACTAATTTCATTATTTCTCCTTTTTCTTATCGTTTCTTGTTTTATAAAGTTTTAAGGTTGGTTACTAACTGTTTTGCCCCTGGACTTTGACAGTAATTCTCCTTTAATAGAAGAGCGAGATTACATGATATATTCACGCAAAAACCCTGTTAGTTTAATATCTTTCACGTTTCACCTTCTTCCACCTTTATCTTTCACCTTTTTTTCTTTTAATCTACTTATTTTTCAAATTTTATCTTATCATTTTACGGTTTTTTTTAACTTTTTACATTTTCTGTATATGAGTTTCTGTACGATGATTTTTTTTTTAAATTTTATGAAGAATTTTTTCAGCGAAAATTACTACAAATCCAATCACTTTCGGATGTAGTTTCTTTGTTCGCTTTTAATGTTTCTTTTTTCGTTTTTAATGTTTGTTTTTTTCATTTTTAATGTTTCTTTGTTCGTTTTTAATGTTTTTTGTTCGCCTTTAATATTTCTTTGTTCGCTTTTAATGTTTCGTTGTTCGTTTTTAATTTTTTTGTTCTTTTAGTTCCCTTTTGTGTTGTAGGCTTTGTCAAAAAAAGTAGAGCGTAAATTAAAAGGCAAGGCCGTTGAGGTGGTTCAGAGGTAACGTTTGCTATTATCCCGGATTTGGTGACCCCCCCCCCCCATAAAATATGTTTACTGACTAACTGCTAAGAGGTTCGGATTCCTTGGAAATTCTTAAGTCCCGGCGCAGCATGCCCCTTGCTGCCCTTTCCCCGTAAAACTGAAAAACTCCTTTTCATCTAAAGGGCAAATAAAAATTGTTAAATTATTGCTGCAAGCAAGTTTTGCAGGTGAGTTCTTGAGAAGAGTGGCCACCAAAGGCGACGCTGTATTCTCAGGCAGGGCGTGCATCATATGTTGCTCCCAACGGAAGCTGTTGTAAGAGGTTGAGTGAGAAAGAAAAGGATAAGGATGGCAGTTGTGAAGGTACATGGCCAGTCATACTCCTAGAGGAGTCAACAGCCATGGTCACCACTGCGAGGCCACATGATCGCCACCGTGAGCCACCGCGAGTCGCCACTGTGAGCCACTGCGAGTCGCCACTGTGAGCCACTGCTGGAAGGAGGCGACAGGAGAAACAACCGGAAGCATTTCGTGATTATATGTTGTGAAAATTTTATTATGGAACATAATGTTTGCATACCTAGCGTACAACGTTAGTTCATTGAGTCAATTATTTGCATGTATTTTAAAATATATATATATATATATATATAACTCAAATTTGCAGAAGCTGAAAATCTTAGCATCATGAATTCATTTTTTAAGAAGAAACCGCAAAGAAAATGGACATGGAAACACCCAAATGGGGGAACTAGTGAAATTGACTATATCCTGGCAAACAAGAAATCAATTATTGAAGATTGCAGCGTACTGAACAGATTTAATACTGGAAGTGATCATCGAATGGTGAGATGTAAAGTGCACTTAAATACTAAATTAGAAAGACAGAAGCTCATTAGGAAACAAGTAAGTAAGAGGGTGGATCTAATGAAACTGAAAGTAAATACCGAGGCATTCAAGTTGGAATTAAAAAATCGCTTTTCTGCACTGGAAGGACTTATTGATGAAAGTGATATCTCAGAAGCAAATGAAAACATTGTTAAGACAATAGTTGAAACTGCTGGGGAAATTGGTGGTGTAACCTGTAAAAAGCACAATAGCAAATTATCTGAGAAGACGAAACAGCTCATGAAAAGGCGAAGAGATATGAAGGTGGACAATCGAAATACCAGTTCCAGGATTGAGTACATAGAACTTTGTAAAACTCTGCGCAAAAGCATGAAAGAAGACATAAGAAAATTCAACTGTGAGCTAGTAAGGAAAGCCATTGAAAATAACAAGAGCCTTAGGGTTGTTAAAGGAAGTTTATCTGTTGGGAAGAAACACATCATTGCATTAAAAGGAGAGGATGGCACCGTAACAAGAAATAGGGAAGAAATACTTAGAAGAGTTGAAGAATTCTACAAAAATCTATACGAAAGTAACAGTGAATTAAACGAAGACATTGAAATAGTCGAAGGAACAGCTCCTAAAATCTTAAAAGAAGAAGTTTCATTTGCAATAAAAAATATGAAGAAAGGAAGAGCCCCTGGTGATGATGGTATTACATTAGATATCCTAAAAGAAGCTGGAGAATATGTAGAAGACATACTTGCAAAATTCTTTACCAAATGTCTTAACAGCGGTAACATACCAAACCAATGGGATTCTGCAACAGTAATTCTTTTGCATAAAAAAGGTGATAAAGAGGATTTGAAAAATTACCGACCAATTAGCTTGTTACCTGCTATTTATAAAATCTTCACAAAAGTTCTAACACATCGCCTGCAGAAAAAATTAGATGCAGCTCAACCAAGAGAACAAGCTGGATTTCGAAGTGGATTCAGTACAGTGGACCATATTCAAGTATTAAGAGAATTAATTGAAAGAACACATGAATATGAACTTCCATTGTGTGTTGCATTTATTGACTATGAGAAGGCCTTTGACTCTATAAAAACATCAGCAGTCATCAACTCTTTAAGATCAACAGACATTGAGGATGTGTACATTGACATGGTGAAACGTGTGTATAAAAATGCAAGTGCAAAATTTCGGTTACATAAAGATACCAAAACTATCAAACTTGGCAAAGGGGTGAGGCAGGGAGATACCATTTCTCCAAAACTTTTTACTTCTGCTTTACAGATGATTTTTCAGCTGATAAATTGGAATAACAAGGGAATAAAAATAAATGGTGAATATTTAAATCATCTGCGGTTTGCTGATGACATTGTTATTTTTTCAACGGACCCATTAGAACTCCAAGACATGGTACAAGAGCTCTCAACTAGAAGTGAAGAAGTTGGACTCAAGATGAACCTACAAAAAACTAAGATCATGTTCAATAATTTTGTAGAGGAAACAAAAATACAAGTTGACAACACTGAGCTAGAAATTGCTGATTCATATATTTACCTTGGCCAGCTGATTTCAATGGATGGCAACATTATGAAAGAACTCAACAGACGTATTAAACTTGGCTGGAGTGCATTTGGAAGAAACAGTTTTATCCTGAAGGGGAAATTGCCTTTATGTCTAAAAAGAAAAGTCTTCAACCAGTGTGTATTGCCAGTCCTCTCTTATGGATCAGAGACATGGAGTCTAACAGTTGGAGCAATACGAAAGTTACAGACAACGCAAAGGAGCATGGAGAGGTGCATGCTTGGAATAACTAGGAGAGATCGAAAAAGAAACACTTGGGTGAGAGAGCAAACTAGAGTAGAGGACATCATTGTTAAAGTAAAAGGACTGAAATGGCGATGGGCTGGGCATATTGCAAGAAGAACTGATCAACGATGGACAACAGAAATTCTGAACTGGATTCCAAGAGACCACCGAAGACCTAGAAAACGTCCTCAAACTAGATGGGTGGATGAAATAAGAAAAGAGGTTGGGGTGACGTGGAAACGAATGGCCCAGGATAGACTTGTGTGGAAAGCATTTGGAGAGACCTTCATCCAGCAGTGGATAGATAATGGTTGAATATGATGATGATGATGATGATGATGATATGTGCCGACGAGCAACTATATTAAATTGCGGGGTTAATAATTGATGCGTTAATTAATGAATTATCAAAGTTCCCAAGTGGACACGAATGAAAAAGAATATTGAATTTTGAAATGTACGAGGTAGTATGTCCGATATTTGAGAAAAGATTGTTTGCATGCATATTATATCCGAAATGTTGAATTTGAATTCACATGTTTAAATGCGCATAATAACGGTCTAGTAATGGCATATTGTTGCATGCGCGATTGTGAAGAGTATTGCATACTACATTTAATTCTTAATCTCGAATTTACATGGCGAGATATGTAACGCCAACATATTAATCATATCAATGTATATATATGATAACCATAGGCTGAGAAGGAAGTTCATGGGCTCATAATGGGAATTATAAATGTACAACTTCATATATTCATGTGTACATACACAAAGTTTTATGGCAATGGGGGTTTTTGCCCTCTAACAACCCCCTCTGCATGCGCTGATGATAATGTATTAGCAAGCCAGTGAAAGAAAATCGCCTAAGGTCGATATTTAAATTTAGCGGGTTTCAATTAACATTAATTCGCGAATCCCTAATCAGCGGTTCTCAAATCCGCAACTCTCTAATCAGCAACCATCTAATTCGCATTTCTCTAATCCGCAACTCTCTAATTCTCAAGTAACTCGGTAGGTTTTCAATGTTAACAACAGCCACCATTATTGCATTTACGGAAGACCTTTACCTTACCCTTTTTATTGCGTACAGACAGGCAGACAGGAAAGCCAAAAGCAATAGCGGGTTCAATATCTATTGAAACCCGCGAACTTTGAGGTGAATTTTGAGAATTTTTGACACGCTGTGCTAAACTTTTTTTTTTGTGTGTGTGTGTGTGTGTGTGTATAAGTTTGTTACGTAGCAGAGGATGACGCTACCACTTGTATGTGGCCGACCAGGATTGTACCAGCAGCCGGCTTGGTGCTGGTATACTTGCGTCGACCGAAGGTGTTTGTATGAAGACCAGTGGCCTCTATTACATCCCTTAGATTTGTATTCGAGGCGTTTGTAGTGAATCTCTTTTTTGCTCAGGATTACAACCATAACCTCAAGGTTAACTTAAGATATCCGAAGAAAAACCAATATGATTATTCACGATGGTATTTACAAGGCGTTACTGCACCAAAGCGGAAAACAAACACCTGCTCCTCGAATAGGTCATACACGTTTGATGAAAACTTTCCACTTCAAGCAGAACCATCAGATATTTGAGGCCGAGAGCTGGGCCCATTACCTGAATGCCTCCTCTTGCGCGTCTCCTCAACCCAACTTCTAAATCCCTCTTTTCAAAGTACCTCCCCAGTTCAGGAATTTGTAAAGGAACGTGGTTACTGTTTAGTCAAAAGCCGTAGCCAGGATTTAATTTCGGGGGGGGTTCAAAAAATTTTACAGCATGTATTGATACAATCACAGCATGCAAGGCTGTAGCCAAGTCCCATTAAAAATTTAGTTTCGGGGAGAACCGTCCCCTATGCCCCCCCCCCTGGATGTGGTCATGGTTTAGTTAACATAACGTTAAGAGATAAGTGCTTTGGATTGTGTGACGTCACACAAGTTGATACAGTTATGATAAAAGTAGTGAGGTTTTAGAAATAAGTCCATTATTTGAATGTACTAAGGATATTAAATAATTAAATAATATTAGCCAAATATCAGCTATACGCCATTTTAAAATTTGAAAACAACATACACTAAACGCTTAAGAGCCACGAAACAGAAGCTACGTTTATATTAGTAAAATTATATAAGAAAAGGATTTAAGATACAAATTAAATAATATTATAAAATTTAAATTTAAAAAATCATGACGTATAAATATTTATATATTCATGTAAAATACATATATATGAAATACGTATGTGTACTCAATAGTAGTATACATAATAATAGAACATTTAATATATCAATCTTTGTCTACAATTTTGAATTGAAATCGTTCATTTTACTATATTTAGTGTATGTATCAATATAATGTCTCGATAGTATGGAATTTATATCCCGAATGTGTTTTAATTAAACTGTTAATTGGAATATTTCTAACAATAAATTCTGCGTGATAGAATATTCGGAAATTAATTTTGGGACGTCTTTGAAAATTTTTACTTTGAATTTAAGACGGCGAAAACAGAATCGAGAAATTTATGATTAAGAGTAAATTATATTGCCATCTCAAAAAAGCTCAATTTCTTATTTTTATAATCAAACAAACATTTCCTTGTCAATCAAAAGAACAACAAGCAGTGTAAATATAATGAAAAGTTACAAACATTCAGTCAGATCACTTTCATATGATATTACAGAATGTTGCCAATCTTTTTCATCTCTTTTCTCGAAATAATCGTCGGTTATTTCTGTGCATATCAACCCTACATCTCAACGTCCTCACGCTATTCATCACCATTGATAACTTTGGTCGAGAAACGAGATAATATCTCAAGGCCATATTTGAATCCTTATTCGGCCTTGGCCCAAAAATTTCAGCACGCGCTTCTTTTCTCTGGTTTTCCTTTTAGTACATTTCCGGTCACTTTCCGATTATTTTTCTCCGAATCTTTAGGATTTTTAGATGCGTTGCACTAAATCTTTTATCCAATTCTGCAGTAAATGTTTATTGCTTTTATGTTAATAACTTTCAGTGCGTTGAATATAAACTATAACTTTCCTTATTGCTCTTGTTAATATTAATGAAAATGAATGAGTGATTTAGACTCAGTTTAATCACTGAGTATTAACATCAAGAAACAACTACAAATTCAAATTAATAAGTGTTTCATTTTGTCTTCTTAACCAAACATTTATACTAAACAATGTTTTTTTAATGTCCTTATTGTTGAAATTAATGTCGATGCTAAATATTTTGTACGTTGATAAATTTAATTGCATTTTTTTGCCAATCCGTTATACCTTAGGTTTCTCGACTTTGGGCTCGCATTCCTCCTAAGGGTATGTAAGTTACAATCGGGGAGAAAATGGGCGCGAACGTGGAATAATAAATTAAAATATTGGGCAATAAATATTTGTAAACCTCCGAATACGAGAATTCTAATCAAAATTAAATATGTGAATTTTCTAGCCATATTTCTGTTTGCCTACATTCCAAATAGCTTTGAATCGACATATTCCGCTAGCTGAATGGCTGTTGTGAAGTAAAACACTATGACATTATAATATATTTAGTGCAAGTTAATTTCTCTGAGTTCAACATTACTAAGCGGAGGTCAAGTACAGGTCTGTTACCTCTTTTTTTAAACTTTTTTTTAATTTATTTAGAAGAGGAGGTCAGCGTATTTAAATGTGTCGAAAGGAAATGCTCAAAATTGTGAAGTTAGCAAAAAATATGGGGCGCTCAAACCTGTCAGGTTGACCAAAAAAGTGGTCCAAGTTCATTAGTCTACCCAAAAGGGGACTCGCGAAGTTGTCGGGTTATCGGAAGGTGGGGTGTAAACGAAAAAAGATAGATAACCACCGGACTTACGAACACTTACATCAAATAAGCGTCCCTTATCATGCTTCCACTGTGTAGTGTGAAGTAATAAGTACTTCGTTTTATTTTGCCTTAGTGCTTAAAAGTCTTAGTGTAAAATGCTTCAAAGTTTTGTTTTCTCTTTACTGCGATTCCCCTCCGTATATGTATATAATCTCCAGCAGTGATGTAGCAGTTCAAAAATTATGGGGTGTTCAAATGCCTTTAAAGAAGATGAAGTAACGCTGTGTTAGAGAAATTAGTGTGTTTTGATCTCCAGTGGGGGTCTTGAAGCCCCTTTCACACGTCACTGATCTCTATTGCATTTTCCTAGGTTAGTTTTCTCGCCAAAGTAGTTCACAAATCTTGCTTATGCTGTCTGCTGAAGCTTTATGAAGCACATTTGCTTATGATCAGGATATGCGCATGCGCAGTGGCAATAAAGGATTCTCAATGAGCTGAAGTGGCCCAGTAAGTGAACTAATGTGGCACGATACAAGAGTTAATGTGGCACAGCTAACTCGTCTCTATGCCACGAAAAATTTATGGAAACATTTGAAGCGCCATCTATTGTCAATATTTGTGAACATGGCCCGTCAATCAGTCCCTATACAAAGATCATGGAAACATGTATTAAGATGGTGTACCAATCTTTCTTAGTTCATACTGGAATTATTTAATCCACATAAGACTTAAAGAAGACAAAAAGACAATGAGTCTTTTTGTTTTCTTTAAGGCTCGTGCCTTTTCTTCTTTTTTAAGGCTTTCTCTTAAAGTTCTTTCAAACCATGTCTCAGGTTGGGTAAATTAGAGTTCCTCAAGCTTCCAATCTGAGATTCTGCTCCATGAATTATTGGTATATAGGTCACTTAACTTCGTTCTCATAATGTCACTTTCAACTTACGAATTGAAGCGAAGATTATCCGGTGAAATCGAGATAAATTTAGCTCGAATGCCCAGATTTTTTGTTTCAAACAAGAGTTTTTTGACGAACCAGGTTCGAAGGAAGCATAAACATGCCCAGGCTGTTGAGCAAATTATGATGAACAGTTATATTTTAAAATCTATGTATAATGATACAGTATATAGTAACCTCCCGGTCTCGACATAGATATATAGACGATGTATAGACGCTCAGATATAGATTGTATCATATTCAACCTTATCTATAACAACATATTGCGTATAACGGTTTCTTTCTCCGATCCCTTGAGTATTCTAATCAGTGGCGTAAAAAAAGGGTGAGTCTCGCAAAACTCAAGCTTCCCACTGGGTATCAAAACACATTATTTTATTTAAGGCGGCATTACATAATTTTCTTTTAAGAAAATTTGAGCCCCCCCCACATGAATTTTAAATTGCTGCGCTACTGATTGTTACAGACAGATATCACTGTACATAAAAAACATTCTTTCTCTCAGAATTATAAGAGCTATATATGAACAAAACATAATCCAATGATAGATGTTAATCTTTACAAAAAGATCTTAGACATAGAATCAGTTGAAACTATTACTGCTCAATATGAGCACTCGAAACTAACTAATAGTGACTAATATAAATTGGAATTAACTAAACCGACATTTAAAATTAGTTTTGATTTGTAGTACTGTTTTATTTTAATTAGTTAGACCTAGTTTAAACTATTCACACTAGATGATCCTGGCGTTTACTAATTTGGGCGCGTCGTGACTTCTTTGATTAATAAAAATTAATTTTAACTAATAAGAAATTGTGGCTAAAATGTTTTCACGGACTTTAACGATAACTGATGTATACGTAACTGATTTATACGAAATGGACATAAAATACTTTCTCCAACGCCGACATAATTTGTTTTAACCCACCTTTATGTCTTGTTTATGTTTATACCAAACGCGAAGCTAGGAAAGTACGAATGTTTATGCAATAAATAAAATAAAAACTTTGGGAAGTTTCTTCCGCCGAAAATAACATCAGTTCGCAGACCTTTCTAAATATAGAGCTAGAAAATGACGTCATAATGTTGATGAGGCAAACAGCTGACAGGGTCGTGTCAGTTGCCAACTGAGGAAAAGAAATTTACCTTTGACATCCATGTTTTTTTTTTAAGCAAGAACTTTTTGACTTAAAGAGTGCAAAGTTGAAGGTTATTGGGGTCAGTATGTGTATCGTGAAATCGATCATCAATTGATTATGACTGGTACAACCTAGAGCCTCTAGAATTATAGGTCGGCGTATCCGCGCCATTTTCCTTCATATTTCCGGTTTCATTTACCTTGGCGATAAAGGTTTTCCACTTTAGAGCAATGATCGCTATTTTGGCATAAAAATAATGAACACTTCGCGATTATCCGACGAATGTAAACATTGGCGCAACTTTTAAGATGTCGCCAATAAATACAATTTGCAACCGTAACTTAGTTTTCGATTAATGTAAAATTATAATGCAAATAATCAAAACAAACTTTACGCTGCAAACATTCTATGTTTATTCCTCGAATGATTAGAACAATTCCCAGTGGAACACTCGTCCATTTCACCCTATTTTATTAAAAATTACACACTTGTAAATCACTAAACTTTAACTTAGTAATGAATAAGATTACGTTATACGCTGGCAGGAAAATGGCGGTTATGCGCCAACGCCCTTTCCTAGGAGCTTTAGTACAACCAGGGCCATATTATCGCATAGACAAACAATATAAATGTCTAGGGCTCGCTTTATTTGAGGGGCCCGGCGCGGTGAAGCCTCAGTGCTGCTTCAAAACGCAGGGCCAATTAGACCTTATCACTAAGGCAGTAATTTTATCGCGGCGCGAATTCCCGCGAGATTTTCCGCGAATTTTATATTCTTTTGGATGCAAATTGATTACCTGTACGTACTTTATTTTCAAAA
>QLNU02015270.1:88806117-88824923 GCA_006491805.2 Dysdera silvatica
GACAAACCTCAATATTAAGCTAAGTACGCAAGCGGACTACAACTTTGAATTAACAAGACCATCTTCTTTATTAAGAAATTTAACTTTCAGACTTCATACAATAAATTCAAGCTTCCTACAATAAGTTCAAACTTCATACAATAAGTTCAAACTTCACACAATAAATTAAAATTTCCTACAATAAACTCAAACTTCATAGAATAAACTCAACTTCATACAATAAATTCAAGCTTCATACAATAAATTCAAACTTACTACAAACAATTACGGTTATAAATGTACTCAATGTGGGCATATGGACTAAATAAGAATGTACGGGTCCCAAATGGTTTTTCGTGTTTTCTCTGATTCCTTCATGTGCTGCGATCACCTCCCATAAAGAGAGATATCTTTTTTTTTTATATTTATATATTTCATTACGATTTCTTTATTCGCATTTTAAAGTGAATGAAGAAATTTTACCAAGGAACTCTATTGTTTCTGTAAGGAGCTTTAAAGTTAGCGCTTTCTTTATCGTACTCTTTATTACCTTAATAGCGCTCTGGAATTTCCATACGTATATCTATAGCTCCTGGTATAGATTTATGCAATTTCTTTATTCAGTCCTCCCATTATTATTATTATTATTAAATTCATTTTTCAACAGGACATACATACACATGCCTTTCGATATAGTTTCGAATAATTTATCAATTTCACGATGAACAAAAAAGATATTTGCATCATCAGCATAAGCAATAACTAAAGCACTACTGTTGACCAAAAATATGTCATTTAAATACAAATTAAACAAAAGTGGACCCAAAATTGAGCCTTGGGGTACTCCATAATTGTCAAAATTTCAGAAATGGACACATTTAATTTGACATATTGTTGTTTACGATTTGTGATCAAATTTTTGAGAAGGACATGTGAAATTCCTCTAAAACCGAGAATAAATAATTTATCAAGTAAAATTTCAGGGTCAAGAGTGTCAAATTCCTTAGGAAGATCACAGAAGATTCCCAGAACAGATGCGTGCCTATCCAAATTATTATACAAAATGTTAAGTATTGTCAATAAAGCACTTTTTCTAGATTTACATTTTAGAAACTCAAATTCGTTCTCATTTATAAGTTTATACAAAGGAATAAAAACGTGAAGAGAATAATTTTTCAAACATTTTATCAAAAACATTAAATACTATAATTGGACGATAGTTCACAAAATCCGTTCCTTTGGCATTTTTATTTATCATAGTAACCTTCTCAATCTTAAATGGGTCAGGTATATTACCAGTGTTAAAATGTTATTATATATGTGTGTGTTAGTGGGACAACAGGAGCATTTGCAGATACACGAATAACACGAGGATGGATGTCGTCATCACCTGGACTTTTATTTATATCAATATTAAGAAGTAAAGGGAGTGTTTCATCATTAGAAATTGGCGTGAGAAAAAAAATATTCAGTAAGGGTTGCAGTGGAAACACACTGTAGGTACTGAGTATTGAACTGCGCTTTCAGAATAGCAGGAGTCTCTATCAAAAATGCATAAAATGCTGCGGCAATGGTACAACACAGTCCCAAAGTTGCACTGTGTTGATCCGTTTTGCACAAGCGCAGTTGGAACTTCTTGTTTTTTTTTTCTCTCTTTCTGGAATTGTTTCTGTGCTCACCTTCTATGATTTGTTCTATATTTATATAGACTTTCTCTTTTCACCTTGTCTGGAGCAGAATGACCCCTGTTATCCTTGCGCCATAAAAAACCAACCAATTCCCTCTTTACTCTCTCTCTCTATATATTTCTGACCCTTCCGAGGTAACGCATTTGCCTAGCGTGTGATATCCCAGGTTCAGCTCTCAGCTGTGCCAAGAAAAGAACGTCTATGGACTAACCTCTCACCGGGATCAGGAGATTGGTTCCCTAGAATTTAAAAAGTTCGGCTTCCTCGGAAAAATCTAGGCTCCAGGGAAACGTAGATTCGACTATCCTTGCGCTATAAAACTCTCAAAAACAAACTAGATATATCTAGATTTTTGTCCTTGTGTCATAAGAATACAACCAACCAACCATCCAGATTCCGCTCTTGTTTCCTTTTTAAGTTTTATGGTATTGTCGTCGTCAATTCCTTCATGCTGTAGTCCATTAAACATCAATTTAATCACGCTTTTAAATGGTCTTTTGTTTTTATTTTGAAGAGCAAATGCTAGTTCTTTTTTTTAGAAATGCGAATTGTGCAGAAAAATCCATTAAAATAATGACGAAATTAAACTCTTAATATGCTAAACTGTAAATGCTTGCTCTATTTTTCTAATTTAGACTTAAACACTGCCATTTCAATGGAATATAATACATCTAAGAAACAGTTAATTTTTTCTTTTGTTAAATGCTCGCCTTGTAATAAAAAGTTAAGTAAGCAGTAAAATTTTCTGGCAATCCTTTAAAATTCGTACTCGTCAAATATTCTTCAAACCATGATATAAAGTACCAATAGAGAGAGTACATTAATGTAAAAAAAAGCAATAAATAATCGTAAAATTAAAACAAAATAATATGTGAATACTCTAAATTTATTTGCGCAATATAGCCCAGATGCTCTTGCGCCATAAAATATCCAAACAAACAAACAAACAAACTCTAAATTTAATGAAAAATGAAGACACTAAATTGTTACGTAATATCTATATCAATTTTAATATATCGGATTACAATATTTTTCGGTTACTTATTTACTCTATTCCCCTATTTATCTCTAGTTTCCCCGCATTTTACTCTAATTTCCTTAGTTTTATCTAGTTTTCGTATTCATTTGTGGTTTCCTTCATGTATATTTCCTTCATTCCTTCATGTATATTTGTTCTATTCCTTTTTGTATATTTCCTTCATTCCTTCATTCCTTCATGTATATTTCCTTCATTCCTTCATGTATATTTCCTTCATTCCACCATGCATATTTCCTTCATTCCACCATGCATATTTCCTTTATTTACTATTAAAATTTTCCTTCCGGTACTACAATTCTTGTATCAAATTTTATAACTGCCGCATTCGCTCTAATTTTTTATTTATTTTAAAGTACTTCTAATAATCTCATTATCTTTTCCCACGAGAAGCATTTCCCAATGAAAAACCATAGACAAAATCACATTTATGTGGAATTTCAATATTTATACAATAACGATCTTTCAATTTCAAAGGTTTGGGGCGTTAGTATTTAATACCGAGTTTTGTGTCACCATCTGTTACCTACGTTTTGGATGCCAAAATGTAGTAAATGCTGGAAAATTTGTTATTAAATCTCTAGAACAAAAGAGAGGGACTATCAATAATTAAAGTTATATAAATAGTTGGGAATATGTTAGCATTGTCCTTCAATTTGAGTCACAACATGCAAGTTGTCCCCAAGGCTACCATCTGTCTAATTTTAAATAAATTTTATAAGGATACTGCTAATCATACGCGTCTGCTTTTGTTCAACCCCCATCCGCGATATCGTAATTCACGTCTTTTTATTTATATTAAAGATCAGTTTTCTGACCTATAGTAAAATGTTAGCCATGTCTAAATTAAAAAACTGTTAGAAATGAAATTCTCTATAAAAATAATCGCAACGAAAAGTAACCAATTCCACAAAAAACGGTTATCGATCCATGGTTAGGTTCCACTGTTATATAGGATCGACTGTACATGCGAGTGTGTCTCTTCAAAAATATTCCCTTTTGGCCTTAAAAAAAGGAGAAAATATGGTTTTCTGAATGGCGCAGACTTCTACGTATGTCATCTTTCATGGACATCTTACAAAGTAAAGATATTTTATCGGAAAAGGAAATGCACATGTCATCATTTTAAGAATATATCGAACGCGATGTAGCAAGAACCTGAGCCCTGAAATTGATTGGTAGTTTCAAAATATCTAGTTTCAATTTTTGAAAATACTGAACATTTGGTGTGTTCACTGAAGAGTATTTGATATGTTTAAAAAGCCAGGATTATATCTTTTCCATTTTCTGGTTCTTTGAACAAAGCACCATTTTTAACCAAATATTTTAAGGGTTACATTTTTAGGGGGCATGCCCAAACTAAAAAATTTAAGAGATTTAATTCGACCTTTCAGTTTAATCTCTTTAAAACTTCCAATCCTTCTACGAGTACATGCAAATCATAATGTCTTCGTCCTTTCTCATTGGAGAAAGGTGTCGTTTTGAACTAAACTAAACCTAATTTCGTTTATTTATTAGCTACACTAAATTTCTTGGAATTTTTATATTATAAGAGTAGTTTTGCCCACAGACTCAACTCAGAAATATCTCTTTAATTTTCGCGTGCTATTATTTATAATTAAAATTGATTTATAAAATGGCCGCGCAGGCCTGTGACCAAGCTGCGGCCAGTAGGGACATGGCCCAAGTTGCTCAATCAAGCTATTTATATATATATATAAGAACCTCCAGGTGCCCTGTGTCCCACATTCTCTTTGTATTTCCCCACTTCCCCACTTCATCCTGCCTCTAAACCTGTGGCCGCGTCTGCAACCTGTATTTCCAGAAAAAGTATGGAAAAACCATAATGATGAGGTGGTATTCCTGCCCCACGTGTAATAATGTGTGAGAGAGATGCATCAAGGCGGAATTCCATGACTTGGAAAAGGTAGGACAGAACCTAGATGAGATTTGAAGTAGAGCAGAAGCAGGAACATGCAGGACACCAGGACAAACAGCACCAAGGAAGGAAGGGACGCGGAAATGGCGGCCCAGGAAACGGAAAGCCACAGCACGGCAGGTGAGGAACAGCAACCACAGCAGCGGCTCCAAGAACGATAAGAAAGAACACAAACAGCAACGATGGGCAAAGGCAGCCACGGATTCCGAAACGAAAAACACTGATGAGTACTCTGATGTATTCTTTGGAAGTAGATACATCACCTCTGCAAGAGAAAGTGTTGAGGGGAGGGGACAGTAACGAAGAATGTGGAAGAAAAAGCAACTAAACCGATCAAACCATCTATCGATGTAAGGCAAAACCAGGGGCAATAACCAGAGCAATGACGTTGGAGAGAAGACAAAGAAGGGGGCAAAAAGGGAAACAGTGAAAATTGAAGGGAAAACGATGTGTCGAGAGTATACTCCCACCGAGAATCGGGTCCGGAATCACCCTCACTGTCCTTGCTCCATAAAAATGCAACCAACAAACTAACCATATCTCAGGTTGCCACATTCTCCCCTCCTCTTTTAGCTTGCAACATCACAACATCAATATTGCTGCAGTGCAAGTCCGCAATTCCTCCCTTAAATTGTGAAATCCCCCCCCCCAGGTTGAGGGTCCCCTGGCCAAGGAAAGCAAGCATCTAGGTAGGGATTCATATCAATGGGATTAAGAGCTTGATATTTAATACAATCGAACCTCGTTAAGATGAACACCAAAATCCACCAGAAAATCCGTTCGCATTAACTTTAATTCGTTTTATCCGGATAGGATAGTATGCTATCAAATCTAATGGAACTTCGGAAAACGGTTAAAACTTGTTAAAAGTGATTCGCCTTTCGCGTGTTCGTCTTAACGTGGCTCGATTGTACAATAAATAAGTACCTTTCCTTTGATACCATTCATCTTTATCATGATACAGGGAAGACAAAAATTAATGTCTTAAATGTTTACCTTGTTTAACGCAGAATCACCCTGATGTCCTTTCGCCATAGAAACTTAACCAACTAACCTAAATGATTTGTCATTTCCAGTTATGGTCTATCTATCACAAGTACTCCTCCCACAGCCAAACCGGCGTCCATCTGTTTCCGTGGAAACGACTCTTACCTCATTTTAGATAAAGGGGAGGTGGCTACTAAGATGTGAATGAATTTCTTCAAGCATCCCCTTTTGAAAATGGGCTAAAGCTCGTTTCCGGAACAACCTATAGTAGACAACAGCGAGAGGGGTTCTCGTGATAGACCTAAGTATTTAGAGTGAGGCGGAATTAGTGGAAATTTTCCTTCCTAAATCGTTAAAAATGCGATGGAAATCGGTTATAGCGAACACTGATTATAAACCAATGGCATATAACGATGGAATTTTTACGAAAAGTTTGATTTCTATTTTATTCTTTTTTAATTGCTCGTTAAATCTGGGGTCCATAGAAGACTCGTTCGCTAAAGGGGGTTAAATTGTATTGCGCTTAAGCCTTTAGAAAAAAAACCCGTATTTTCCACGTCATATCCCGAAATTCCCTAAATTCAGGTCCTTTATAAGGGGGGGTGGGGTCCTACTGTATTTTATATCCCCCCAAAATCTCTCTCTGGCTTTGTATCTGGTATTCAGGTATCAATAATATTTAAAAGGGCGAATAACAAGGCATACAAAATGGACAGATATTGCCATTGCCATTCTATTACTTTCTTCTTCTTCTTCTTCTTATTATTATTATATTACTATTTTCATTAAATAATGGCATTGTCTTTCTCCTGTCATTGTTTATATTTTTGCAGAATATTCATGAAAATTAGTAACTAAAGCAGGGGTCTTCAACCTTTTTCAGTCCAAGAGACAATTTTGCTTATTTTTGTAGACCGGCGGGCCGCACTACTGTATCAACAATATGAAGGCTGAATAAAGGCGGATCTATGAGTGACGTAGGGATGATCCCTCCGGATTCGCTTCCATTGCGCTTTTTAGATCTCTGTATTGGTTTGTCCCCTCCCCCACAAAAATATATATTCTAGACACACGGCTTAAAATTTAAATCACAACGTAAAATACGTATGGAAGTAAAAAAACACATAGTACTTTTATGTTAAAATTTTTATATGATATTTATTTTTTATGTAATATATAAAGCGAAATCAAACCTTTTAGTGAGATTTATAGCACTGTTTTCAATAAGCTTATCAGGTATTATTTTTGAAGTTGCAACAGTAAAAGTGTTTTTAAGATGGACGTCTGTTATTCTGGTCTTAATTTTTGATTTTACTAACTTCATCTTGAAAAGAGTTGTTCGCAGACGTGTATGTTCCCGAATAGTGATATCGTTTTCGGAGCATGCAGTCGGATGGTTGGGAAGATGTTCTTATCGATGTATTTAGAATAGAATTCAATGAGTCGTAAGCTGAATTTTGTTTTAAAATCACTGTTACACTGCAAATCAATAAAACTACCTTTAATATCGATATAAGTAAGAAAAAAGTAAAATATGATTAAGGGAAGGCTGCATGTTACTTTAGTTCTCTAGCGCTTTAAGTTGCAGGGTTTTGGACAAAAATATGGAAATACCTTACAAAAATCATATAACCTTGACTGATATTGCGTGGAACTACCTTTGGCATTCAAAACTGCTTTAAGTATTCTTAGGATGGATAATAGAGGTCTTGTATAGTTTCAGGGGAATGTCGTAGCATTCTCCCTGCAAAATATTGGCAAGTTCCCTTAATGACGATTGAGGTAGATAGCACATTCGAGCATTTGTCTCCAACAGTGACCACAAGGGCTCAATAATATTAACATTGGGCGATTGTGAAGACCATGGAAGATATGAAACTTTATCTTGGAGCTCAGAAAATCAGTCCTGGAAGATGTGAGCTGTGGGAACAGGGGCTTTGTCATGTCAATAAAGAGCATCACCAACAGAAAACGAACTTTGCACCATGGGATGAACCTGGTCACTCAAAATGGTCACGTAGTCGTTGGCAGTGAAATTACTCTGCAGGGTAACGGAAGGTCCACCAGAATACATGCCATGATATGGTTGCCCGTATCATGATGGGACCCACGCCATATTTTACTTTGGGTAGCAAACAGTTTAGATTTTAATCTGGGAATGGTGTTCACAAGACAAATTCGGACAGAATCAGAAATTGTGTAAAGCTGGACTCAGCTGACCAAATGACCTATGTCCATTGCTCTATATTCCAGGTTATATTACTGTGGCACCACTGTCTTCTTTTAGTAGCAATTTGATCAATGATAAGTTGTTTTGGAGTGACAGTTCTTCCATAAAAATCTTGCTTGTGCAGTTCCTTTCGTATTGTTTTGATGCTGATAGGGTTTTGCGAGCACGGTATTTGGCTCAGTAGTCGCTTTTGCAGCTGTAGACTTCTGATTTTTCATCACAACCTTACGCAACGTTCGTCTGTCTTTGTCATTCAACACACATTTCCATCCACACTGGTGTTTGTTCGATGCGGTTTTTCCAATCTTGCTACATGTAATCATCTTGGATACTGTACTTCATGATGCAGTAAAAATTTCTACTACCTTGGTTACAGAATCACCCATCATACGAACCTTAACAATTTGGCCGTATTACAATTCCGTCAGCTCTCACAGGATTCCTTGAGAATTGCACAGAGTACTGTCTTGATGACAATTGATCTTTGCAATGTGTAGAAAACTTTATATTGGTAGTTGCACTACAACAAACAGACAGCACCACCTGCAAACTCTGCTATAGCACAAATATGAATTAAGGCACGGATTTTACAAGGCGTTTCCATATTTTTGTCCACTCCCCCCCCCTCCGCACTCGTATTTATTACTAAATGTGAACAGAATATAAAAAATACATAGACTTAAGATTCACAGGGATCAAGAAACGTAGTTTTGTGGAAAACAATTTATTGTTTCATAAGCCAGCGAGCCGCGGTTTGAAGACCCCCTGAACCAAAACATCAGTTGCAATAGTTCTTTTATTGCATTTTGCTAAAATAAGTTTAACTAAACGCACAAACAAATTGTGGCCCTCATTACTTAGAAATTATGAATATGTCGAAACCAAAGATGAAGAAATATCTTTCAGTAATGCGATCACGAAACAAATCTAACTTCGGACACCGCCCCTGTTTTGTGCTGGGAGGAAACTCTCGCCCCCTTCAACGATATTTCTGCCTTTAACTTCTAAATTTTGAAAAATAAAATACTAATCTACACCTAACTTTTGGACTATTGCATTAATTTCAAGAGAAGCATATACTATTTCCAAGTAATTGCATCACATTGACAGCTGTCAAAAAAATAAGTAGTAATACATTTGCAAGATAATTTAATAACATCTATACAAAATAATTTAATAACATCTATACAAAATAATTTAATAACATCTATACAAAATAATTTAATAACATCTATACAAAATAATTTAATAACATCTGTGTAAAATATTTTAATAACGTCTGTGAAAAGTATCTTAATGTCATTTGTGTAAAATAATTAAATCTTATATGTGCAAAAGAATTTACTGAAGTGTTTAAGACAACAATGTGCTCGTCCAGTTCATTGACAATCAAGGAAAAGTCCAAAAGCGCGTGTGAAAGATTTTATTGATGTGTAGACTGCGACCTTTATTACCCATGAAAGGATTTTTACTGTCTGTGAACATTTTTGATTACGTATGAAAGAATCTTTATCACACATGAAAGAATTTTTACTGTCTGTGAATTTTTTTCATTACACATGAAAGAATCTTTATTACGCATCAAAGAATCTTTACTAATATATGGAAGAATTGTTACTGTGTATGTATAAATTGTTAATGTGAAAAACTTTTTTCACAGATAGTATATTTGAAAGAAATTTTAGTATCGAGGAAAACATTTCTAATATCAAAGAATTTTCCTGTAAAAGAATATTTTGTTCCCATGTGAAAGAATATTTAATATCTATGAAAGGACTTTTAATATCTTTGAAAGAATTTTTAGTATCTGTAAAAGGACTTTTAGTATCTGTAAAATTACTTTTAGTCTCTGTAAAATAAATTTTAATATCTGTAAAAGAACTTTTAGTATTTATGAAATAATTTTTACAGTACAAGATTTGTATTTTAAAAGATTTTTCTCTATTCATGTGAAAGAAGATTTTGTATTTAAGAAAGGAATTTTAATGCTTATAAAAGATTTTTTTTCTTCACATGAAAATTAATTAATTTAAAATATACTACCTACTAAATTAAAAATATATAAATCCAAATTTTTAGGTTACAAATGAATAAATTTTGAATGAATGAATTTTTTGAATAAAGAGCTGATGAATGAAGTTTGTTGAATAAAGAGTTGATAAATGAAGTTTGTTGAATAAACAATTGATAAATGAAGTTTGATGAATAAGCAGTTGATAAATGAAGTTTCGACGTACGTTTCAAAAGGATTTTGTCGCCCTTCGTCAGGGATATATGTGAACTAAACGAACTATACTAACAATGATTAAAATAAAACGCGATGCTGACTGTTACTTAATGCAAATAACTTAAAAGAAAATTTACATTATTAAAATTAACTAAATTCAGTTAAATTGGTTGACTATGCACATCTACATCGGGTTCATTAGTTTTTCATTCGTGAATCTTTCGTTTCATTATTTTAGAGCCATTCCAAAATCAAAGATCTTGTTTCTTTTTCCAAGTATTTGGTTTCATTCTGCAAGTATTCGGTCTATCTATATTTAATTATATTCTATGATTATTCATTTCGGTTCTACAACACTCACTTCTGCGAGTATTCATCTTGCGAATCTTCAATTTGTGAGCATTCACATTTTCTAAATCTTTATTCTACGAGTATTCATTTTATGAGTCTTTTTTCCACGAGTACTCATTTTCTGAATCTTTATTCTACAAGTGTTCATTATATGAATCTATTTTCTACGAGTATTCATTTTATGAATTTTAATTCTGCGAGTACTCATTTTCTAAATCTTTATTCTGCGAGTATTTATTTGCATTCTATGAATATAAATACTACAAGTATTTGTTTACATTCTGTAAATATAATACTACAAGTACTCATTCGTGTTCTATGAATATCAATACTGCAAGTATTTATTTCCATTCTATGAATATAAACACTGCAAATATTTATTTCCACATTTTATAAATATAAATACTCCAAGTATTAATTTGCATTCTACGAATATAAATACTAATTACAAATATTTATTTGCATTCTATGAATATAAATAATACAAATATTTATTTCCATTCTATGCTATTTTTTCTACCAGTAGTGGTTTGCAATTATCAATTCAGTTTTCATTTGGTATCCAAGGATTTGCAATAAGAAATCTCAATTATTTCGTCAACGTTTTTCTTAGGCATGGCAATGAGCTGCAATATCAACAATGTCAGTGACATGTTTGATGGACTCTTTGATTTACTGTTAATTATTTATCGTGTACTGATTTTCTTAAAAGCCCTTTGATGCATTTTCTGTTGAAAAACATAAACTTATTTCGGAAATAAAGAACGATTGTTACGTTTTCTTAATTCCACATAAACCTTAAAATAATTTGTGAATACTAATGGAACAACTGTTTAAAAAGCAAGTAATCAAAATTTGTTTTGCTATTTCTCGAAGAAGAAAATGTTATTTCCATGACTATACGACCATGGTGAAATACGTGTGTGAGCGCCATCTATCGCCAAACTTATGAATTAAAACTTGATTTTCAAAGTTTAATATATAAAAAAAAAGTAAGAAAAATATTTATAAAATAACTTGCATATATCTATTAAAATAAAAAGAACTATATAAATATTTAATTGAATCTCTAAAAAAAGTTTTCACGATAACTGTATTTAAAGAGACAGACTTGTTACTAATTATATGTAGCCTTCTACAATTTTCATTCATATTTCGGAATATGAATGAATTATGAATTTCAACCATAGGCGTACGCAGAAAGTTCGTAAGGGGGTTATAGGCTCAATGGGGGGTTACAGAGCTACAACTCACATATTCCTATGTTAAATATACAAAATTTCATTGCAATGGGGGGTTACAACCCCCATCAACACCCCCCTGCGTACGCCAATGATCTCAACCGTATAAGTCAGGTCTTCCTGATGCTAGGTGCTTGAAATCTTAGACATTTTGTATTTCATTTAAACGGAAATTTGTGTCTTGTGGTGCAAGGTTAGTCCCAGTTAGGACCATGCTTCACCAGGATCGAACATTTTTCGGTAAGTCTGCCACTCTTTATCCGATGGAACGAACTCCTGGACTACAGACACGTATAAAAAAAGAGACGAATTCTTGACACTTTCTAGAACTGCACCTACATTATTCGGAATGGAGCTAAACGTGTTATCACCAGACCACACAGAAGTAGCGAGGCTTACTTTTAAGCTAATTTATTTTAACCTTACTTACGGTGTTTTCAATGATGCACAAACAGGATCAACGTCGATGTCATAAAACGTGGCAATGACATTTCAAACACGTTTTATGACATGGATGTCATAAAGCGTGTTTAAAATCTCATGACCAAGCGCAACGAGACAATAAGGTCGTGGTGAGCGCCCAGAAAATCTCGCCTCAGAAGAACGTTTTGTTTGTTGATACAATGAGGAGACCGAACCTTTAATGAGAATACGTGGTATGGAATAGGAATGGTTCACTTTGGAATGGAAGGACAGTTCAAGGAGTCATTCAATGAGCAATTCTGCTCATCTCTAGACTAAAATGATCTCACTTGGTGTAAAACCTTGGCATTGACCATCAAATGGGAAACGAAATTGGCACTGACATCAAAAATTAAATATTTATGGGGGAAAGGCCATAGCAAGAAATAATTTTGAGGGTTCAAAATTTTTTATAGTATGTATCGATACAATCATAGCATGCAAGGCCGTAGCCAAGTCCCATTAAAAATTTAGTTTCGGGGGGGACCAGTCCCTAAGATTCCCCCCTGGATACTGATATGATAGGGGATTCAGTTTTAAAGCAGGTTGTAAGAAAAGGGCCCGCGTGAAAAAGAGCTTTGAGACCTATTGCTTACAGGATTTGTCAGTAGAAATTAGACGTTTTCAAAGGAAAATTGTAAGGCAGTAACTGTTGCAATAAATATTGTACTTTATATACAAAAGATTCAAGTATACAGCGATCTTATTAATGCAGTATTACCTCCCAATAAGGGACACCCAAGAGCCCGGACAGTTTGTACCTTAAATGGAAGTGTCCCTTCTTCGAAGGTGCATGTGTTGATATGCAGGATCGTATTTACATATTTTGTGCCCCGAGGCAGAATATCTGTAGGCGCTCCCTTGATCATTACCACCGCATTTCTCCACTATTCAACACCTCAAATTTTATGGTGCATATTTTATTCTAAAACAGTGATAAGTGAAAATTGAATAATCATCACCCATTCAACTTGATGGTAAAAAATCAAAATATATTATATTATTTATTTTACATAATTTTTTCGATGAAATAACATAAAAAAATTTGCAAGCCCCCGGAAAAAATTCTGTGTAGCCTCTATCAGCAAGTAGATACATATAATTACAACATATAATTACAAAAAACTTACAAACTATTTAATGGTAATAATGACCATATTTAAGACTAGTTACCTACGAGACGAGGTTTGCGATTTCTTCAATTATGTCAGTAAATTTCTCTGCTTCTGCCACATCATGCTCATGGGATAATAATGTCAGTGCATTAGGTTAATCCGCACTGCTCACTGTAGTCCGGGGTTTGGTTCCCCAGGCCTTAAGAGGTTCGGATTCCTCGGAAAACAGTAGGTCCCGGCGCAGCATGACCACTGTAGTCTTTGAGCCGTAAAACCACAAAACAAGCAAACAACCATTAGGTTAATTTTAGCCCATAGTCTAGCGAAGGTAATTTTTAATGAGAGCCAGTTTTGAAAAAGATCTTTCCGCAGAACAACCAAGGTAAAAAATATCTAAAGATTAATATCTAAATTTGAAAATAAACAAAGCAGGCCGTCCTTCCTAAGAGTCTTTATTATTACAAATAAATTTGACACCCACGTATTATTAGCTCAAACTAGAGCTATTTTTGTTTAGGAGAAAAGGAGACGGATCCAGGATAAGGACGGCGTCTCTTTTTCTCATAAACAAAAATAGCTCTAGTTTGAGCTACTAATACGTGGGTGTCAAATTTATTGGTAATAAAAAAAGTCCCCTATGAAAAACTCACAAAAAACTCGCCCCGGTGGCTTTGTGTGTTGACCAATATTTGGCAATTGTGTGATCCCTGTGAAGGGTAATGGCATTTTGCAGTCTCCCCATTATAGCACCTTAACTGCTAACGTTTTTTTTTTCAATCGTTTTACATGGAATTAATTCATGCAATTACACCGCGTAAGTTGAAAACATCCTGGAGAACAATCATTTTCCTGCTGTTGCACAGGGGCGTCGAGAGTCAAAGCGGCCCCTATGACCCCTCCCCTGGGCAGTGGCATAGATTTTTTTTCAGGGCCGGGCCCTTCACCGGGTGCCTGGGCGCCAAGTTCTCAGTTTCTGTTCGTTGGCTGTTTCGAGGACACGCTCTTCGGTACTACACAGGTTTAGTGGCGTGTAATTTGCATCTGCTTGTATTATGGCTTGGATGAGTGGCGATCGGGGACTCTTCAACTGGAAGTATTGCCTCATGCTCTGGATCTGCTTGTCATGTAAGTCTTTGAGGTCCGCTTGTCCGCGTCCTCCTTCTTCCCGGGGTAGTGTTTGCCGTTCAATTGCCGTTGCAGGGTGTAGTTGTCCGGCTCTTCTCTGGATGGTTCTCATTTTCCGCTGGAGTTGTTCTAGTTCAGTGTTGGACCATTTGATGATCCCGAAGGAGTAGGTGAGCACTGGTACCGCATATGCGTTAATTGCTTGCGTGGTGTTCTTCCCGCTCAGTTTCGTCTTCACAATGCTTCTAAGTCTTTCTTGGAATGCTTGCGTGAGCTGGACTTTGACTTTCTTGTGCTCCTGCTGCCGTTTTTGCATTATCCCTAGGTATTTGTAGGTTTCGCCCTCGTCCAAGGTCTTCAGTAGTCTCCCGTCTTCGAGTTCGATGCCTGGTAAATCTTCTTTGCTATTCTTCTGTATTTTGCACTTATCGAGGCCGAATTCCATTCCTATGTCCTTGGAGAATGTCTCTGTTATACTGATGAGTTGTCGGAGTTGGGTGATTGTTGGCGCGTATAGCTTGATGTCATCTACGTACATGAGGTGGGAGACTTTATGTAGGTTTCTCTTGTCTTTCTTCAGCATGTATCCGTATTTACTTGTGTTCAGCATCCTTGACAAGGGGTTTAACGCCAAGCAGAACCACTGGGGGCTTAGTGCGTCTCCTTGAAAGATTCCGCGGCGGATGGGGATCTCGGCCGTTTCTATTTTACTGTCTGGCGTGTTTAGCTGTAACCGGGTTCTCCATTGTTTCATGCTGCTCTGTAGGAATCGGATGATTGAGGGATGCACTTTGTATATGCTGAGTATTTCAAGGAGCCACGAGTGCGGAACAGAGTCGAAAGCCTTCTTGTAGTCTATGTATGCGGTGTTGAGTTTTCGCTTTTGTTTTCTTGCTTGTTCCAGGATAACTGAGTCGATGGTAAGCTGCTCTTTACATCCCAGAGTCCCTTTCTGGCATCCCTTTTGTTCTTCCGTCATTAAGTTGTTGCTTTCGCTGTGCCGGCTTATTTTTTCAGAGATGCACCCCGTGAGTATCTTGTACAGGGTGTTAAGGCACGTAATGGGTCGGTATTTCGCTGGGTTACTGGTATCCTGGTCCTTCGGTAGGAGGTAAGTTATTCCCTTGCAGAGGAATTCAGGCATTTTGCTGGGGTCTTCAATTATCGCCGTAAGTTCCTTGGCTAATGGGCCATGGGCGCTGGTAAATTTCTTGTACCAGAAGTTGTGTATGCCGTCAATACCGGGTGCTTTCCTTTGTGCTGTATTTCATTGGACCATAGTGTCTTCCAGAAGGTCTCTATTTCTGCTGGCTTTGGGGTTTCGTACTTGTCTTGGCTGGCTGATGTCTCTTGAAGCTTCCTGTAGAAGGCCTTCTGGTTTGTTCGGAATTGCATGTTCTGTTGTTTTTTGTTGGTATATTTTGGTGTATATATAGATATAGATTTTATGATAGTTTTTAATATATATGTAATAGTTTTAATATATGTCTGTGGATTTTTTAATATATATGTAATAGTTTTTTAATATATATGTAATAGTTTTTAATATATATGTAATAGTTTTTAATATATATGTAATAGTTTTTTAATATATATGTAATAGTTTTTAATATATGTAATAGTTTTTAATATATATGTAATAGTTTTGAACATGTGTAATATTTTTATAATAGTTTTTAATACATGCAATAGTTTTATAATAATTTTTAATATATGTAATAGTTTTCTTACAATCTTAAGATCGCGATAGCGCGGGAAAAATGACCTCTGCGATCTTTTTGCAAGTTTTTGTTTCATGAGACCGAAGACTTGGAAGTAAAATGGCGCAAGGACTTGGCTATAAATGAATACCCTATAGCCCAGACCTTTTAGCCGTATGACCTCTACGTCTTCGATCCCATGGAATAAGAACTTTTGCGAGGTCCTGCACTTCTCACTTAAAGCTTACTTTTTCAGATAGTCGCTCGTTAGTGTCACCTCATGCGGTTTCGCATTGTTATGTCATGCATGACAATGCAAAACCAAACTTCGTAGAATTGCTAATAAATTTTAGATCAGTTTCATCCTTTTGCCTAGAAAAAACGTACAACTGCATTCGCTTCTAATTCGGACGCCATCTGCTTCTGCATTTACGAATAATTAGTGAGCTTGCTAAAGCAAGTACGTCGAAGCCACTACTGCATCTGCTGTAGATACATGTCTGCAGTGTTGCCGCAAATTTTCTAACAAACATCTCTTTTACCCAGATTTCTACAGATGAGTGCAACTTTTTGAATGGCCCTAGTATTTATTGTTTATTTTTATGTTTCTGTGAAAGTAGTGGTAAATACTAGCTCTGCAGGTTTTCCTTAAATATCTGCAGAAGGGTTCCGTAACTAGGTATGTGGTAAGAAAGGGGTTTCGCGGGTGTAGAAAGTTTGAGAATCACCGCTATAATTATTGGGTTCCGTGAAGAAGTTGGGGTTCCTTGAAAAACTGTAAATGTAGCATGACCTTTTTTGTTCTTGCGCCTTAAAAATAAAAGCAAATCCCTTTGACCTGATGTATACTGTGGTGTAGGAAAGGGGGATCTCAAGACCCCCATTGGTATAACAAACTATAATATTCCCTTCAACGCCAAATCACTTAATCATTTCTAAAGCTGTCTGAGCACCAATACGTTTTGAATTGCTACACTCCTGACACATTACGACACATGCCGTTACATAAATTGTTCTCGATGAAACTGACAAGGTGCCTTTTTATTTGTCGTTTTGATGGAAGAGTCGAAAAACGCAACAGGTGAAAAATAAAATAAATTTCTTCGGTTTTATTTTAGCTCACACGCTTTCTATAGCGGTGTTTTCAGAAACAGAAGGGGAAGGGAGCTTACAGAAGAAAAGCTCAAACAAAAACATGAACGTTCCACGAAGCAAGAATTTCCTTCGAGAAAAGAGAGGGATTTTTACCACGGAAAAGGAATAGAGTTTTAAAATTCTGTTCTTCCTTTTGCTGCTAAAAATGCCAATTTTAAATCATACAAAATTTATTATGTTTACTCTTCTCAAAAGTAGCTTATTTTGTATTTATTTTTATCTTGTATTGTATTTTCAAAAATGCATTTCGACACTGTTTATAAATCTTTGCTTTATAGGCGACTAGCTTACAGTATACTTTACAGCTTTCATTAGCTGTAACCTAGAATTATTTAGCTGTAAACTAAAATTGATTAAACAACAATATCAATCAACGTTTATTGGCGTAGTGATACCAACGCCGATGGTATGGCGTGATTAGATGGTGAAACGTTCGAAAGAAAATAAATATTTCTGCCTTCGGTGGGACCTGAACCCACGACCTTCCACTTGCCGGGCGGAGGCTCTACCCACTGAGCTACGAAGGACAATATATAATCTCTTTACGAACGTATATAAAGACTATTTACTGTTGCCAGTTATTTCGCAGAATGGTGTAGTACATGGACTACTATTTAAACCAAATTGCAAAGAGACTGGTATTAAATTGATCGAAATGCACGTTGCAGCATATGTATTTATATAAATCGAACACTACGCAGATTAAATCAAACAACAATGTCAATCAACGTTTATTGGCGTAGTGTTTATCTTCGTAACTTGGTTGAACTGGAATAATTCTAAACAAAGACAAAATGCATTGGAGAAACTAGAGGGGGTGGAGTAAGGCTCCCACAAAAGAGAGCTGGCGCATTTGCAGTTTTGATGCATAAATTATATTTGCAAATTTTATTTATTGGCGACATTTAGAAGTCGCGCCAATGTTTATATTCGTCAGATAATTGCGGATTGTTGATTATTTTTATGCCAAAGGGGCGATTATTGCGCCAGAGTGGAAAACATTTGTCACCATGGTAAATGATACATGAAATATACACCAAAATGGCGGCTTATGCACTGGCCTGAGAATTTTAGGGGCTCTAGGGTGAATATAAGCTTGCCGCCCCCCTAGAAAAGTGAACAAATACAAATATTTCACATATATACAACGTTGAAGTGAGGGCTATAGCTTTCTCCCCGGATCTTAAGGCCAGCTACACCAATGCAAAATGCCAAAGCGTGTGGGAAAATTCCTATCGAATTAATTTTGCAATTTCGCCCTTTCTCACATCTCCACATCGCTGTGGAAGGAAGAGGCATTATTAAATTTCACTTCAATATGGAAGGACTCGATTAGCTGTATTAAAGCTAATTAGGGGCAGT
Organism: Dysdera silvatica; assembly: GCA_006491805.2. Taxonomy (NCBI): domain Eukaryota; kingdom Metazoa; phylum Arthropoda; class Arachnida; order Araneae; family Dysderidae; genus Dysdera; species Dysdera silvatica. The sequence goes on from QLNU02015270.1 coordinate 88,824,715, forward strand.
CCCCCCCCCCCTATTGTTAATCGTTTCAGATATCTTCGTCATTCATCTTCAACGCCATATTGTAATTGTCACTTTCACCCCCGTTCTGATTGGCCAATTCATTCATACGTCACTTGCGATAATGATTTTGTATGTTGCTTTATAATCTTTAAATAACTGGAATTTCTTGTTAGCGGATTTCAATGGATATTGAACCCGATTTTGGTTTT
>QLNU02015270.1:88825023-88866585 GCA_006491805.2 Dysdera silvatica
CGTAAAGGAAACAAAAATACAAGTTGACAACATTGAGCTAGAAATTGCTGATTCATATATTTACCTTGGCCAGCTGATTTCAATGGATGGCAACATTATGAAAGAACTCAACAGACGTATTAAACTTGGCTGGAGTGCATTTGGAAGAAACAGTTTTATCCTGAAGGGGAAATTGCCTTTGTGTCTAAAAAGAAAGGTCTTCAACCAGTGTGTATTGCCAGTCCTCTCTTATGGATCAGAGACATGGAGTCTAACAGTTGGAGCAATACGAAAGTTACAGACAACGCAAAGGAGCATGGAGAGGTGCATGCTTGGAATAACTAGGAGAGATCGAAAAAGAAACACTTGGGTGAGAGAGCAAACTAGAGTAGAGGACATCATTGTTAAAGTAAAAGGGCTGAAATGGCGATGGGCTGGGCATATTGCAAGAAGAACTGATCAACGATGGACAACAGAAATTCTGAACTGGATTCCAAGAGACCACCGAAGACCTAGAAAACGTCCTCAAACTAGATGGGTGGATGAAATAAGAAAACAGGTTGGGGTGACGTGGAAGCGAATTGCTCAGGATAGACTTGTGTGGAAAGCATTTGGAGAGACCTTCATCCAGCAGTGGATAGATAATGGTTGAATATGATGATGATGATATATATATACAGTAGTGGACAAAATTGTGGAAACCTTTTGAAAAAAGTTTATTTTAGAGGTTTGATGGCTAATAACACCACTTTTTTTTGTACCAATACTATAAAATTATATATCATTAGAAAGGTAATTTAATAAAGATTGTAATGCAATAACATTTGTTCAATTATCTGTATTCTATCAAAAGTTATAGCCAAATAACCAGAAAAAAGAAGCACAGCTTGCTTACATTTATATGAAGTAGCTTTCCTTCATTTGAATGTGGCCAATGAGCATGAGTGTTTACAGAGCCAATCAGGTGTCATCTTGTTTTGGCAATGAGCCAATCATGTTTTCTCTTGTTTTGGCAATGAGCCAATCATGTTTTCTCTTGTTTTGGCAATGAGCCAACAGGTTACAGGACATTTATCAGTGTGTTCTGTAATTGCTATCAAGTTGGTTGTTTTTTTTTTGTGCTCTTTGATTTAGTGTGCTTGTAAAACGTAATAAAATTAAAGAAATGGCGCAAAGAGTTGACTGGTCACCTAGGAAGCGATGTAAAATAGTAATATTAAGTGAACAAGGCTACAGTTATGAAGAAATTAGAAGAAATATTGGGGGAAACTTAACTAAAGGTGGCATTTCTAAATTTTTGAAGAAGTATAAGGAGACTCAGTCATTACAAAACCAGACTGGTAAAGGCAGAAAAAGGTGCACAACAGCAAGTGATGATAGAAGAATTAAAAGACAGTGCCTAGGTGACAGGAAAAAATCATCTCTGTGTATACAAGGTGAAATGGCGCAATGCAATGTGAAGTTAAGTGCAAGGACTGTTCGGCGCAGACTGCATGAATGTGGTCTAAATGCAAGAATTCCACGAAAAAAGCCATTTTTGTCTGTCAAACAGAGGTTGAAAAGATTAAACTGGGCTAAAACCCATGTTAACTGGACAACGGAACAATGGGACAGTGTAATTTGGAGTGATGAGACCAAAATCTCACTGTTTGGTAGTGATGGCGTAAAATACGTATGGAGAAGAATTGGAGAAGATTTCCATCCTGAGTGCATTACACCTACCGTGAAACACCCAGTTAGTGTTATGATTTGGGGTTGTATAACATCAAGAGGTGTGGGCAGAATTTGCGTGATCAATGGGAATATAAATGCCCAAAGATACATAAATGAAATACTTGAGCCCAAGCTGCAGCCTTCTGCATGTGATCTTTTCCAAGATAATGAAGCATTTATATTTCAACAGGATTCAGCTCCATGTCATGTTGCTCGTGTGTGCAAAAAATGGTTTCAAGATCATCATATTCAACTGCTGGAATGGCCTGGAAATAGCCCAGACCTTAACCCCATCGAAAATCTATGGAGCCGGCTAAAGAAGCTTGTTAGTCGGAAGCAACCCAGCAATAAAACACAATTAACAGAAGCAATAATTCAATCTTGGTTTCATATTATAACAGCTGCAGAACTAAAGAACTTGGTTCACTCCATGGGAAAGCGTTGTAAGGCCGTAATTAAGGCTAAAGGTTACCCAACTAAGTATTAACTGGTATGGTGAACATTTTTGTATATCTCATTTTTTCTATGTATATCACCTTTCTTCTTTATGAATGCTGTTCTATTAAAATACGATTCATAAATGTTATTGCATTACAATCTTGATTAAATTACCTTTCCAATGATATATAATTTTATAGTATTGGTACAAAAAAAAGTGGTGTTATTAGCCATCAAACCTCTAAAATAATCTTTTTTCAAAGGGTTTCCACAATTTTGTCCACTACTGTATATATATATATAGATTTTATGATAGTTTTTTAATATATATGTAATAGTTTTGAACATGTGTAATATTTTTATAATAGTTTTTAATACATGCAATAGTTTTATAATAATTTTTAATATATGTAATAGTTTTCTTACAATCTTAAGATCGCGATAGCGCGGGAAAAATGACCTCTGCGATCTTTTTGCAAGTTTTTGTTTCATGAGACCGAAGACTTGGAAGTAAAATGGCGCAAGGACTTGGCTATAAATGAATACCCTATAGCCCAGACCTTTTAGCCGTATGACCTCTACGTCTTCGATCCCATGGAATAAGAACTTTTGCGAGGTCCTGCACTTCTCACTTAAAGCTTACTTTTTCAGATAGTCGCTCGTTAGTGTCACCTCATGCGGTTTCGCATTGTTATGTCATGCATGACAATGCAAAACCAAACTTCGTAGAATTGCTAATAAATTTTAGATCAGTTTCATCCTTTTGCCTAGAAAAAACGTACAACTGCATTCGCTTCTAATTCGGACGCCATCTGCTTCTGCATTTACGAATAATTAGTGAGCTTGCTAAAGCAAGTACGTCGAAGCCACTACTGCATCTGCTGTAGATACATGTCTGCAGTGTTGCCGCAAATTTTCTAACAAACATCTCTTTTACCCAGATTTCTACAGATGAGTGCAACTTTTTGAATGGCCCTAGTATTTATTGTTTATTTTTATGTTTCTGTGAAAGTAGTGGTAAATACTAGCTCTGCAGGTTTTCCTTAAATATCTGCAGAAGGGTTCCGTAACTAGGTATGTGGTAAGAAAGGGGTTTCGCGGGTGTAGAAAGTTTGAGAATCACCGCTATAGTTATTGGGTTCCGTGAAGAAGTTGGGGTTCCTTGAAAAACTGTAAATGTAGCATGACCTTTTTTGTTCTTGCGCCTTAAAAATAAAAGCAAATCCCTTTGACCTGATGTATACTGTGGTGTAGGAAAGGGGGATCTCAAGACCCCCATTGGTATAGCAAACTATAATATTCCCTTCAACGCCAAATCACTTAATCATTTCTAAAGCTGTCTGAGCACCAATACGTTTTGAATTGCTACACTCCTAACATATTACGACACATGCCGTTATATAAATTGTTCTTGATGAAACTGACAAGGTGCCTTTTATTTGTCGTTTTGATGGAAGAGTCGAAAAACGCAACAGGTGAAAAATAAAATAAATTTCTTCGGTTTTATTTTAGCTCACACGCTTTCTATAGCGGTGTTTTCAGAAACAGAAGGGGAAGGGAGCTTACAGAAGAAAAGCTCAAACAAAAACATGAACGTTCCACGAAGCAAGAATTTCCTTCGAGAAAAGAGAGGGATTTTTACCACGGAAAAGGAATAGAGTTTTAAAATTCTGTTCTTCCTTTTGCTGCTAAAAATGCCAATTTTAAATCATACAAAATTTATTATGTTTACTCTTCTCAAAAGTAGCTTATTTTGTATTTATTTTTATCTTGTATTGTATTTTCAAAAATGCATTTCGACACTGTTTATAAATCTTTGCTTTATAGGCGACTAGCTTACAGTATACTTTACAGCTTTCATTAGCTGTAACCTAGAATTATTTAGCTGTAAACTAAAATTGATTAAACAATAATATAAATCAACGTTTATTGGCGTAGTGATACCAGCGCCGATGTTATGGCGTGATTAGATGGTGAAACGTTCGAAAGAAAATAAATATTTCTGCGTTCGGTGGGACCTGAACCCACGACCTTCCACTTGCCTGGCGGAGGCTCTACCATCTGAGCTACGAACGACAACATCTAATCTCTTACGAACGTATATAAAGACTATTTACTGAAGCCGGTTATTTCGCAACATGGGGTAGTACATGGGCTACTTTTTAAACCAAATTAAGAAAGGACCGGTATTAAATTGATCGAAATGCCCGTTGCAGCATATATATTTTTTAAATAAATCGAACACTACGCAGATTAAATTAAACAACAATATAAATCAACGTTTATTGGCGTAGTGTTTATCTTCGTAACTTGGTTGAACTGGAATAATTCTAAACAAAGACAAAATGCATTGGAGAAACTAGAGGGGGTGGAGTAAGGCTCCCACAAAAGAGAGCTGGCGCATTTGCAGTTTTGATGCATAAATTATATTTGCAAATTTTATTTATTGGCGACATTTAGAAGTCGCGCCAATGTTTATATTCGTCAGATAATTGCGGATTGTTGATTATTTTTATGCCAAAGGGGCGATTATTGCGCCAGAGTGGAAAACATTTGTCACCATGGTAAATGATACATGAAATATACACCAAAATGGCGGCTTATGCACTGGCCTGAGAATTTTAGGGGCTCTAGGGTGAATATAAGCTTGCCGCCCCCCTAGAAAAGTGAACAAATACAAATATTTTACATATGTACAACGTTGTAGTGAGGGCTATAGCTTTCTCCCCGGATCTTAAGGCCAGCTACACCAATGCAAAATGCCAAAGCGTGTGGGAAAATTCCTATCGAATTAATTTTGCAATTTCGCCCTTTCTCACATCTCCACATCGCTGTGGAAGGAAGAGGCATTATTAAATTTCACTTCAATATGGAAGGACTCGATTAGCTGTATTAAAGCTAATTAGGGGCAGTCCCCCCCCCCCTATTGTTAATCGTTTCAGATATCTTCGTCATTCATCTTCAACGCCATATTGTAATTGTCACTTTCACCCCCGTTCTGATTGGCCAATTCATTCATACGTCACTTGCGATAATGATGTTGTATGTTGCTTTATAATCTTTAAATAACTGGAATTTCTTGTTAGCGGGTTTCAATAGATATTGAACCCGCTTTTGGTTTTTCTGTCTGGCTGTACGTCTGTCTGTACGCAATAAAATGGTATGGTAAAGGTCTTCCGTAAATGCAATAATGATAGCTATTGTTAACGTTGAAAACCTACCGAGTTACTTGAGAATTAGAGAGTTGCGGATTAGAGAATTGCGAATTAATGTTAATTGAAACCCGCTAAATTTAAATATCGACCTTAGGTGATTTTCTTTCACTTGCTTGCTTTGTTCTATATTTTAATACATGACTATATTGCATGATCATGGCTTCATTTGAATGAAAGTACTTGCGCATACTATCCCACATACTTGTGTACATGGCCCTGCAGTAATGCAGTGGTAACGTAGTCAACTAGCGTGATCATCTAACGTAGTCATCTAGTGCGTCGGTTATTCCGAATTCGATTACCAACCGTGCTAAAAACAGAACGCTCACCGACTATCTGTTCATCATAGTTTAGGGGTTGGTTCCCTAGTCCTCAGGCGGCTTGGATTCCTTGGAAAAATGTAGGTCCCGATACAACATGGCCCTTGCTCTCTTTCGCCGCAAAACTTAAACAATTTACCCACATTTTTTAGATTCATACAACGCATGTAAAGCTCAAACTGAAGTTAAAACAACCCACCATCGCAAGATTCGATGAGCTGTTTCTTAAAAAAAAATGAGTGTGCAAAAAAAGTGCATAGATTTTTTTTAATCTAGGGTTACTGAAATTGGGTTTGGGACTATTGGTCCAATGCTGATTCGTCCAATGCCAATTCGTCCAAAGGAATGACTGGTCCAAAGGGTCGATTGGTCCAAAGGGTCGATTGGTCCAAAGACGATTGGTCCAAAGGGTCGATTGGTCTAAAGCCGATTGGTCCAAAGGCGGTTTGTCCTATCTCTATGTCCTGTCAATTATTTTAAATGCGATCCGTTCAATGTTGCGTATTTCATTATATGTATTTAATAATATTATAATTTTACTTATATTCAATTTGTAGCTATATTAATTATACGTTTTTGCTATTTGGTATTTAAAATTGTCATTTTAATTCACGAATTGCCATTTTAATTCACGAATTTTCATTTTAACCTCTTAAATATCGCTCCCGTTAATATGATGGGCTGCGGCATCGATCCATATTTGTTGCTCCCGTGATATTGCCAGGCTTTAAAATGTTTTAGAAGCTATATAATAAATAGTGCGAAAGCATTGATTTAGTTACTTTTTGTCGTCATATCTCATTTACAAATTTGTTAACATTTTTATTTGTTAAATAAAAAAAAATTTAATTTTTGCATGGCTTTCTTGAAAAATAAGCGACACTTAAGGGGTTAATTCACGAATTGTAATTTTTTTAGCTTGTGTCGGAATTTTTTCTGGAGTGGGAGGGGTTAAGCACCTTTTATTTGTAGCCAGTGACTAGATGTAGAGGATTTTTCGCTTAGGAAACGGTATGACGATATCAAGGGCGGATCCAGGATGTTATTATGGGGGGCGGTTTCGGGGGCCTTACACCGGGAAAATTTTTAGTTTTGGACTGTTAAATAGTTTAGGTAAATGTTGTTATATTACTAGCCTTCCTTTATACCAGGGTTGTCCATCATACGCCATCATTAATGATGACGATTGAAAATACATATTTTTTTCTTGTATTTTTAGCTTTGGATTTCAACATATTTATTATTTTATTGTTTGCATAAAGAAAAATGTTCAGTCAAATATTAAGTTCCTCGTGGTATTTTTTTTCCAGTTTATGGTAATGTAAAGTTCTTGACAAATAGTAATTTTTTTTGGATGGGAAAGTTTGTTAAAAATCACCTGGTGCATTGGTTTCCGTAGATTTTTAAAGTTCTTTTTAATATTTACTTGTCCTGGTTGTGTCGATGGAAAGTTTTTAATAGTTTTTTCTTGGGGCAATGGCAGTTTAAGTCCAGGTATGTAGCTTGTCAGGCGGCATCAGGTGGGAGCGTGTCCACTGAACAACAGTGGAGGCATTCGTGACAATTTCAGCTTTGTTTACAAGTAGGCAAAGGCTGAAATAAATAAGAACAAAGCGGCAGTATCTGAACCAATAATAAAAGAATTAAATGAAAAAAAAAGTATTTACAATGTGGAGAGAGAGAGAATGGGTTGGTCTTGTTACATGTATTTTAAGATTTGAATAAGTGATTTAATGTTTTATATATATTTGTATTTTTTTGCATAATTTTATGAAAGATAATTTTGAGTAATTTTCAACTCAACACTACACCGTTGGGAACATTACATTATGTGCTACTATAAGAAGGAGGAATCAGTTCAAAAGAACCTTGACTCCTACACAACTACATAGTCTCAATTATAAACTGTTAAAGAAAATTAAACATTAAGGGTGTAGGGGGGGGGCTGCAAACTTCATTATTTAACCGCCACCTCTAATTCATTGCAATGTTCCCCTTCTCCCTCAAGTTCATATGGCAAAGAAATAGAATATAGATTAACTTTTTAAATACATAGCTTTACTTCGAAAACTAACTGACTTAGCAATGCACCCAGAGCTTTAGCCAGGCTGGGCTGACCCCCCCGGAAATGGAGTCAGCTCCCCCGGGAAGTAATTGTTCAAAAATCAAACATTGTGGAATCTTATTTTAAATTTTTCCGTTGTATAAAATTGTACATGAAAATGGAAATTGTTCTTAACGTTAAAAATGTATTCAAAATAAGTTTCTACGATAAATCTTGTGTATATAATGTTTTTCTGTACAGAGGATTGTCTCTTCATTTATTTCATATAGATAGCTATACTAAAATTTATAAGTTTTCAATGCAAAATTTATGTTAAGAAATTTATTGATGTTAAATATATTAGTTTACATAGATATTTAGTATTATTAAATATATTAACAAAACACATCAAAACATGAACAAATTTTAAGCCCCTCTTTAGTTTCCTGAGCCTCTGAAACTTTCAGAGTCCCCCCTTTTACGGGCCTGAATATACCCCACCTTTAACTGGTGGCGGCAGTCAGTGTTGGACTAGTCAGCATTGGACTAATCGTCCCTTTGGACGAATCAGCGTTTGACCAATCGTCCCTTTGGACGAATCAGCGTTTGACCAATCGTCCCTTTAGACTAATCGGCTTTGGACCTATTGTTCGAGACCAACTGAAATTTACGAGGAATTCATTTTACTTCGGACCCGGTTTATATGGCCTTTTCTGGGTCCGCAATCTGCGGCAAGATGTTATGGAAGACTGCGTCACCTTTTCTGTGTACGCAATCTGCCGTACCATCTGCTACTGCTCGTAAAAACGAATAGTGCTCGTAAAAGCGGGACTTGTCCGAATCAGTACACTTAAAAAAAAAAAAAAAAATGTGGGAAATTAAATACCATTGAACTTTTCCCACTTTCCATATTGCAGCATATTATACTCATTTTCGAAACTAGTTTTGGGGCGCAGTATAGCCCAGATGCTCTTGCGCCATAAAAAAGCCAAACAAACAAACATTTTCGTAACTGGTTTCGAACTGTAGGGGGAGGAGTTATACAACTCCCGCCCCAATGCCCCGTCTGTAACATTCATGCGTCATTTTCGTTTTACTAATTGAGGGATAAATTGTCTCTGGGGAGCTTAAAGCCACCCATAGCTCCTCCCCAATAACGCCACTGATTCCACTTTCCACCATATTAAAACATATCTTCAGATTTGGACAGTATAGTGATCTATTCCATCATTTTCCAAAGTGTGCTAACACGAAATCTGGAGTTTGTTTGTTTGGCTTTTTTATGGCGCAAGAGCATCTGGGCTATACTGCGCCAATAATCTGGAGTAAGCAAGTTATAAAATATCGTTGAAAATTGCAAGAAAATTCATAAATTCTGAAACCTTCTAGAGGCGGATTTAGAGGGAGGGGGGAAATTTTGGGGCGGAATGTAAGATGCAGTAGGACTGACTCATAACGAGCCCGCATTTAGCGAGTTTCCGTATATAACGAGGCATATTAAATAAAGGAAATGGTTCCGTAAGAATAGTTTGGGAACCACTTGTCTACGAAACTCATGATGATTGATGTAATTGTACATGGATCAAAAAAAAAGCTATTTTGATTTTTTTTAACTTCCGTAAAACTCTACAGATGTGTTCTTGTGTGATAAATGAGTTCTTTTCTGATTAATGGAGCTATACTCGAACAGAGGGCGCCTTCTCTCCGTGATTATGTACACAAAATATCAGTCTATCCCTTGGCTATTCCGATCGTTTTATGTGCTGCCATCTATATGTAAGAATTGCAAATAAAAGCTTGAAAACCGCCCCACTAATAAATGTAAATAAATTTTCAAAGCTGCGCAGGTTGTAGTATAACATTACAGGATCGCTGTGGTAGATGAAGTCTAACATTAACAAAACAAAACGGCTGTCTGAAGCAGACGGATTCGTGCAATCGAAACATCCAGCAAGCTGTTAACAAACTATGCGTTTTTCAAGCGAATTTGTTTCTTGTCATGTCATAGCTTGTTTCGTTCATAGTGCTGGATTTTCCAATTCTAGACTTATTTGTAAAATGAAAACATGTACCTTACAGGGACGTAGCAATTCATAAATTGGGGGGGAGGGGGCAAAAGCAGCTTTAAAAAGACCAAGTGTTTCGCCGTTAAGGAATTTTGTTTTCCGTTTGGGGGATTTGTGTCCCATAAATACCTCCTTTTCCTACGCCGTTGCTCCTTTAATGCACATCTCTTTTTTATATTTACCATCCGGCCATACGGAACTTTCCTGGACTTTACTGAAAATACAAATTAATAACAATAATAATAAGAGGAAGAATAGGAATAGGAGGAGGAGGAAGAGGAGGAGGAGAAAGGGGAGAAGAAGAGGAAGAAGAAGAAGAATAGGAGGAGAAGAGGAGGAAGAAGAAGAAGAAGAATAGGAGGAGAAGGGGAGGAATAGGAGGAATAGAAGAGGAATGGGAGGAGGAGGAGAAGAGGAATAGGAGAAGGAGGAGAAGAAGAAGAAGAAGAAGAACTCAAGATCAACTGTAAAAATATTGAACAAGTAGACAATTTTCAGTAGCTTTGCAGTGTTGCATCCACTGAGAGACGAATGGAGGAGATGGACTATAACGATGTTTTTCGTTGTTTTGAGATTTAAAAGCCAGGAGCACCTTTGCTCAGCTGAAACTTATTTGAAACATATCACAAATGAAAAGAAAAACCAAAAATCTTCGAAAGTGGAGAAAAACCAGCACTATTTTTTCACTGCAAGTTTTTGTAATGTGCTATTATTGCCTTGTACAAGGCACAAATGCCCAAGGGCCAGAGCGATGCTTTTTTACATTTTCTTTCTTAATTATTTAGGAGAAATATTGCAATACAATAAAATACGTGAGCTTGATAATTCGTTAGCTTACAGCTCTTGACAAATGGTGGGTAACGGGAAGGGCTGGGGTCTAATTGGGGGCCCAATCTATTAAACTATTTAGGGGGCCTCGTAATTTTTGTCGCTTGCCTTGATTATTAGCACATTTAGTATGCTATTATTAACATGTTCAACATGTTATTTAAGACCTTTCGTGCTAGTGCAATGATAATGCGTTCGTCTAACATTAGGTTATCTATAATTCGATTCCCAGCTATGTGAAACGAAACTTGCTAACACCGTAGTTCGGAAGTTGGTTCACTAGGACTTAAGGGGTTCGGATTTCTCGGGAAACTGTAGATCTCGGCACAGCATGACCCTTGCTGTCTTCACGCTGTAAAATTCTCACAACCATGCTATTTATTCAGGCTAACCCTGGAAAGTAGCCGAAGTTACTTCAGCTCAAGTTACTGAAGTTTAAGTTTTCATTATGAACAAACTCAATACAATATTGAATATATACCGGCAAATGAAAGACAATATAGAATATTATATAAAAACTATATTATAATTAACATGGAATATTAACTTCCAACAACCCATGTCTGAAGAACTCAACCCCAAAAAAAAGTATAGTTTTCTGGGGTATAGTACATGTATAACAATAATTTGAGAGGTTCAAGGGGGGCTTCATATGAGGTTCTTTGAAAAAAGAAAAGAAAATCATTCGCTGTTAAAACAACAATTTTTATCAACGATTTTTGGCGTAGTGATACCAGCGCCGATGTTATGGCATGGTTAGATGGTGAAACGTTCCACGCCATAACATCGGCGCTGGTATCACTACGCCAATAAACGTTGATTAATATTGTTGTTTGATTTAATTTGCTTTCGATTTATATAAACTTATTTGCTATATTTACGTATTTTGTCTGACGAGAAACAATTTATCGTAACTTCAACGATTAATTTCGGTGCTTTACGATCAATTATCGAGATTAATCCCAAATAAAACTTTCTAAAAATAAAAAAAAAATTCAAAAGAGTTTTCCGTTCTTTAAAATCAATCGTATTAAATATTCGTATGTTCGTTTTAATCGCAAAGCTGCTTTTATTGCGTCGTTAAAAAAGCAACAAATTTGTAATTGCAATGGAATGATAATTTACGAGAAGCGATAATGAGAAAAGCAAAAACTATCGTAAGCAAAGTGTCGTAAGATCTAAGAGAACTATCGTAAATCTAACTTACGGCTACATTCAGACCTCGTTGACATGGAACGCATACGATGACAAAACCTCTTTTCACATTTAAACGTGTTTAGTACACTTTATCAAAAAAAAAAAAGAGTTATATATGATGCTATTACTATGCAATTTGACAGAGACTAAGGAAACATTTGATATTAAGCATATATCCATGTTAACGACATTCGACATGTACATACATTCTCTTATTTTGCCATTAACAGTTTATACGTAATAATTCCGATACCCACGTGTTTTAGCTCAAAGTAGAAATTTTTTTGTTATAGGAGAAAGAGGAATCCTCCCCGACTCAGAGCCGAACTAGGATCTGGAGAACTAGGACCGGGATGATTCCCCCATTTCTCCTGTAACAAAAAATCTCTAGTTTGGACTAAAAAAAAACCGCGGGGGTCGAAATTATTAGGTACAATGAATTCCCCATGGAAAAACAAAAGGAAAAACTCGCCCTGGAGGCTTTTTATGTTGACCACTATTTGGCAATTGTGTTAACCCTAAGAAGGGTAATAATAATATTTTACAAAATAACGGTTTATTTAAAAAAATAGAGTTGCATCAAATATTTCTATGGAATAAAAATTGTAATTATAATAATTTTGAAGCACAATTCATTGTTTTTGTCAACAAATTACAGGCATAGTGTTGCCAATTCTGAAATTCGTGACTTCACTCTCACAGTGGACAGCCCTTTGGTGAAACATACCGCATGGCGGCCTTAAATAAAATCAAGCGGCATGATCTTGTTTGCGTTCCTTACGGCGCAAGTACAATAAAGGTCACGCAATGTCGGGACCTGCGCTTTTTCGAGGAACCCCAAAACCTTTGCTGCCACAGAAACACAAAGACCTTTGCTACTAAAGGATCCCAAAAACCTTTGCTGCCAAAGGAAAACAAAGCCCTTTGTTACCAAACGATCCCAAAGACCTTTGCTATCAAACGATCCTAAAAACCTTTGCTCTCAAAGGAACACAAAAACTTTTACTATCAAAGGAACTCTAAAACCTTTGTTACCAAAGGATCCTAAAAACCGGATGTATAATGCATTTTAATTCACCGTGTATGCATTGTGGTCTATCATGTATGCATCATGGTCCACCATGTGTTCATTACGGTTCATCATACATGCAGTTTGTTCTCCATGTGTGCATTGTAGATTCTCAAGTATAGATGCATTATGGTTTACCATTTCCAATTTTACATTTTCCAAAATTACATTTCCAAAATTACAATTTCCAAAATTACAATTTCCAAAATTACATTTTGTTTCACCAGTAAATGTATTATGGTGTTATCCTCATCATTAAGCTGTCCGACCCGTCTCAAATCTTACCGTACGCAGTCGTGGCGTCATGTGTTGCAATACTACTAAGTATGTTCGATATGTAGCTCAGTTGTACGTGCAAATGACCTGTAGACAAGAGGCCGTGTCTAAATCCCATTAGATATATTTATTTATTAGGTTATATATTTTTTTTGTTTGGCCAATGAAATGAATGGCCAAAAAAGACTGTTCTTGTCCTGAAGGACAACAGTGTTTTTCAGCGTTGGGAGGGTCTACCAGGTTTTCTGCCAGTGTGGACTCTCATACACTGGCCAAACGAAACGTGCATTAGCCCATAAACTAAAGGAACACCAACGCTACATCGCTAAAGCCGAAGACCATAAATCATCGATAGAAGTCCACTGCCTTGAACACAATCATAAATTCATCTTCTCCGACGCTTGTACAATTCACCAACCAAGATCTCCTATCGAACTCGACTGTGTTGAAGTATTTTTTATTAAAAAATGTCAAGACACCACAGTGAACGATCATAGATCAGCGCCCTCCTTCAGCTCCACTTGGAAAAACCACCTCAAATCTATCTCACAATCTGCTTTTACTTCCCCGGCGCCTCCCGCTTTACCATACACATTTTTCTTCTGGTTTCCCAACGTTTTTTCGCAGTTTCAGTTCTTTGGGAAATTTGGACGTATGTCGACTAACACGGTATCCCACAAACAATCCATTTTTCCAAAAAAAACATCGCAATGGCAACTGTGTAACTATATGAATGGAAACACCATTCTCGATTGTTGGCATTTTAGTATCGTGCATTCCCGAAGAAGGGCGCCCGATTTGTTAGCCCAAAACGCGTTGATTTTTGTTAATAAATAATTGTAGATACGGTTTTAACGTTATTTTAAATATTTTTAATAAGTTTTACTTATCGATTCGTCATTTCTTACCACTATTCTTTTTTCTTTATGTTATGGATCCAGGATTTTGGTCAATTCCGAAGTACGCAGATAACCAAAGCCAAAATATATTACTGAAATTTCCTTATTGGTGGAATGGCACTCTGACCTTAGCCTCCGTCATAACATTTTATAAATTTTCTTAATCCTCAACCGCAGTTACAATCTCATCAGTTGCCCAGATCTAAGAGCCTTTCGCTTCCTTCCATTCCGCTTTCAAATTACTTTGGCGAGACTTTTCGTTCTCATTACTTCGCAGTTTACATAATAACCTCTTCATTCAGAGCAGTGTTCTGAATCCATAAGCGTACGTTCTGCTTGGAATTTCTGCATAATTGCAAGTTCGGATTTAGTGATGCACTATTTAAATTCACTCCACTACACACACACAGACTTTTAAGAAACATCTTGATATTTATAGAATTGTGGCTTTAGCTCGAAATGCCCTTGTTTAAATTAAAACGAACTTAATTATAATGCAGTCGGTTGATGCAAACTTGAACCAAACAAAGAACATATATTATTAACACTTACTTAAACCCACTTTACACAAAAACGTACTTTGATATTTATAACTTCATTGGGAACTATGCCGTTTTAAGAGAGGCGGGTGACAGGGAGAAAGAATCAGATCTGTCTTCTCCCTCCTCAATCGTTTTTTCCCTAAAACTTCCCTTTTCCCCTTTCTTTAGAATCCTTAGTTCGCGACTCATATTACCTCTATTACTACTTGTACTTGTAAAATTGTATATGATTTTTATACATGTTAATTTTGACTGACTGAGGTTATCTTCTAATATCAGGTTTTTCTCGAGGATTTTGTGTTTCATTGTAATAATTATATTATTATAATAATAATTATTATAATAAGCATTATCTACGTCGTCGATCAAATTCTGTAACTAAGTTTGCCTTCTGAAAAGAGGAAATGCTTTTATCCCTTTTCAATATTCTTAAATTATATAAAAGTGTTAATGTAATAAGAAAACTCTATGAATCATTAATTAAAAATGACATGACAAACTTTAACGTTTAGCTCCTAACCGAAAAAGCGCGCCTTCTCTCAGACTGCTGTTCTTTGTGTTATACTCTTTCATTAAAGAATATAACACAAAGAACATCAGTGTGTTATATTCTTTCATTAAAAAAAAGATAATGATCTAGTACGATATATATGACAACGTAAAGCGGGTAAAAAGTTATTTTTATTACATTAGCCAGGCTTTCGGCTGTTCCATTGGACAGCCATCATCAGATGCAGAATGAAAATGATTTCGAACATTGAATACAAACATTTAAAATAAAGTAAACGATCGTGATGCGTGCAGGTATAAAGATCAATGTGCCGCTGTAAAAAACTTAAAGACCATTATATTTGATGGTAAAATGAATTATGGAAATAGAAATATAAAATGTATAGTGTGTAAAAGTAAAGTACTCTCTATTTAGTTATCTCTTTAGGTAATGATCTAAATCTTCTTAATAATGCTATTATAAACTCCTGTTTGTAAAAATTGCAACATCGTGAAAGGGTCATCAGAAATGAACGAAATTAATTCCACGAACGACCTGTATTGACAAACAAATTTATAAAGCCAAAAAAATTACATGTCAAAAATCAGTGTTTGGTACAGCCACCACGCGCTGCAATAAGTGCTTGTACATGTCATTGCATCGAGTCAAACAGATGTTGAATTTGTATCTGAGGAAGAATCTTCCAGATTATTTCTGTTCGGACCCAAAATTCATCTGTACTAGGTACAGTGGCGAACGGCACGATTTGTGATGAGCGATTGCGTGATGTTTGAGTCGATTGTTCCGATTATTTAAACATCTCGAAACCTCTCGGTTTTAAACCTGACTCGATGCATCGAGTCATCGTGCGTGGTGGATGCAGTTCTTGAATTGTTGGTTTATGATTCTAAGCTCAGTAAATAAAATCTAAACCGTGGACTTTGTAAATGGTGATTGAAGCGTTTTAATGAAAACACAATAACAATTAATTGCGCAAACAATATCTCTTCCCTAAAAGTAAATGCATAAATTCTAATCGATTCGAGGCATCAGAATTATCTATGTACTCTTGACGTCACTGTTCCTTCTGGTCGAAACAATCGTAAAAATATTTCGCTTTGCTAGTATGCAACTACTTCATAAAATTAATAGTTAATCGGTTTTATGGTAAGTCTTCATGTTCAACAAGATCAGATTATACATGCATAAAAAGTTTATGGAAATTTGACTACCATTTCTATTTACTTATATACGATGTTTGGCCAGTGTTTGTTTTGAATGATAAAATAACATATGTTACTATCTTCGTAAGTCATGTTTTTGAATATAAATATTATAACGTGTACTATATATATATTGTGCATTTCTTATAACGGCAAAAATAATTTAAATATTTTTATAAATAACTTTAAAACTAAAAATGCAGCTTAAAATACTAGAGGGTTTATTTTTGAATCACTCGAAGCGATGTATATACCATAATTTATATCATTTTCTATGGTTCTCATATAAAATCAGCACAGAGGTAGTAAGTGGATAATTTTTTAGGTTACATGCGTACAATGAATTCAAAAATGAGGTTTTTGTGAACTTGCAACAACAACAACAAAAAAAAGGAAGCAAATAAAAAGTAAATTATCGTACAAATAAAGTGCAGATTGTTTGGATTTTGTTAAATCGTGATTGTACTCTATAGAACGATTACCCTACATAACAATTCCATAAACGAATACTATAACCCTCTTGCCTGGATATCAGAATCGACAACGGATATCAGAATTGACCAAATTGACAACGGCACCATGTGTATAACGGAACCATACATCTGTGTTCACGCGCCTACGCATGTGTGGTTGGGCAGCTGACTCGCGATTGCAATTCAAAATCTCGATTGTTAAGTTCAAGGACGAATGAATCGTTGACTCTGTTGTGAATTTCAGTCGATTGCGATTCTTTTCATTGTAAAAACGTTTCGTAATCGCCAATCACTAGTCACGAGGGAGATGTCGACCGACGAAATCCCACATATGTTGAATCGGCGACATATCTTACCGGATATGTCGCCAATAAGCATGCCAAGAAAGAAGCTGTATTTTTTGTGCTGAAAAGAAATTTTAAAAAAGTCCTAGCAACCATAGGCGTAACCTGGCGGGGGCAAGGGGAGCACTTATCGCTCCCAGTTTACGCTATATTTAACCCTCAAGTTACGCCTATGCTAGCAATATGAAAACGGGCATTGTCCTGTTGAAATACAGCTCCGGGAATGCCTTGAAGGAAGGGAACAACTTCGGGCTCCAGAACTTCGTTGATGTACCGGTTGCTGTGATTACCCACAATTCGTAGCAGCTAAATTCATGAATGATACTCAATGATGCCCCAGACCATTACGCAAAGTTTTCGCCCTGTATGATATTGGATAATGTACTCCGGAAGGTGGCGTTCACCGCTAGAATACATAACGCGTATGTGGCCATCACTGTACCCAAGTTGAAGCGAGATTCACCAACAAAGACGAATTGCTGCCCATCTGCACGCCACTGTCTATGTCCATGGACCAATTCTAGCCACAGGCACGGTGGTTTTATGTAAAGGGATCATCTACAAAAGAATTCTTGCACGCAGTCCACTGTGCAGCAGACGCCAGTGAATTGTTAGAGCAAACAATGGCACACCTGTAGCAATGCACCAACGTTCTGCCAACTGTCCAGATAAGGCTGTATAGTCAATCCATCATTGCCATGCGGATGAAATGTCTATTATCCCGTGCAGACGCAACATTCTGTAGTCCAATACCAGATTTGAGACGCGTCCGTTTCCATTCGACCAACTGCTTCCACCCTCGGATCACTGTTATAGCATTGCGCTTCATGCAAGCTATTATTTCACAATAGAAACCCTTCACTCAGGCCGATCGTTCATCCCCGTTCAAACTCCGTTATTTGCTCATACGGCGTCCTCTATGATCGTGAACACCACAGATTATTTTCAAGAGATCGCCACAGATTATTTTCAATGACCCTCTACAACACTGTTTAAAATAGCAGTTCAAAAGTCTGCTAAGCCCACGCATTCGTGGTAGTTCTGAAATTTTAATCATTTACATAGCACACTCTAATTTGCATTTGCTGTAAGTTTTAGTTAAATTGCGTGATTCCTTTATTTTTTTCCAATTTTTGCGAATATGAGTATATTTTGTAAAATATAAAAATCTTCATTTTTGTTTGAATCAGAGTAGGAAATATTCGGGTCAAATGTCATGTTCATATTTTGCTTGGAAAATTTTATTTATATTTAAACAAAGCCTGATCTCGGATACCTCATATTTTCGGCTGAGTCTCAAAATTGTACGGCACCAGTTGCCAGTTCCTGCGCTTTCATATTATTTAAAAAAATAGTAAAGTTGAAAATAATATAAACGGTGATAATTTACTTAAAATATTAATTATAGTTATCCAATAAGCCTATGTATATGAGATCGGGAACCAAGTCACAAATCTCGGATAATTCATTACAGATCCCAAAATCGAAATGTTGAAGAATCGTTGTTTCAAAAGGAAAAGTTCCTCATATTAGCAATTTGTTGCAATTCCTCACAATCAAGTCTTCCATGAAAAATCGTGTTGTTTTCGAATCAACCGTATTTTATCATTATTTAAAAAATTAGCCGTGTTTTCAATCAAAACAATATAACACGATATATGTACAAAACAACGTAAAGAGGGTAAAAAATTCTTTTATTATATACATTAGCCAGGGTTTCGGCTGTTCCACTGGACAGCCATCATCAGATGCAGAATGAAAATGATATCGAACATCGAATACAAACATTTAAAATAAAGTAAATAATTGTGATGCGTGCAGGTATAAAAATCAATGTGTCGTTGTAAAAAAACTTAATGACCATTATATATGATGGTAAAATGATTGTGAAAATAGAAAAATAAAATGTATAGTGTGTAAATGTAAAATAGTGGTAAATAATGTTGTTGTTGGAGTCAAGGCAGAGTTTTAAATAAGTATTGTTAAGCATTGCTGATGTGGATGGATTGTTCGGCATTACAAATAACTCAACGTAGGCTAAATATCTCTATAGCCCCACTGAACCTTAAACTTTTCTCATTTTTTCCGGTTGGGGCTAGTATTTTGGTATGCTGAAACAGTAAAACGGCATCGTTTGTGCGTACGAACTGTGCGAGGTTAGTGTTATTTCTGTTAAGTCTAATGTCAGCCTTGTGTTCTTTTATCCTGGTGTGTAGTGGTCTGAATGTGCTACCAATATAATGAGTGTAAGTGTGGATTGTGTTGTCGAGTTTGGGTACAGCATAAGCTTATAAATTCCTGTCTTTTCAGCAGCGTTAAGATGGTCCCTATCTTTTTTAAGCAGGTCCAAGATGTTGTGATTGAGTTTGTAGGCGAAGGCGAGGTTATGCTTTTTTAAGGTATTTTTAATCGAGGAGAAAATAATAGGGTAAAAAGAGCAAGTGTCAATGTATTTAAATGGTTTACAATGGGTGGAAAGATTGGAGGTGAAAATTAGGGAGGCTTCTCTGTGGAGTCTATTTAAAATGTTGGTGAGTCTTAGATATGCCATTGTATAGTGCCATATCTTAGGTATGCCATTGTATAGTGCCATATCTTAGGTATGCCAGATGAAGCGTTTTAGTAAAATAATTTTGATTTCTTCGTGGAAAAGTTGTCTGTTGTTGCATATGCCTTACGTACGTGTGAAAATATAGCTGCCTCTATATGTAATTCAGGTTGGGAAGACTTGTACAACGGGAAAGATGGTGATTCAGTGGGTTTATGACAAACGGGAAAATTCAGGCAGGAATTAGACCTAAAGATAAGTAAGTCTAAAAACAGAATAGACTGGTTTTGATCCTCTGTTTGAGTGGTGTATATTATAGTAGGGTAAAAATTGTTGAGTTGGTCAAGTATACTAGGAATATTAATAAAAATGCTATTATATATGAATAATGAATCGTCTGCATATCTTATGCACCTGAGCTTATTAGCGTGAGGAGAGAAGATAATGTTCTCCATATTATTTAAGACATATTCCGCTATGTTACCAGACATTGGAGATCTCATGGGAACTCCATCGATTTGCCTGTAAGTTTTCCCATTAAATTGGAAAAGTTATCGTTTGTGACAAGGAAGATTACAGAGATAATGGAGATAAGAACTTCTGTTGTATATTTTTTGGAATCAGTTAACTCTCTTTGAATGATGTCCAATGCTTGATCAACTGGTGTATTGGGGTGCAAGCTATCGACGTCTAACTTCAATATTCTGGAGTCGGTGTCGATATGTACGTCCTCCAGTCGCTTTTTTTTTGTTTTAAAAGATGATGTAATGGAACAAAGATTACTCTGGAAATTTTCTTTTAGGATTTTTGATAGTGTCTTCTCTAAGTAGAATGTCGGCGCACATCTTTCAGAAACAAGTGGCCAGAAGGGAGGGAGATGGATGCAAAGACTTGTGAGTTTTGACAGTGAAGAAAATCCTAGGCATGCCATAGTGCCTGAGAGGTTTCAAGGCATGTTTCAAAGCTAAGTATAGTGCAGGATATTTTTTTCAATTCACCCATAGTTCGGATAAGCTTGGATAAAGGGTCTTTATTGACAAGCATACATGAAAGTGATGCAATAGTTGCATCTGCCTGGTTTGTGAAATCTTCGTTGTTCATTATGACAATTTCATTTGTTTTATCCGCCTTAAGGAAACGTAAGTTGGGGTTGTTCTTCAACGTTCTAATTGCTTTTAATGCTTGATTATCATCGTTGGATGGTCTTTTGTGCGTATATTTCATAGTGGCACGAGTAACAACCCAGCGCGTTGCCTTTCGTTGGTGCTTGGGAAGAAATGAAATGTCATGTTCTGCCTGTTGTACAATGTCTTTGAAAGATAGTTTTGGAGTAGGGAACACAAAGGATGGTCCTTTAGCTAACGCTTTCTTCTCCACATCTGAGAGTGAGTGACATAAGTAGTTTCGAAAACCATAACCGCTAGAGTGATTTTGTTGAGCATTATTTTGCGTATTCCATCGTTGGAGTAGAGCGGGAAGTTTTTTGTTAAGGTTGTGGCTGTGTGCAACATTTTGGTGTCAAACTCTTGTAGCTGAGTTTGAATCGATTCTTTGGAAAGAGTCACAATTTGCAGCAAGCTTCAAGTGGATAGTATAGAGTTCTTCTTCAACCCGAGCGACTTTTGATCTCAATTGTCTGATGACATTACGAAGCAAAGCCATTTAGCATTCATGTAAAATCTTGGACACTTTTTGAGAGCAAGGCAGATTGGTGGATACTCTGATAAAATTGGCCTCAGGGTTGTTCCCAGTTTTATTTTTTAAATTATTATTAAATTATACCACTGCTTATTTATTATCCCACTGTTTCAGCATACCAAAATACTAGCTCCAGCCGGAAAAAGTGAGAAAAGTTTAAGGTTCATAAAGGCTATGGAGATATTTAGCTAATATTGAGTTATTTGTAATGCCGAACAACCCATCCACATCAGCAATGCTTGACAATACTTATTTAAAACTCTCCCTTGACTCCAACAACAACATTATTTACTTACCACTACTTTACTTTTACACACTATGCATTTTATTTTTTTATTTTCACAATCATTTTACCATCATATATAATGGTCATTAAGTTTTTTTACAACGACACATTGATTTTTATACCTGCACGCATCGCGATTATTTACTTTATTTTAAATGTTTGTATTCGATGTTCGATAGCATTTTCATTCTGCATCTGATGATGGCTGTCCAGTGTAACAGGCCAAAGCCTGACTAATGTACATAATAAAATAATTTTTTACCCGGTTTTCGTTGTTCTGTAAATATATCGTGTTATTTCATCAAGAGGTAACTCTCTTCACTTATCTCTAAAAAATATGTTCTCTCAATGAGATTAATTTGAAGGGAGTTTCTTTTTCCTTTTGTTCGCTCTCCCTAACTTCGGTGTTGGTAGGTATGTAAACCCCCCTCCTTCTAACGTTGTAGATTTGCCCACGAAATCCTCTACTATATCTGTATTTTTGTATCTTCGCGATATTTTTAGCACCTAGGCGCTTCTCGATCGATTTTAAATTTGAAATACGGCACTGCATCTCCGTATAAACCCTGAAATGTATATTAATGGATTTGAACTCCAGCACTTTTATTTGGAAAATGGATTTCAGCCAGGAGCGGCTTAAGTGACAGGCGAGCCTGGTGGCCGTCCGGAGCCCCGTTTGGATGAGGGCGCCAAACTGAAGTCAAGTTCAATTTTTTTTAATTGATCCAACAGCAGAAATTTTCTCTAAAAATATACAAGCTTAAAAATATTTTTAGAGAAATCCTTTCAGAGACTTTTGGCCACTTTTATAGGGTATATGTCTCACTGTGCATCTGTAAAAATCTTCTATTTTCGCTGGAAGGAAGTGGGTGGGCGCCAAAAAGCCAATCCGTACTAGGCCGGCCAGGTTCAAAGTCAACCTCGAACCGTCCTTGGTTTTAACAGTACCGATACCATATTTGAAAAATATCTCAAGAGCACTTTGAAATCACTCCCTAAATTCTCGCCAAATTTTTCATCCACTTAAAAATAAACTACACCTAAAATTTTAGACGACACTTCGATGATCTGACGTAACGAATAAAAACGCTGATAGTAGAGCTCGTCTAATGGGGCGCCAAGAAGCATTTGGCGTCGAGAATACGGCCAAAAAATAAAGTATAAACAAATCAAAAATATTCTTATAAGGCCACCAACTAAAGTATTTAGTTTGGCTTGCCAGTTGTGTTTTCTATGGACTGGGTCACGGAATGGGGCCGCGCCCAATCCCATGGGCTTTAAGTAACTCTTCTAGCTTTGATGGCTTTCTATTGGCTCACGATAGATTCCATAGCTCAAATCTTATTGGTGGGCAAAAGTGTTCACAACTCAATTCTAATGGATTATAACGGCTTTGGCAGGAGTCCTTTTCCACGAAATTTAGCCAATCCGATAATAGCTTAAATTCGAAACTTTGACTGATATTTAATGATTTGATAGTCC
This sequence comes from Dysdera silvatica, assembly GCA_006491805.2. Taxonomy (NCBI): domain Eukaryota; kingdom Metazoa; phylum Arthropoda; class Arachnida; order Araneae; family Dysderidae; genus Dysdera; species Dysdera silvatica. The sequence goes on from QLNU02015270.1 coordinate 88,848,154, forward strand.
TGAAAAAATACGCAGCAAGTTGAAGTAAAACGCGAAAAAAATCATACTTCATACTTCTACTTTCTCTCATCTGCACTGTACAAAACGAATATACTTTTAAGTGATTTTTGTCCAGTATTTTATGTACGTTTTCAACCCGAAAGTTAATTTAAAGTATATCAAAACAACGGTTAGGTAGTTTTATTAAAGATAATATAATATTTGTTTTTTAAAACGCTTTCGAATTAAACTACCTTAACTACCTGAAAAAGTAAATCTGAATAATTAGAGGGAATGCAATTCGAAAATGGAGAAAAAAAGATCGAAAAGACTTTGAATCAGAGAAGTTTATAAATATTCAGCAGAGTTGTAAAAGAACGCAGGACGTAATGGAAAAATGTTGCTAAAAATTGTGAATAATTTTGTACATTTAAATTCAGCAAAAATGTCTTCAACGTCAAACTATTACAAGACGCAAACGTTGTGTGAAAAATGAACGATGTTGCTTAAAAAAAAGAAACTTATATTTAAATATTTCATTAAATTATAAAAGTTAAAAACTTGATTTAATCGCATCCGTATTAAATTCTTTTTTTAATGACGTCAAAGACAGGGTAAAGAATAAACATGAACATCATGTAGGCTTAGGTTTATTCGTATTTTTGTTTTACATCTCAAAACTGCCGGATGCGTCATATCCCAGCTAGCAAAGGTTGTCCCGAGGATATTCAGAAGACTTGGACGTCCTGAACACATTCGTATTTGGTCCTAGGACGTCGTACATGTTTTTCGGACGTCCTCAAGACGTCAGTTTAGGAGGTGCGGAGGACATAGTTATAAAACGTGATGAGAATATCCTATTCACGTCTGTGTTTGGGTTATCCTACAGCAGAGGATCTGGGGACGTCCTGAGATGTCCAGAACATCCGTGTTTGCTCTTAGAACGTAATGGATGTTTTCGCACGCCCTCAGGACGTGTGGAGGTAATGGAAAGTTACCGAAGGTTTAAAGTGATTTTTGGGTGATTTACTTTACGTTTGCACACACACATACACGAGCATAATGGTAATCAGCCCGTCCAATGGGCTCAAGTGCAGTAGCTGCAACCCCTACACCACTTGGCGCATATGAATTGGCGTCAAATAAAATGTCGCGTGATCTCCAATGGCGATAGTTGGCGAATAAATATGTTCCTATAAAACAAGGTTTTAATACCACTTACTTATTTCTTTTGGAAGGCTAATTGAAGTCTGTATTTTATGTTTCGAAATGAGTTTTTGGAGATTTAAAAACGATAAAATTTAGATGGATCAAATGCGACGTAGTACTACATGAAACACAGTATTGTCAGCGCAAGTTACTGGTGTGGATGCAGGGCCAATTGGATTGGACTGGTGTGGAAGCAGGGCCAATTGGATTGGACTGGTGTGGAAGCGGGGCCAATTGGGAGCAGGGAATTGTGTGGAAGTAGGGCCACTTATTAAATAAAAAGATTTGCAAGCCGGGAAACGAAGAACATAAAGCTGGAGGTGCGGGCCTTATTTGTGAGTAGAAGTTAATAGAGCCTGCCACGCACTGGTGAACTTAGGAGGGGAGTTAAAACCAAAGAAACTTCTTTCATGACAATAAAATATTTGAAGATCACTCAAATCGATCCCTGATGAAAGATAGCAATGTTTTCGATATGCGTAGAAATAAAATCCATGCTCCACGACATTCTTATTAACCCTTAGCACGATTTACATTTTCGATATAAAAAATTGCAGTCATCTTGTTAAAGATGAATAATTTACGTACTTAGAAAAAGTATCTAAAATGCTTTCAGAAATTTTTACGAAAAGTCAATTTTCTACTGATTAGCGAACGATCATGAGTAGATATAGATGTAGTGTATCTATCCACAATGTATAGTACTTTTAGTTAAAATGCAATAATATTACTTTTTTAATTAAAAGTGCAAATTAAAAACTCTATTTCTCACCCAAAATTATATGTATTTTTACGCATTGATTTTATATAATTTTATTTAATTATTAGCGGGTTTCAAAAGATGTTGAACACGCTATTGAATTTTGGTTTTCCTGTCTATCTGTCTGCAATAAAAAGGGTAAGGTAAAGGTCTTCCGTAAATGCAATAATGATAGCTATTGTTAACGTTGAAAACCTACCGAGTTACTTGAGAATTAGAGAGTTTCGAATTAGAGAGTTGCGGATTAGGGAGTGGCCAATTAGAGAGCTACGAATTAGAGAGTCTTGAGTTAGAGAGTGGCGGATTGGAGAGTTACGAATTAATGTTATTTGAAACCCGCTAAATTTAAATATCGACCTTAGGAGATTTTCTTACACTTGCTTGTTTAATGTAATTAATATGTATTAATTTTATTTTTTTTTCTATTTTTAGGTGAGTACACTTAATTTGATTGATTGACTGACACAAGCTATATGGGTGACCATAAAGGTATTGTCATAACGTGGAACTACAATTTCATTTAAAAATAGTTTTACAATATTTTGTGAACTCCGGAGAAGTTCACGAACTAAAGAAAACAATTACCAATTATTTTGTTTACTGCGTTTTGTTCGAGTATAAATACCAAAAAGAAATATCTGCAAAAGTTTGTTTCTAATTAGATATTTGACCATTCATGGTAATGAAACTAAATTGCCAAAAATGCTATGTACCTGCCAGAAATTGGCCATATATAATGGCCAAATAATTTCCTTAAAATACTTCCATTATCTAATAATATGAGCTTTCGAAGCACGGAGCCATTATAAAATAATATGTAGCTTTCTTTTAAGACTGTATATACTCCCTAATTAACGGAATTGCGCCAATTACCAGCAAGATAATAGCATAAGGTTCCTGTTTCCGCTAACGTTAGGGCTTTTTGGATCTTTCGCTGTAAGGAAATTGACGATAATTGGCAAATAAATGAAGAAAAAATCAGAAAAGCAATTAGTGATTTATGGCTCACTTTACAATTTCTAAAAAGATTTTTTTTATTTTTGAAGTGTTTCCTTTAACATTTAAGTTGTTAGCCAATTTGGCGAATTAAGCAACTTTGGAAGTTTTTTCTTGCCAATATTTTCTTAAAATATTGATGATTCATTATTGATACCTGAATTATAGGCGTAATCTGATGGGGAGCTAGGAAGCACGTAAACCACAAATTTTTCAGAACTGGGGGGAAATTCGTATTTTTTCCACCCATTTTTTTTTCGCCTCCCCCCCCCGCCCCAAATTTACACTATATTTAACCCTCAAGTTACGCCTATGACAAGAAGTACATATAAATTGCTTTAATAGTAAACTATCTTAATAGTCAAATTAGCGCTTGCTAATTAATAATTAATCAGTTTAGATAATTGTTTAATTCCACAATGAATGAATTTAACGTATATGTATATCCAGATATTTGTTCCTTTTCTTTTCCATCTTGGCCCCAATAACATTATAAATTTGTGAATATTAATTTAACTCGAATTTGAAGCTTATTTTAACAGAAATAATTTTCATTGTTATCGTGGAGACGCATATTGTACAGTTGTACAGTTTGCTGCCATAGCGATGGATATAAAGTTGTCTAAAAACAAATCACGCAGCGAAGAATGAAGAGTTTAAAGAACACTGAGTGTCTATACTTAACCCTCTACAGTAAACAATATGTAACTATATGAAAAATATGTTTCGGATTTTCCGATATACAGGGTGTTCGTAGAATATTTTTACAATAAGGGGGGGTGATAATACCCATTAAGGTAAACAATATTTACTGTGGAACTTAAGGTTGCATTTTATGCATGGCGCTAGAAGAGAGCAAGTTCGAAAAGTGTCCGGCATGAGCAAACATAGAACAATCAGTGCATGCGAATTACAAAATACGATGTATTTATCATCTATGTACTTAATCAGATGTAATCAGATTTGTATCTTGTGCATATAGTGCACTGTTAATATATATTTGTGCATGCTGGACATGTTTCGAAGTTGCTTTTTTTCTGTCACTCTAAGTGTAATGCTGTCGTAAGTTCCATAATAAATATTGTTAGCCTTGAGGTGTATTATCACCCCTCTTATTTTGTCAAAACAATTTGCGAACACCCTGTATGTCTGGATTTGCTCGAGGGAAATATCTATGGAAATATTGCACATGATATTGTATCGGGCTATACAGGGCGAATTGAAGTATATAAATTTTAGTTATGAATTGCCGTGTTTAAACCGCAAAGTAGGGAATAACATACACCTTGTGATAATTAGAGTTAGGGACAGACGCAGAGAGGGGGTAAAGGGCAAGTAAGCCTGTAATAAACTTTTTATATATAAGAATTATTACATTAAAAAAAATCACGAGTTATTTTTTATATTATCCATTGATTATTAACTCTTGAAAAATTGTTAGAAGCGGAGAGGGAAGTAGGGAATTGTGGGTACAGGCCGTTCGCAAAAAAAAAAAGAAATCCGATGGAAAAGTCAGAAATAAAAGGTGCTGGTGCCACAAAACCGGCTTTTCTATCGGATTTCTTTTTGTGAACGAACAGTATATCACGTAAATCCTAGTCCTGATAATAGGATTGTTATACATTGGCATTACTATTACTGAATTTGGCGCAATTTCTTTTACGACGGTAATACCTTCCCCTACTCTTGTTAACTTACATTATTGTTGTTCAAATGTTATATACATTAATGCTATTTTTACATGTATTAAATTTCTAATACTTTTTAGTTAATTAAATATAATTACTTAAATATAAAATACTTCAAGTGATATGAAACGATATCTTATTAATCTTGTAATTCTGATTCCCGTTTCGTTTTCATAATATATTGTTCATTAATACATTTGTATCATAAATTAAAATTACTCTAAATGTTTCGTTCAGTGTCATAAAAATGATGTTAACCAGCTCATAGTTCACATTAGTTTTACGTAAGGCTCCTAAAACAAGGGAAGCTGGCGCAATCCGCCATTTTGATGCCATCGTATCACGTGATCTCATTCACTGCTGTTAAAGTTGAGTGATTTACAAGTGCGTTATTTTTAATAAAGTAGTGCGAAATGGGTGAGTGTGCTGCAGTGAGTTGTTCAAATCACGCGAGGAATAAACACAGAATGTTTAGATTTACAACAGATCCTGTACGAAGAAGAAGAAAATTAACCATTGATTTTCCAATGGTAAACGTTATGTTATGAAACCAGAAGTGTACAAAAAAATGGCAGTTGATACGTGAGCCTGTGATTATAGGGTGCTCTCGTTCTACGTAGGCTGTACAATGGCGCAGGTGTTACGCACAGAAAATCCGGATGTGACCTCATGTTAGCATCGATCCGAATGTCCTTTATCTTTTTGTGTACCTGATGTTGAGTAGTTTGGCGACGGGGGCTCAGATTTCCCGAGAAATTTTAGGACTTGGCGCAGTTGGATCGTAGCTGCACTTGCGCCATAAATTACGCGGAATGACATTTGCTGTCCTTGCGCCTTAAAACATAAATAAACAAGACACATGAAAAGATCATATGAAGGTGGGATTGCGTGTGCAATTATAGAATCCATACGCCAAAAAATTACGTTAGGTTTGGATTCAACGTTTTTCACAATTCTTCCTAGAAAGCAGTATTTTTCGCACATTTGTTATAATCATAATTATCATCTTGTAATCACAGTCATAAGGGAAGTTCACAGAAAACAGGCTCCCAAAATTAATTACTTATGTAATATATGGAAAGCGATCCTGTGCTGTATACATAAAAAGTATTAAAGTAGTCGCTTTTGCTCTCTTATAATATCCTTGTTAATTACAATGTTTATTTCATTTTACTGTATCTAGTTCGATGGTTCCAAAAAATCATTTTTTGTGGCCGCGCCCTCTAGCGGCCAACATGAAGAACGTTCTGAAACTAACGTTCAAATTTAACTAACCGATTAAAGGGTAAAATGATAACCCATAAACCTTTATGAATGGAAATCTTTTACTATAAAGTACTCCCTCTGTCCAAAAATATGGTATACATTTAAAGAACCATTGACGATTAACGGAGGAAGAAAACATTTGAGTAAGGAACAAAGCTTAGTGTGTAATTGACGGACAAAAATTACATAAACTTATATAATATTATATCATATTTTCAAACAAAAAGAAATTAAATGTACCAAATTTTCGGATAAAGAAAATTCAAACCTATACCATATTTTCGGACAACAATGCTTTTTAAATGTATACCATATTTTCGGACGGAGAGAGTGTTTGAAAATGAAGCTTGGAAAAATCATGTAGGGTATATCTACTGTGGAGTAGGGGTTCTGTGTGCGATTTTGCATGTAGTATATATTCAGGTGGAGCAATTTTTTGAACTGTTATCAGATCTGCTTCGATATTCACTGTGTAAAGAAATTGCATATCTATAAGAAGACACTCTCGTTGCTATAGAGTTCCCCTTTCTCTACCTTCCTATTTTTCCCTTTCAATTAGACTATATTATCAAAGGGACTACTGGAGTACGCAGGGGGGGGTTGATGAGGATTATAACCCCCTTGCAATGCAATTGTATGTGTGCATATATATATGAATGAATAAATGAATGGTGTAGTGCGGGATGCGACCCGTACCTCTAGCGACTAACACATCTGTCATCGTGGCTTCAGCGACTAGTGAAGAAAAACTCACCAATGTTGCTACCGATGACAACTGAGAAGGAATAAATTTTGTTCTGATGAGGAAGGATCATTTTACGCCTGGAAACAGTTGTCAGCAACTCAGCTACAACTATGGCTACCTATGAACTTTCATTTAAAATATCTCCAGAGTGTATTTGGCGTATATTATTACTTAATGTTCATCATTGTTTCTCTCTCTCTCTCTCTCTCTCTTGCTCTTCATAGATGTAGTTACATTTATCTGCTTATATCTGTTCTCACCAATTTTTTCACCTGTAAAATGAGTATTCTTACATAACACACAAAAAAAGGAATACACCTGCTGTAAAAAATGGTGTAGTCCCATTTGCGTACCTCCCAGATGCGTACGAGTCAAAATCTATCCCAGATGCGTACAAGGGTGAGAAAATGAGCTCATAGTTTATGGTTACTACTATTTGGCGACAATTTGGCGGCACACAAGTATAATCCCTTATTTCTATTCTGTATAAATATTTGTATAAATGAAATGTTTTACAATTACTTTCTGTCATATTTTTATCCGGGCTGTGGACTTGCAGCTTATTTCTGACGTATTTAAAAGTATTTGCCTTCTCTTGTTTCAAATAATTGTACAGTTAATATTAAATTATATTTTAATTAATTTTAAAATTTACATAGTATATAGTACATTATAGATTTATAAGGAAAAATTTAGAAGTAAATCAAAAAACCAATTTTGTTAAAATTGTCAAAAGGGCATCGAATATGTCAGAACTTACTGGAGCTCATATGCATATTAAGCTGAAAGTTGGGAAATTTTCTGCATATTTTTTAAATTATAATTTAAAAAAAATACCAAAAACTATTTTGAACTATAATTATGTTATGCAGTAGATCCTTTGCTTTTATATTTTGTCGAATAGGTATTCAAATAAACACGTGAAATAGAGCAACATTTCACTAAGTAAAACTGGCGATAAATCGCCAATCTTTAATCCTCTTAAAACAGATTTGCTCCATTCTGAGTGTGCTTTCCACCCTTTGTACGTAAGTGGGGCAGCTTTTGACTTGTACGCATCTGTGATGTCCGTAAATGGGCTATAATCGCACAAAATAATGTCCTGCATACAAAATGCAATTTTCCCTCCTGCAAAAAAGCGAACCACCTGCAACTTTATCTTCCAGTTGCAAAAAATTTCGAACCGTTCAATGAAAAAGCCAACTTATTGTGTATGAACTTCAAAAAGCTTATTGAATATGTTTGTCCATGTAAGTCTATGAATCAAATTCTTAATCGCATTTATAAACCAGTTATCTAATAAGATAGATTTGTAGCTGGTCCCTTTTGTCGTAAAAAACTGGAATTAGCGGGAATTATCCTAATCCTAAAAAAACCCCTTTTTAATCTAATTGCGACCAAAATCAATAACCACATTCGCAGTGGGAGGAACGATGCCCTCTTCCGCTTCGAGTTCCGCCCGCCAGATGGCGCGGCAATCCCGTTTAATTCCCGTTTTTTCTGGCCTTACCGGAGCGCTGCTATCCCGGACAGTGACGTCAAAGGGCCCTAAACGCGAGCCTATGACGTCAACAGAAACGATTTCTATGTGCGCGAACGAGGCGGAAATGGCCATTTAACATCTAACTCTTGATTTCGCTCTGCTATAGGAAAAGGAATAAAGGAAAAAGAACGCGCCTGTTTTCCTCATCCATCCACAGTCGTCTATCAATTATTTAGGTTTTCTTTTACGAAAACTCAGCGATGGTATCTTTAGCGATATTTTCCAGTTCTTTTCTAATAGGTTTGCTGCGTTTTGCTCTGAATTCTTCATTCGAAGGATCCTTCTCTTCAAGGGGTCAGGGAACGTAGTGAGGGAAGGGGTATGGGCCATACGAGCATGGAGGCATTTCATAAAAATGTCAACAAATTAAAAATTGATTTGGTTTTTATTGAGTAGGACTGATTTGTTCTTTGTCCCCGCGCTCCCGGCTCCAATTGCCCGGGCCTAAATTTTCCATTTCCCGGGCTTTTTTCATTTTTCCAGCATAAATACTTTACCTGGTATTTGGTCAGGAATAATAAATATCCCTCCGTTTTCGCTTGCGTTCGTCAATTTCTTTCCCAAGCACCCTCCACCCTTCCACAAAGTAACATTTGGAACTTAAAAGAAGTATTATTGCCAATAACATTTAATTATGTATGAATAGTATCTTCTATCGTTTGTTGATGCACAAACATGGTTATATCAATTATAGTTAATTTTCGATACCCAATTATAGTTAATTTTCGATACCCAATTATGGTTAATTTTCGATACCCAATTATTGTTAATTTTCGATACCCAATTGTAGGTGATTTTCGATACAAAATTGTAGGTAATTTTCGATACAAAACTGTAGGTAATTTTCGGTACTCAATTGCAATAATTTTCGATACCCAATTGCAGGTAATTTTCGATACACAATTAATGTAATATTCGATACCCAATTATATGTAATATTTGATACCCAATTATAGGTAATATTAGGTACCCAATTATATGTAATTTTCCATACCCAGTTATAGGTAATTTTCGATACACGCTTGAGCTCAAATTAGAGCGTTGGCTGAATCGTGTGTATCGAAAATTATTGCCTATAATTAAATTCCCCATGAAAAAAATAAAAAACTTGCTCCGGTGGCTTTGTGTGTTGACCATTATTTGGCAATTGTGTTATCCCTGAGAAGGGTAATAATATTTTACAACGTTACATTATTACTGTAGAGATGCAAACTGAAACCATATATAAAAAAAAAGAAATTTCTGGGAAAAATCTCTAAGAAAAAATAAAGAATTTAAATATAATATTACACACATAACTCCAACTTGAACAACTACATTAAGAATGCATGTTAATGAAAATATTTTTATTTTCTACGTATTCACTCTCTGACATTTTAAATGACCATACGCACGTTTTAAAATTTTTAAAAAGTACTGGGTTTTACTACAGTCTTTGATTTTACCATGTTTGGCGCAGTATAGCCCAGATGCTCTTGCGCCATAAAAAATCCAAACAAACAAACAATATTTTCTATATATACATACAATATTACGTTGCATCTACAGTGACGGGTATTGAAAAAGTGCCCTATGGAGGACATATCATCATCATATAACTTTGTCTATCCCCACCTGGATGGAAGTCTCCAAGTGCTTGCTACAGACTCTATCCCAAACAATTCGTTCCCACGTCACCCCAACCGGCTTCCTTATTTCATCCACCCTTCTATTCTGGGGACATTTTCCTGAATTCTTGATAGTCCTTCGAAATGTCAGTAGCGAATTTCAGTTGTTCATCTTTGACCAGTTCTTTATGCCATATGCACAATTCATTGCCATTTTAGTTCATTTTTTTTCATTTTAACAAGTTATCCTCTGTTCTTGTGTGCTCTCTCACTTATATGATTCTTTTCGTTCCCTGGCAAGATTCCTTCTCTATATATTCATCAAGAACTTTTAAAATTACATTTACTATTTGATATATGCAGTGGAACCTGGTAAAATGATCACCTTAGTAAATCGATCACCTGCATCAAGTGACCATTTTTTAGGAGAGAGAGAAGTGGTAAGAACATAGTCTTGCCTGTACCGAAATCTCGTGTATAGCGACCACCTGTCTATGGTGACCATTGCAATCCAGTCTCTAGGCAGGTTCTGCTGTATTTTCATAATCGTTACGTGTCGTAGCAATTGAAAATTATAGGGGCTAAAGTAACTTTAGGACAGATCATGAACTATTGTGTTAAACAGGACAATGCTTCTTGATGTTGAATGGGGATTGAACCACCCCTTTCATACGTCATTGATTGTTACGTACTCGTCACTTTGTTTGGAACCACGAAAAAATCAAATATTTTTGCTTTACTTCCAGAAACCATTGTTCATGCCATGGAGTCGATGAAGGAACAAGCTATGTGACACACGCTTCTTCTATGATTAATATTAAAATTTGTTAAGCTTGATCCCAAAATTTAATCTCTTGGAAAATAAGAGGCAAAAAGCACAAATTCTTTTCACACACATTTTCTTCCTTCTCGTGCTCGTAACTATGTGGTTTTCCATTGCCGCGACATTTTTTGCACAGTGCATAAATTGGTCTTTAGATAGAAATACTTGCAATCTATTTTAGCCTGTTGAATTACGGTTCGTAGAAGAAATAATCAACTGAAAAAATAGGACTCAAAGTCAACATAGATATTTACTGTGTCTCACGTAAAACTGCACGTAAGCTCGTACATTATGTATGTGTAATGTTTACAGTAAGCAACATATATAGAACAGCTTATTGAATAGTTTGGATGCATAATTGTTGATTGCTATATTACATAATTTAACAAAAATGCATATGTAATCATTTCTTAGGAGGTAAACACGGTAAAGAGAATATAAACATACAGTGCTTGTATATGAACAGATTAATGCACAATCATGCATCTGCTCATCGTTTTACAGTTACTTTGGGTAAACAAAGTAATTCAAACACGTAGTCTTAAGCCCATACATATTAATAGCATTTATGAGTTGAAAGTAACACCTAGTGAGCCCACCTTGAGCTGTAATGAATATAGCAATTCTTCATTAAGCATTGTTTTTTATATGGCGGTTGGTCTACTCTGGAATATTCTGCATGCGGAGCTTATATCGGAATTTATGTAGAGTGGTAATTCCCCGCCTGGGATCCATGGAACCCGCTCAGGGGCTCCGTGACGCCATCAACATAGCAAAAAGTTAAAACTGGATAGATAATAGCGAAATTAAAGAAATTCCACAGTTTCCAGAGCTTTACTTGCTTTGATGACGACGTCGTGGGCGAAGGTTTTACGTCATTATAAGAAAATGTGTGAAAAGGTGTAGAAACGTCTTGTTCCATTTTGTTCCACATGTCTTTGCGAAAAAGCGTTTTCGACGCTTCCTTACCTAAAAACCAAACATAGAAATCGGATCGATGTTGATCTAGATTTGAGACTAAAATTAGGAAATACTGAACCGAATATGCAAAGAATGTGTTCGGGAGAAAAAGAGACGTGATTTCTCACATCGCATTGAAGTTTAGTAGCTGGCAGATGGGCATATTAATTATAAAATATACAATTTGTTCACTTGCAAGAAATTTTAGTGAAATTCAATACATCTTTTTTTTCCCATAACCAAATCATTGTTATTTTTGTGCGGTAATAACACTCATGGTACGCTTTTTGAGTTCACTTAAAATTATTTGATTGTTAGCTGCCTCACATTTTTCTCAAAAGATTGCTTCGCACGGGTAGAGATAAAAAATTCCAACATCGGAGTTCTGTGGTTCTGGTTTTGAAAAGTAGGGCGTCCGCGGCACTTAACTAAATTGTGAACCACTTCTGCAGGATATCTTGTTCATCAAATTCAGATGCAGTTTTCCATTACGGATGTTGATTTTTACAAATATCCTATTGCATTCGTTAACGACATTCTCAGTTTTTATTCTTCATTTCTAGTGAATTTAAGAATAAGAACCGAGTCGAAAATTCAAAATGAGTTCCGAACCACGTCCAGATCGGAATCATGAACTAGAGACCACGCCACAGTGCCACCTATTTTCAACGTAAATAAAGCATATTTAGTTTGGCAGCAGCTAACTAATATTTCACTACTTGTAGACAAAATGGCGGCATAAAATGCTCCATATAGTCGTGGTAAACTTACATATGTTGCGTGCTATTCCATCATTAGCCTTCCGCTATTTTTCCACCAAAGAGAGTATTTTCCTTTCCTTATTTTCATCGTATCCCGAATTTCTGAGCTATATTTTCACGCAGAGGCGCTGTTTAAGTTCGTCTTCCTTGATCATATATAGATTGGTTGCGTGCTGTTTCCTCAGGATGGTTGTCGGTCGCCGCTGGAGATAGCGTTCTGCACATAAATATAGCTAAATTTAGCAACTTTATTAATTTTTCGCTTTATTTCTAATTTATTTTTAACAGAAATTTTTCTTCTCCCCCTACCTCACTTTTTTTTCAAGTTTTACTCACTTTTGAGAATAATGACGTTTTCTGAATACAATTTTCTGGACTAAACTTATTTTTATGGAAACTATTTAATGATGGGGAGCAAATACTAAAAAAAGTTTTTTGTTTTCATTCATTTGTATATTCCTCTTTACTCTTCTTTTTATCATTCACGACTTGCACGTTTTTGTAAATCGTAATTTTATAACACGAAATTAATAGTTTGAACTAGAAATGCATAAGAATTTTTTCATGCAGCCAACGGCATTCAATATTCAAAACGCACATGGAATAAAAATATATCCCTCACTAAATGTTCTTTGAATTACATTCTATAACAAAACAAAATCCACGCACCAAGAAAGAGTTGTCCGATTGTAATGAAATTTCGTATGCAAAGACATTTTGACCGAACATGCAAATGATTAAAATTTGGTGTCCAATGAATGAATAGCGGGAACTCCAGTGCATCGGAACTGCGCATTCAGCAGGTGTATATAAGGAGCGATTCTCAATATGTGGTCAAAATTTCTGTTGCATTTTGACTGCGGATATCTTACGTCGACTGTAACAATGCCTCGCCGAAAGATTCGTGCTCATTACGAGCATATGTCAGAGTTTGAAAGAGGTCGTGCTATCGGATTGAAAGAGGCTGGTTGGACGAATCGAAGAATCGCTGGACATGTGGGTCGAAGCGATGCGGCGATTGGACGGTGCTGGCAAGAGTGGGTCAACAACGGCAGATGTCAGCGTCGGGACGGCAGCGGTCGACCTAGGGCCACAACAGAACGGGAAGACAGAGCGATTGTCAGAGCAGCTGTCACAGCACCGGATTCGTCGTTATCAACTATCCACTGTGTGGTCCGCACACATGTGTCCAACATGACCCTCTGCAGACGACTGAGAGAGCGGAATTTACGCTCGCGCCGACCGTTACGCCGCTTACCTCTCACGCCTTTACACCGTCAAGTCCGATTACAGTGGTGCCGGGCTCGATCAACTTGGAACTGCGCTGACTGGGGACGTATAGTCTTTAGTGACGAGTCCCGTTTCCAACTGTGTCCTGACGACAACCGCAGACGTGTCTGGAGACGTCCAGGGCAGCGTGGGGATCCTGCCCTTACTATCGCACGCCACACATGCCCACAACAGGGCGTTATGGTCAGGGGGTGCCATCTCCTTTGATAGCCGGACCCCTTTGGTGGTCATTTCTGGCACACTTACAGCACAGCGGTACGTAGACGACATTCTACGACCGGTTGTGTTACCGTTCCTTTTGCGACACCCTGGACTTACGTTTCAACAAGACAATGCCCGGCCGCACACGGCACGTGTTGCTATGAATTGTCTTCAAGCTTGCCCAACACTTCCTTGGCAAGCTAGGTCTCCTGATCTCTCTCCCATAGAGCACATTTGGGACGCTATGGGAAGGCGATTGCAACCATCCCGGAATGTTGACGATTTAGCCCGACAGTTGGAGACAATTTGGCAAGAAATTCCGCAGGACACCATCCGGGATCTTTATCAGTCTATGCCACGCCGGGTGACAGCTTGCATCCAGGCCAGAGGTGGACCAACGCCTTATTGACTTCCTCCCTTTGTAACGGTCAAACTCTGCAATAAATCATTCAATTGTTCTGAAATTTTAATCGTTTCTTTTTCTATGTATGTTCTTCATATCCACCAATTTTTATCGCAATTAGTCAAATTCTCTTGGTGCGTCGATTTTTTTTGTTAGTTTATTTCTGTTTTAAAATTTCAAGAAGATATTATTGGGCTTTTGATCGCACTTTGCATGGCCCTACAATTTTTGTTCCTTCCTCTTGGACTAATGAGTTACAAAGTATTTTTATTTTCAACCTTGTTAGGTCCAATGTGTTGTTTTTTCTACAGTTTATTACCTCATTATCATTTGCGCACTCAAGCACTACCTTTCAACTTATTCATTATAAGCAAGCCATCGAATGCTGATATCGTTAAACTTATCCTCTTTTGACATCATAAAGATAACATTTCATAACACCTCCAATTACTTTTTTTCAGCGTTTAGCTTTATATACTGATGCTGCTTTATGGTAACTGAAGTTATTTTATTCAGCGTGTATTTGAAAATACCGTTTCATAGTATCTTGACTAGCAGTGCTAGGATTTTAATTAGGATACAATTTTTATGTATTTCACTAATTGGTATTAATTTATAATTCCTAATGGCTGTTTTCTAATTATTTGTTTGTTATTATTAAATAACTTCATAAATTTTTTCTGTACATTATTGAATAAAACTGTTTTTGTTTTTATTCTCCCCCCCCCATTCAACCCAAATACAATTACAATAGACAATATGACAATGTATAAATGAATAGTACAATTCTATCTTAATTTTACTAGGAATATTATTTAAAAATCTCAACAATCCAATTCTTTTATTAATTTTTTAATAATTTTCTTAACTTATAGGTTCCATTTAAGTTTATTACTGAATGTCAAACCCAAAAAATTTATTTTTTCAACGATTTCTATTGTTTTTCCTCTATTTTTGTTTGAAAATTTTGAGAAATTTAATTTACATTTATTTGTTTATTTGTAAATATTACTACTTTAGTTTTCTCTGCATTTACTCTCTCTTGATTCATCTTAAACCATCTGTTATATTTCTCACTTTCAATAATACTCTTTTCCATTGTTAATTCTAAATTCTTGTCATTAACCAATACACTAGTGTCATCCGCAAACAAAGTTAAATGACCAGTGTTCGAAAGGTTAAATATATCATTAACATATAAGAAATACATAAGGGGGTCCAATATTAGTACCTTGGGGAACAACATATTTGTAAGTAATTGCATTTAATTCAAACCCATCAATATATACAATTTGTTGTCTTTCTGTTAAGTAATTTTTTAATTAGTTATTTATTTTTCCACGTAAACCACAATCATTCAGCTTTTCTAATAATATATTTCTATTAATAACGTCAAAAGCTTTACTTAAATCTTAGAATATGCCTACTGCATATTCCCCCTTCTCGATTATCTCTCTTAATTTACCTACTGTTCTCAATAGAGCTTCCTCAGTTGATTTACCCTCCCTGAAACTATATTGATAATCACTAATTATACGATGTTTGCCTATAAATTTTGTAATTTTTTTATAAATTAATTTTTCAAATATTTTTGAAAATGTAGATTGTTATAGCAATAGGCCAATAATTTTCCAATCTCTCCCTTTTCCCTTTCTTGAACACAGGAATTATTTTTGTAACTTTCAATTCCTGTAGAAACATCTCTTGGTCAATGAATTCGTTATATAATTTATACAATGGTCCAACAAATAAATCAGCATTTTCCTTTATTATTAGAGGACCAATCCCATCGATACCAGCACCTTTTTTACATTAATTTTATTTATCTCTTTATATATATATCCAACATATTTATATTCTCAATGTACATAGTTTTAGCATTACTTAATCCTATATATTTCTTAATTTTTATCAAGGTTATCTGCGCTTCTATCAGAGTTTCAGCTATTTCAACAAAAAAATATTAAAACCATTAGCTATATTATCACTCTTAGTTATTAATTCATTATCTATTGAGATACCCTTTAATAACACTTTTTTCCTTTATATCTTCCAATAATTTTATTAATTAATTCTCATTTTCTTTTACTATTAGTATTACTAATGACACAAATAATGTATTCAACTTCTAGCTTTCAACCTTATGTGGCTTGGACGAATTGAGTTACGTTCAGTATTCAGTACCAAATGCTGACGTAGCTTTACGATATTCAAATTAATGTGTTTAACCTATGGGATTGAACACCATTACTTTATGGTAACTCAAGATACCGTATTTAATATCTAAATTCTAATTCCCTCATTGGGCTCTGCTGTGGTAACTCCTTCACACTATTACTAACATTAGCCTGTCGTTAACCTGGAAGACTTACCGACCAACTGCTTGCTGCAGTCAGAGGGTATGTTCCTAGGCCGTAAGTTTGGGATTTCTCGGAAAATTGTAGCTTCCTGCCCAACGTGAACTTTCCTGTCCTTGCGCCATATAAAACACAAATTTCATTATTGCTGCATGATGATTTGAGTTATCCTTCATATCCAAACTCAAATGGAAATATTAAATGTTGATCGGGTATCAAACGATTCAAGATAATATCCTTTACACCTCATTTGTAGTGAAGACATACATCAATCGCTCCAGAAGTCATATCTTTGACTTTTGTTATACAGTTCATTTTATCTTATGAGGAATCGTTGTCTTTTGATACTGGTATGTATTGGTAAGTTAATATCTTAAAGCAAAAGCCCGTAGTTGCATAACCATCACAAAAGCCACCAGCTGCCATTCGTGTAATTAAGCTATTTATTTGACTTCCCTCTTCATCCATTCTCGTTTTACGTATGAGGACGTGGTATTTTTATAAGAACTTGCTATTCTCATAAAAACTTAGTATGTCCACAATGAATTATTTTAGTAGGACTTTATATGCTTATATAAATTTGTGTTTCTAAAACAATTTTTTATAAGAACTTGGTTGATAGCTGGAGCATCTAAACAGTGTTATACGGAAAGGAACCGATTTTAACATTGGAGCTAAGATCTTTAATGATCAAAGTTTATCCAGATATGTTAAGCAAACCTATTTTAAGTGGATTTTCTTAAGTATCGGTCATTATTCGACAAGTTAAGTTGTGTCGTTTGGTCATAAAAATGTCACAAAACAGTCTTGTACTATGCTGATGATGTATAATAATTCTAATGACGAGCATAGCAAACAATCATTCTTGTGTATCTCCTTGAATGCCTCCAGCATCTTGTTTTGAATACACCATTCATAATAATCCATCAATGTGAGCTTCTGATCTTGAATGGGAATTTATTAAAAGGAGCAACATCTCTCTTTGAATTCCCTTGATGGTGGTATTAATGAGACTAGTTGAAGATATCTTCAACTAGTCTTTCACTAATACCATCATCAAGGTAAATGCCTCCATGTTGCCTTGAATAAGTATGGTTATATGGTTGGATAAAGTTCGTTCCAACAATTAGCTGCAGGAATCTTCATCGATGAGTAATATGGCTGGATCTTGGCGTCGAGATCATTGTCGTGGAAAAGAGAGCATTGAAAATGTCCTTTAATAATTGATTTTCAAGGAAAGATGATCGGCAACACGCTATTTTGTCATCAAATATCTGCCCAAGGTCGTCACAATTTATTGGGGAAGCGGTCCCAAATCCTTTCCTTCTATCCAGCCAGATCAAAGCTTAATAATGATCTACCACATTTACCACGATAAGATTTTTAAGCATAAATATCGATTTTCTTTGGAAAAAGCGTGTTTTCGAAAAGATTCCACGTTTTGAGCTAACTTCTGATCTAAGAACGGTTTAAAAGATTCGAAGATAAATTGCTTTATTCCGTTGGCGAGTTTTACGAAATAAATACAACTTCTTTAAGCTTTGTGTGGCTTTTTAAGGCAACTGCGGATAGAAAATAAATCTTGCAACCAGGTCATGTATCAATGACAGGGTTGACGTAATTGACGATTTTCAGGCTGTCAGGTGAATTGAAATGTGACATGTCGAAGACTTTGCATTCATTCATCAGTTTCATCCCATCTAGCATTTTAAGTGGTGCAGTTTCATACAATAGCGACCTTGATTAATATGACGGATTATTCGAAAATGAGCTTAATTTCATAGGTAAAAAAAAGCATTATTTGAAGCACATTTTTGGAAGCAGGGTTCTTTTTACCTGCTTGC
>QLNU02015270.1:88866685-88889856 GCA_006491805.2 Dysdera silvatica
GAAAGTTAAAAGACACGCTCCCTTATCTAGTCAGTTCAATATTTGATAGGTTGTATTTTTATGGCGAGAGAACAGCAAAAGTCAAGTCAAGGACAAAAAATAAAGAATTTTAGAAAGGGCGAGAAAATATAGTTTATTCCCAAACTAGCGAAACTATTATCTTTGTTCTAGGATCATTTTTATGTGTGATATTTTTGCAAAATTAAAAGGATTTTCAAAAACTGTATTGTTTTAAAGTCTTGGACATGACAAACATATGACCAAAATTTTCGTTATATACTGGTGAAAAGCGCAAAATTATCGTTATATACTGGTCCAATTCAAAACGAATTATCGTCGAAGGTAAGTTTGCCAAAAAGTAGTACTCTAAGAAATTGGCAGAGACCAGATGATTAATATCGTCACAGACAGATTGTTCATCATGGGTAGTACAGACAAATTTCAATCTATTAGACACACGAAATGCACAGAATTGAAAATGATTGAAATACAGTCGAACCTCGTTAAGACGAACACCAGCAGGAACATAAAATCTGTTCGTATTAACAGTAATTCGTCTCGTCCGGAAAGGATAATATGTTATACAATCTGACGGGACTTCAGAAAACGGTTCGTATTAAAAGTAATTCGTCTTAACGAGGTTAGAGTGCATTCGCAAAATATTGTTGATTATTCTCAATAATGGAAATCAGTTTCACATCAGGGCGAAGCTATGCACGAAGATATGTGAAATAAAAATCATAAAAAATAATAATAAATGGCTACAAATGGAAATGTTCTGTTTACTGTAACTCGGAGTGTATAATGGTATGTCATGTTTTTGTCTTTGGATCTTATAAATAAATTTATTATTATTTTGTTTGTGCTTACTTTTTTTTGCGATGCAGACTTCAAACGTGAAGTGCCAAGTATCTAAGACTTCCTTCTATAGGTTATTCAAATGCAGAGTCTAAGAACTTCCTGACTATTTGACATGTGTTTAAAATTGTGACCTTTTGTTGTTCAATGTAGGTGTTGAGGTCAATTTCAAGTGTTTCCACGCTTCTGTGTAGTGTGGTTTGTATTAAATCTATGGTTCACAAAATGACAGTTATAATATCATTAATTTACATATGCTGCATGTCTTCAATTTCAAATTTAAGGTCTTGATATTTGGTAATTTTTTATTGTGTATGCGGTTCGTATAATGTTTGTGTTTGGGATTGCTATATCTATAATACTTGCAATTTTGCTGCTAATTTTATTAGAGTTATATCTGGTCGGTTGTGTGGTGTTGTCCTGTCAGTTATTATTGCCCTATCCCAATACAGCTTGTGTGTTTCATTTTCTAAAACACTTTCTGGCCTGCTGATATTAGGGGTAGTTATTATTATTATTAAAATACAATTATTAAAAAGCATCTTATTGCTGACACGTTTTATGTCGAATAACAACTACCGGTTTACTCTGTGTAAACTCGTATTTTGCAAATTTCTGCATTATCATCATCATTATTGATCTATGTATCCTTTTAACTATAAATAGTCCAACCTGGTATTTCGTGACACATGGGACTGGTTTGTATTTCTATGCTAGGTAAATATGTTACCGTTTGGTGACGATATGCTGAAGGTTTACGCCATGTCAACTGTAAATTTCCAGCTACGTGCCATTTCCGTCGTCAGTTGCGAGCCTTTTCGACCATTCAGACCATAACTCATTCCATTAACGTGGTGTGGCAATAACAGGGGAATTCATCAACCAAACGATATTGACGTATGAATCGATTAGTTGGGAATAATTCAATCCCATAATTCACGTTTCGAATTCACACCCGTTTGCTTAACCCTAGCGTGCTTGCCTAACGCTTTTCCTCCATGGATCATAGTCAATACTTTTTGTTTTTGTATATTTCATATTGAAAGACTGCACTATGGACTATCATGGACGAAATGGGCGGCTTAACGCGACTTTCAAACTACAGTGCACTTATATACAATCAGTGGCATCGGAAGGGGTGATTCGGGGGCTCAACCCCCACCTATTGGATATCAAACCATATTATATTCTTCAAGAATGCATCAAATATCTTTCTTTGAAGTCACTTGAGAACCCCCCATAACCACTTGAGCCCCCATGTGTTTTAAATTGATACGCTACTGCTTACTGCGGGTCGGACCCAGATCAATGGACCAGAAATTGGATGATATAACCACTAGGCTACTATGGCGTGCTAAGCTCATGACTGCTTATCCCGTAGTTTCCTCAGCAAAGCAAACGTAGTGAAATTTGCTCAATCTGCGATTTCCTCAGGCTTCCATTCTGACTTCCTTTTTTCCCGGTTTGGGCAATAATAAGATCTAATACACATTAGTTACCGTTTTGAATGTTATTTGGTCTAACGGCCCATAGGTCGTCTCAAGGACGTCCTGAGGAGATCCCAAGGACCTACTACCTGTTATCTGGGAGATGACAATGTTAGTCCATTATCTCCTTTTTTTTTGGACCAAAGAAGTAGCGAGAATTGTAGATTAAGATCAATATTTGTTATACTTAATCAGATTAGCAATCTTTTTAAGCTTTAATGATTTAATCGTCTTACTACTCTACACTTACGGCGAATAGGGAATATGTTTCGAATTTCTTACTATAATAAAAATATTTTCGACCAACATAATATTTATTAGGCGAGTAAAACTGCAAAAGCGAAATAAATAATAATAATGAAAAAACCTTGTACCTTTAATTGTCAAATATACATGGTTTAAAAACAATAAAAAAAATGCATCTTTAAACGACAAAATAGTCTCAGAAGAGTTGCAGCCTAATACGTTATTACCTTCTGCACCACTTTTATATTATAACAACCGAATGACCCCTGTTGTTCATGCCCCATAAAAATACAGCCAATCAACCAATATTGTAACAACCACCGCCAAAAGCTCTCGAGTGTGTACAGTCTAACTTCGTTTGGCACAGAATGGCCGCCTATATCCTTGCACCATAAAAATACAACCAGACAACCATCCGTGAAGTTCTTGATGCCAAGCCGGGCATCTAGATGTTAATAATTTAACATGGCAGTGGCTTTTTGCTACAACGAAACGTTTTTCCTTTAAACGTTATTCCTTATAACATTGGGATGGAGGTTATATTCTCCATTTCCAAGTTTCGCGTACATCAGTCATTTGTTTGATTTTCCTGGGGAAGACTAAACTGTTTCTAGAGTTAAACCACCCCCTATTCACGCCTATGGTCCTAATGTCTCCCATTGCCTTACTCAGGGGGTGTTGATGGGATTTGTAACTCCCCATTGCAATGGAATTTTGTATATTTAGCATAGGACTATGTGAGTTGTAGCTTTGTAACCCCGCCCATTGAGCCTATAACTCCACCCATTGAGCCTATAACTCCACCCTCCCGCCTTACGAACTTTCTCCGTGCGCCTCTAATGTATCCTTACCGTGCATTTCTACAAACCAAACCACTGCCCGAGATACGGAATATCAGAGCAGTTTACATTACATCTCCATGCGTTATAAAGGTCTTGTTTATGAGAATGATAAAGAAGGGAGGAGGGTGAAATAAAGAAAAAATTATATGATATGATAGGAGTAAAATCTGGTTTGGATGGTAAAGGTCTAGGTTAAGAAAATTCTGCAATGAGAGGTGGGCAGAAAAGTGTGGAAAATTAATTAAAGAATTGAAAATGAAATGAAGAGATAAAAGGAATTTAAACTGAGAAAGTGGGGAAGTTTCAAAAGGTGAGAAATTCAACCGAATGAGAGGTGACCGGAAAAAAGGGGGTGGTGAAAGGTCTTTGATGAAAAGCGAAGAAGACAGATGAGCCAAGGAGAGCAGATGATTAAACACACTGGAAGTTATCGAGCAAAGTGCAACTCGGAAATCCATGGTGAGCTGGGACCAATGATCGTTCTAGAAAATACGCGGAATTTTGTGATAGGTTAAGAATGAAAATTGGGATATCTTTGGACATATTGAAAAAAAAAAACAGAATTGAAACTATAGAAATAAATGCAAAACAATTTTTATGGTGCAGTTCTATAAAATCATTAACATGATAACACTGCTAATAGCTATTTCGATAGCGTTAACCATCTATCGTCAATACGATAGCTGGTTAACGCTATCGAAATAGCTATCAGCAGTGTTATCGTGTTAATGATTTTATCGAACTGCACCATAAAAATTGTTTTGCATTTATTTCTATTGATCAGTGCAGTGTGTCGCTATTAAACTAAAGAATTGAAACTAATTTATGGGGTAGAAAGGCGATGTGAGTGTTCAGGAATGAAAACATAGCATGATAAATTACGTTTGAAAAAAAAAAACTGAGTGGAAATGGAATATGGGCCCCCCAAAAATTGAGAGGGGAATTTGGAGACAAGTTTTAAATGCTTGGAGGGAGCCCTTCTAAGTATTTAAAGGTGTAATTCAGGATTGCTGGCTTCTGTAGTAAGGGGATTAGAATGTAAGTAAATGCTATCAAAGTGAACTGAAGTGAGATTATAAATCGTGTGTGAGATTGGATCAAGACCTGCATCAGCAAAAAGTCCTGTTTTTAACGAACCAGGGAATTTTTAGAATGCGTCTGAGTTCGTTGTTTTCGAAACGTTGAAGAGATGTAATAATGTAATTTGAAATACATCACCAGGCAGGGCAAACGTATGTGAGAATAGGTCGAATGGTAGTTTTGTAAAGTAGAAGCCTATATAAAGTATAAAGTTTTGTAAAGTAGAAGCCCATATAAAGTATGAAGTTTTATAAAGTAGAAGCCTATATAAAGTATAAAGTTTTGTAAAGTAGAAGCCCATATAAAGTATGAAGTTTTATAAAGTAGAAGCCTATATAAAATATAAAGTAGAAGCCTATAATAGAAGCATCCTTGGGGAAAGAAAGGTTGAATTCATGTTGTTGATTTTTTTACAAATGTTCATGTTATAACATAAAGTCTAGTCGAATTATATAAAGCAATTATTTTCATATCGAGCAACTCTTTTTTTTAAGCCGCACATGGGAATAGTGAATACATAACTGCGCATATTCCTATCTAGGGGGTTCTTGGAGACCAGTACCCCCCACTCCGAAATAAAATTTGTAATAGGTTCGTAAAAATACTTATATGTGTATTAAATACATGTAAGTAAATTTTACTTGTCAAGCTTGTAAGAAAGGGAGAAAACCTTTAAAACAAAGTAGTTATCAAAATTATAACCCAATAAAGTGTTTTGTAGATCACTAAGTTGAGTTGTTTTTTTTTTTCCAGTGTGAGCTTCCACTGCGTTATAAATGCTATGCCCTCTACCGAAAATGTTCTCGCATATTTACCTACTTGAATAAATATTTTTAATATCCGCTTTAAAATTAAAACATTTTATCGATGTATATTTCAATTATATCAATACATTTTTTTAATCGAACGATAGGTACGTTCTCTGTCTGTATTGATATGTGCCGTAAAATTTTTTGAATAACCCCCGAAATTTAACTTGGCTACGGCTTTGTAATAGGAACATGTCAATTCAAAAATTATGATTGGGGCGTTCCAGTAGCTTTAACAGAGCCGACGAGAGGTGGGGGGGCAGTAGGGGCTGCGGCTCAGGGGCCCGGATGAAGTCTGGAGCCAGCTCTGGCAAGGACCTATGCTGTGGGAGGCCCGGCCCAGGAAAGGGGTCATGAGGCCCGTCGAAGTAAGGAAGCCCGCGTTAGCTCACGGCGCCCCTGAGCTTTAAACGGAACCTTTTTCTTATGTGATGCGGCGCTGAAAGGGAAAAGGTGCCTTGATAATCAATGGAGAATAAAGTGCACTAAGCTCCCCCCACATACGCCACTGATACATAACTAATTAGCAAAGATATGGTTATTTATTTTTGCATGGATAATTGACTATTTGTCCATGACATTTTAAATAAATAAAATGTTAGAATGCTTCCACTCTTCTTCTTCTTCGGGATAGTAACTTGTTTTCGTTTATCTTGTTACGAATCTGATAAAAAATCGCGCTTGTCGCTTCGTCATGTAAATGAACACTGTCAGAAATGGCGAGATTGGGACAATGGATTAATGGGCCAATTTCACTAGTGGCGCCAAATCGAAGAGTGTAATTAATGCTCGATTAATATCGAGCGAAGCACGATATTTCCGCGCTTTATTTATTTGAAAATTAAGGTGATTACGTATAAGATGATTACATGCCCATACTTATAAGCATGGGTGCTTATAAACAGATGATAAAGGGAGACTCGCACACAACGATGTTATATAATATTTACGTATCCATACGTATCCATTACGTATCCATAATATTTACGTGTTTTAAGTTAATTTTCAAGAAAAAATAAAATTTGTTTTGAAAGCAACCTGTCTCTTTGGGAAACTCATATGGGTACCTATTTTTATAAAGCTCATGAGTTATACGGAACCTATTGCTTATAAGTTTAAGGGAGTTGTAAAAATTTCTTACAGCGTGTACGTGTACAGGGTGTCCCAAAACATTGACCGCAGCTCTAATTCCTTAAATATTGACGTTAAACATAGGTATTAAATTGCAAAATGGCGTAAAACAGGGTGCAAAATTGTATGAAATAGATTTAAATTGCAGAGGACTATTTTTCGAAGAAATACAAAATTTAAGTTTTTATACGGTCCCTGTACACAAAAATTTCCAATAAGTGAAATGTGCCCCATACTCCAATAGGTCAATATACAAAATTTCAGCATTCTAGTGGATAAAAGAACCAGAGATATGAAGACCCAAAATAACGTGACCTAGCAGCACGAAGTTCCCCCTTTTCCAAGCATGTATCTATTACTCTCTTCAAAAAGTGGTATGAGTCAATTACTTTAGGTTATTATATCTCTGGATCTTTTTCCACTAGAATGCTGAAATTTTTGCATTTGGAGTATGGGACACATTTGACTGAGTAGAAATTTTTGTGTACAGGGACTGTATAAAAATTTAAAGTTTGTATTTTTTCAAAAAATAATCCTCTGCAATTTTAATAAATTTCATAAAATTCTGCACCTTTTTTTTACGCCGCTTTCCAATTTAGTACATATGTCTAGAATCAATATTTAAGGAATTAGAGCTGCGGTCAATGTTTTTGGAACACCCTGTATACTTATAGTATTACGTTTTTTCTATGTATACTCAACGTTCATTTTCCATATTGATACATGTTGCATGACAATAATTAATACACGTATGAATACATATGCTTGAAATGTAATGATTTCAATATAAAATTTAAATGCTTATTGCCTTTGGTCTAATAACAATCTGTCCCTATGTCGTATAACCAGTGAAATCTTTGAATAGCGGGAACCTCCTGATTCGAAAATCTGTCCGCTACTCGGAGGTGTCCTTTATTTGGAAGTATTAAGGTATGGTTAGCATTGAGACTTCGAATTGAAAGAGTATTCGCTAAATAGTGATATCCTCTATTCTCGTGTATCCGTTAGGGAGGTTCCTATTATATATAAGCGTTCCGTAATTCGTTAGGTACGTTTTGTCCAAACTTTGCGAATGGGTCCTTGTCCAAAAACATTTCAGCTTCGAGACTTACATTTTTTGTTTTCGTCTGTTATCAGCGGTCCCCTGGTCTTCCACATAAAGGAACGGGAACCGCCATTATCATGTATTTCCATTCCTTGCTTCATGTGAGTTTGACGTAGCATCTTATATTTTTGTAGCTTATTACCGATAGAATTATCCGGCCATAACTATTATCATTGTTTAAATAAGTTAAGTGGCTGACCTAAGAATTTGGCTCTTAAAATTATAAACAGTTTAATTCTGATTATCCGGGTTCCGGTTATCCAAAACATCGAATAAACCGGACCTCGGTCCTTTAGTAGGTCATTTGACATTTGGTGATTCAGATGACCTCTAAAACTTGCCCTTTGTAGTATTATTATATCCAGTTATATATATCCGGCTTTCCGATTATCCAGGTCTACCTTACTTACCGGATAATCCTTACGCATTCATAAATTATCCACTTACAAAAAGAAAACACTTTATTATATTTAGGACCAACGTCACAATGAGAGAAAAACCCTCTCTTACGACTCGTGGGGTTTCTTAAAGATAATCAGAGAAGCTGCCGTGAGTGGAACCCTCATTTTCAATGTTGCAGATTGGGGCTCCATTTTTGGAACCCTTTCACACCTCAACGGGTGACAAAATCTTTCGAAAAAGTATTTACACACATAGATTATAAAACGGAAATGTTAATAAATAGAGCGTCCTGTATTGCAAACTTTTGATTGTTGCAAGCTTGGGCAACAATGTCGTAGAAATAGATGATGAATGATCGTAGAGGATGAAAGATCCATTAAATTGGTAGAAATGGAGTACAAATTACTTAAAAATAATTTAAAAACTGCAAAAGCACATTAGTATGCGAGCGTTCGAGTCTCTTGCACTGCCATTTTGATAAACAAATCACTGGTAAAAAGGTGTTTTGAGAAATACGATTTCTGCTGTGGGAATGGTTTAGAGTTGTACATTTTTATTAGCGTCAGAAGCATTTGGCCTTGTGCCACGGCGGGCTACGGCACGCCGCAACAATTTTACGCAACGATAAGTTTATTTTTTCGCATTTGGCAACAGATGGAACTGAATTTAAAACGCGCGGGAAAAGTGTTTTATGACGTAAGGCGTTACCAACCATATCGATAATATGAGAAGTGTAAGAACCATCATCAAATTCAAATTGGTTGATTGAATTTTAATGGCGCAAGTACAGAAAATGTGATTCTGCACTAAAATCAAATTTTAAGAAATTGAATATCCTTATAATATTCCAACGCATGCATAATTTAACATCAATGTTAAATCAATCCACGAGTGGCTAAACGAGGCTATAATCTAGCCAAATGGCAATAGTATTAGCATTGCAAGTTTTCGCAAGTTCAATATTTTTGTTTAAGTTTAATATTTAATAAAATTTAAGCGAATCGCTAAATTTTTGACTGTCCAATGCATATAAAAGCTATACCTACACTGTAGAATAGAATACTGTACTATACTGTAGTACATACTACAGTATACTACATACTACTATACTGTAGTATGCATTGCCGTTATTTATTTATTACCGAAATATAACACAGACACAAAAAAGAAACTCATGCTATTAGAAAAATGGCGTTGCTGGGTTTGTTCGAGGCAGGGTTGCCACAAACCTGCAATTTGTAAAAAGCGAAGAGCCATAAAATGAGATACGCTTATACTTGGCAACTGCAAAAGATTAAAAAAAACATGACGCAATGACTCTCCACGCTGTACATGACTCCATAAAAAAAATCCGGACCTAAAGAGCAGGCGCGCAACCAAGGGAAGAGTTGAGCGGGCTCGACCCCCCTTCCTCCTCCCCAGAGATCTGTTAAAGCGCACTTTAAGACCTTCGATCTTTAAATTTCCCTCACGAATTTTCTTTCCATTAATTATTTTATAACTTATTGGAATAGTGATGCGTTGCACCTTTTCTATTTGTTATTTTTATTAAAAAATTTACAAAATCTAAGGAGTAGTAATAAATATTTAATAAATTTCAAAATTCCTTTTATTTAAATTATATATATATATATATATATATATATATATGGTGCTCAGGATAGACTTGTGTGGAAAGCATTTGGAGAGACCTTCATCCAGCAGTGGATAGATAATGGTTAAATATGATGATGATGATGATGATATATATATATAAAATTTAAATGGAAGGAAATTTAAAAATATTTATTTATTTTATTATTATATATATATATATATATTTTGTATCTGCGATAATTAAACTCAAGGAAATGTATAATGAACTCTTCTGACATTAAGTCCCCCCCCCACGAGTAAAAACGCCCTCTGCCAAAAAGTACGTGGTGATATGTTTATTCATACACCCTGTATATATGGCACGTGCCGCAGCGTTTAGATCTAATTGCTAAATCTTTAAAAATGCACATCATAATACAATGACCACCGCTTGGCAAGTTGCCTAAAACTGGGAAATAGAGTATTGACAAATATATTTTAAAAGACACTGTGAAATAGATGCGTGCATAGTGGAGATCAATTTGCCTGTTTATTGCCAGAGAAAAATTCCTAAAATCTTTCTCGCTACTGCCGTAAGTAGCGCTAGTCGGAGAGCAACAGCTTCATCGACCGAGATTTTCCCCCCATATTCTCATTTTCCACCTTCCTCTGCCTTGCTCTCCATCCCTTCCCTCCTCTGCCCATTTTTCGCATGTTTTTAAGATGGGGTGGGGCATGAGCCCTTTGCCTGTGATAAAAAAAAAATGAGGGACCTACCAAGTTTTATGATAAATTTTTAACCCTTTTCAAACGTTTTGATAAAAGTTTGCATGCGTCGAAACAAATGGCCACGAGTATATACGCTGGAATTCATTAAAAGCCCAGAGATGGCGCAGTGTGGTAACGCGTTCGCCTAGTGCGCCGTTAACTCGGGTTTGACTCGCACGGTGCAAAGAACGTTACTCCTGGATTTCATAAAGATCGCACTGCCCACTATAGTACAGGTTGGTTCCCTGTGACTTAAGAGGCTCGGAAAACAGTAGGTCCCGGCGCAGTATGACCATTGTAGTCCTTGAGCCGTAAAGCCAAACAGAAATCATTAAAAACCATACAAAAGTTATTATAACTTAGGGTGCTATTAAAGTAAATGCGACACTGGGTTACTATGTTCGTTACTGTAATATGGAACGGTGTTTTAATATCAGGTAACACGTACCGAAGCGTTTTAAATAGACATTGCTGTCCTTCGTAAAATGTTTACTGGGAGCGAGAACCCTTAATAAGCACAGTGTTGTCATTTCGTGCTGGTGATACTTAAATTTATCATTATTATAATTTATAGTAATTATAGAACGTTCCTTGAATTTCATGTTTATCTAAGTAGTCTGGCATATTATATATAACACTAGTTTTATATAATAAACAATGATACTTTAAACTTCGAGGGACATTTGATTAACACTAATTAATATATCTGTGAATTTAATATATTTATAGCCATTTGATAATGTAGCGCCAAAAATTGAAATTAGCAGTGGATTGCTAAAATCTAATTATTCTTTTACATAATAGTGATACTAATATATATTATAAACTGAGTTAATATTAACCATTAACATATGTAGCAATTTAACCATATATAATATATATATACACACACACACACACACACACACACACATATATTTATGTGCGTGTGTGTGTGTGTGGAAACAATGTAATAAAATTAAAACATATAAAATAAAAATGCCTACTGAAAATCGATTGAAAAATTAATTAGAATTGATTAGTAATTTAGTTTAAAGAGATTGTAAAACGATTTAAAATCGATTAGAAGTCGAGATAACATCGATTGTACAACAACTTACTAATCAATATAAGGAACCCAAGAAACCGGCATTCAAAATTGAGATCGAATCAATATATCAACTTTTAGAAATAAATCGGTTTAAATCGATTGACTGCTTAATTTATAAGCTCGATAGAACGAGTTCGAAGATATTGTGACATTTTTCTTTAATGTACTTGTTAATTTAAATTAAGCAATCTTGCTTTTTCTTTTTTAGAAAAATTCCTTTTAAAACCTTGTCAGAATTTTTCGAAAATGCACCTAATGATCCTAATGAAAACGGGATCTTTTCTTTCATAATTTAGCGGCTTCGAGGGAAGATATGCCCACACTATCGTCTTAATGGTAAAAGATAACGGGGAAAAGGAAACTGAAAAACGATCGTATTATGAGAGGGGAGCTTTTTCCCCGCCAAGGGTTGGCGATATTTGCTACACCTTGGCGCACTCCCTTTTCAAACGCGATTTGACCGTCGATGCAACTCAAACGGTCGTCGACGACCGAGGGAGCCGTGTTGGCGAGAAAAAAGGCCCAGGACTTAGGGAAGGCGACCTCCTTGGAGCTGGAAAGTGCTTTTTTCTTAGGATAAATTCGGCGGACTTCGCCTTAGGTGTAGCCGGTGCATGAGAGTGGATTTCCCTGCTTCTCGGTGGATAGTGTTTTGTGTACGTGTGTGCTTGTGGGTGCATGTGCTAAAGGAAATCCCAGTGGATGCATTTACGACCCAAATATGTGATAGGATTAGCCCGATATTGATTCCAATTCATTTACATGAAATTTGAATAGCAGTTCTTGGAACGGTGATTAGGAGCAGCAACACATGACTGAATGTATCCTTAAAAAGAGAATTCAGTGGCGGTTTCCATGTTCTCCAATGGGAACTTTGCCAGAGCTATGCTCCCGATCCAACTTGTGGATTTTTGGTCTGGAAAAATAAACGATCCATTCACGGCTAACTCTCCAGCGTGAAGTTATCCCGAAATGATGACGCTTCTAGAGGTTGTATGCTTTTCTGATATCAACAACAGGCTAGCTTTCGTCACTTCCTGAATAGCACATTATTAAGTCCGTTTACAATTCGAAGTTGTGAAAGGGTAGGTCCGTTTATGGTACGATTTCTTAGTGGATTTTAGGCTTATGGAATGTTATTTAATATTCCTACCCTGGATCTGAGTTTGGTTGATCCACTATGATCCACTATTGACTCAGTAAAACTTTTCATATCAACAAGTTTGTCAACTAAGTAATGGGGGCTTCGCCAACTTCGCTACTCCATTGCTGTAGTTCCACAACAAACATTAATAAAACACTTCATCAAACGCTAGAACTTAGATAGATGAAAATTCTAGATTGTACATAGATTGGAGTGAGAAAACAGTATTTTTGGGGAGAAATTTGCAGCAGCAAAATCTTACTAAAAGTGGGACTCCTTTGCGCAAGCGCAGTCGTCGTCAATTTCGACAATGCGACCCTGGGATTTTGGAAAGGGCGAAAAACTCCTGTCGGTTGCTTTCCAAGTGTTAAGGAATAGTTTAGTGACGTTATAATTTTATAAAATATTGAAAATTAATTATTTAATGTGCATCTATTCATATAATAACCTCGTAATTATTTCGTTTTTATAGTATACAACCATAATAGGACTTTCTGATTGTAAACGACCTTAGTGCTAGATATAAATAGTTTACACAACAAATACGCAAAAGTATTTTTTTGCAAAGATATAAAATACTCAATATATATGAAAAAAATATCGATTTCGAAAATTTTTTTAAATGCAATTTTTTTTACAATATGTAACTTTTTTTTGAGGTATTGTAAATTATTTTGAGAAATGGGAATTAACTATTTTGTGAAAGGTTGGATGCAGACAAGAATTAGGCAGGCAAGGAATTAATTCACGAAGCAGACTATAAAATGACATGTCAAAATGCACGTGCATGCATGCTAGAAATATGTTCATTAACCCGAGAACAATGAAATGGAATGTGTTTACTTCTATGGTATTTTTATCTTGTTAACTGACAAGTTGAAACCCGTACACAGAGCACAAATACTTTGAAAATGACATGCATTAATAACTGACATGTTTACGTGACCAAGTATTATATCATCTCGGTATAAAAGAGTGAACAGAGAATTGCAAGATATAATAGAACAATCGGTACAATGTTTTGAAGGTGTTAGAATATAATTGGAGGTATTTTGCGTGGAAATAGGATTTTTTTTTAAGACTTTGTCACTCAAAGAGGAATTTCTAGCATATTTCCACTACGTGCCATTGTTTCCAGAGAACTTTGCGTTTCCGAATGGTTACTATGCTACATTTTCGTTCCGTTTGAGCTAGAACAAAACAAAAAGGAGCTAAATTGGCAACAGTATTCAACTTTTCCTGTTCGTTAAGGCGAAAATAGCGGAAAATCCGTCGTTTGTGATTAGCAACCGGAAATAGTAATCATGGCAAAAATGCTAAAATAGTCATCTCCTGGGCAACAATGTAGTTGTGGAAGAACTGTTTCATTTAAGATGAAGTGACCGTTGCGCCTCTGGTAGAGTTTTTGGTGAACGACGTTTGCAAATTCGTGATCATGAAGATGTCGATCATGTTTTCATTGACAAACATCATGCCCTTTGACCATGAGCTATGCGTTTCCTGTCGGTGCTAAACTAGTTCGACAATGGTGATCCGAAATGTGATAAACAATTATAATAGCTATATAAAACACGTGAGGAAAAAAAGGACAGATTGTTGTAGCGATAGGTTGTTCAATAAGAGTTACACCAAGCATTGCTAACAAACTTAAAGGAGGCACATCGAAGATAATATATATATATATATATATATATATAGCTTTGTTAAATTCTCACTCACACTAAGGTCTTACTATAACAGCAACACTTTAAGATGCATTTATTTTTTTCACTGCCAGTTTTGCAATACACATGTAGCACAAAAGAACATTAGCACATGTTTTAGTAGATGTAGCAATGTTTAGAGAGTTTTTAGAAGGAAATTGTAAGCGTGGTTTCAAACAATACTACTTCTGCGACTGCGACTTTGCAAGCACCCACTTATTCTCGATAGTACACTCGTACTATATATTTCAATACTGTTTCAGCAAGAAAATCGCACCAGATTTATATTTGTACATATTTTGACTTGCAAGATATATAATATTTACGCACGCCAGTACAATTTATATATGTATTCTGTAACCATTTTACAAAGTACACTTTCTGGATGTTGATGCACGAGTGGAGTACACCAGCACCCTCACCTGCGATCGTGAACCCATGAGCGAAATTTAAAAGTATTTTTCAGTGTCGTTTTCTGTGCACAAATGCAAAGACTTTTCCCGTCAGATCTCTATATTCTGTGCACTTGGAAAACGTATTTTAAGTCATGATAGAAAAATTGCGCTATATATATATTTTTCGTCATTGTATGAATTTATGTGTCAAATATGGGTGTGTCGTCGAAGTTTAGCTGTTTCAAGCTTGCCTTAGCTGAGCAGTGGTAAACAGTGAAATTTGGGAATTAGTCTAGCGTTGAAAAAACCGCGGCATCAAAAAAGCGAAAGTTTTCCCTCCAAATTTATTGGAATTAAGTGGGGAGAAAAGAATAATCAACATCGAACTGGTCTAAATCGAAAGAAAAAGGAGTCCATTGCATCTTTCTCTTGGATTACTTAGATTTCTTTGAGATTATCGTCAGAGGATTAACCACCGGATAAAGATTATTCGACCAAATCATGGCTGCTGTCGGGATTTGGTCGCAAGCCGGGGCGTCGTCTGCCCCAGACCAGCTCCCCAGCGAGTTCCTGTTGGACTACGGACAACAGTAAGTTAACTGTTATTTACTGTTATTTTAATTCCGTGTATGCTCTATAAAATAACAGAAAGTATATTATAAACAAGTTCATGCATTATATATATACTGATCAGATATTAAAACCATTTCGTTGTAGCTAGCACGTGCCAATGTAAGGAAACGATATTCCTGTGATAAAGTTCTCTGTCAGGACATAGTTTTGTTTCAACTTAACAAAGCAAAAGTATGAGCATTTTGTAAGAGTCCTTAAAAAATCATGACACTATTGAGCTTCTCACTCAGCAATTACAGTTAAACTTCCATAACGGACACTTCCGGATAGCGGACTCTTTTTTTTTTTCAATTGTCTGTCCCAATGCTTACTATGCCTGACGCCATCGCCTATCGGACAGATTCTCAAGTCCTGAGGTGTCCGCTATTCAAAGGTTTTACTGTAGTACACATCACATATGGTCAAAAACTGGCTTTTCGAGCTATAGACAAGGCTTAAACTGATCAAGCTTTGTTGATACCGAAGGTCAATGGAAGTTATCCCGTTTGCGAAATGAGAGTTACTAAGACTGATGTTACCCATAATGTCAATTGGGATGAAAGGTTCAATGTGTCCGAACACAAAGTAGTTTTCAGCGTACACACTCAAGTATAGGAATTCACAGCCGCAAACCTATTCCTGTACCATATTTACCTGTGGCATATTTCTGTGCCATAGGTACCTATGGCACAGTTTATTGTACCTATGGCATAGTTTTAACGTTTTTTGACCAATCGAAGTACGTTTGTATACACATGAGTGCCTCCCTATTCCAGCAACCACTAACAATTTCGTTGAGTATACTGCCCTCTTCTATGGTGGCTCCATATACTATACATATTAGTAGAAATCCAACTTATACTATTTTCTTCACTTATTAATGCATATAAAACAACAGTAATAACTATGTGATATCGTACATGTGATGCACGTTGAAGCTCGATCTATGAGACCGATATGGGAGTAATATGTGCATACTGTACCCACACATCAGCTCTCTTGAACGAATCGTCTAAAAACATCTGAATTGAGAACACCTCTGGACGTATGTATCATCACTAGTCGAGAGGGTTGGGGGAAAACAAGCATTGGGAAATTGGAAATGTGTCCGTTAAATAGAGACGTTCGCTATTCGAAAATGTTCATTAAGGCTGCTTTATTGTATTTAAAGACAGTCAAGTTACGAGGAATCAAAAAGCGGAGTTCAATTATACATGCACGCACACACGCCTATACAAGTACATACACGGATATACATATGTATATTGAATATTATACATAACTATATCTAATTGTGTTTTGTGAAAGCTTTGATTTTTCGCTATCTTGAGTCTGACCACATATTTCATTTGTTTTAAGGTATTCAGTCGCTTGAACAATTGCAAATCGAACAATTTGCATTTCACAGAATGGCAATAGACTAAACTGATCACATGTGTGCGTACTTAAGTTGAATTACAATCTGCTCGGTATGATCTTTACAACAGTAAATTTGTACGTTGACTAATCTTAATGAGATTAATTACGTCAAGACTTCGCCTTCTTAAACTTCGTGAAATTGACTACTCCATGACTTCTACTACCTTTCATGAAGTTGCTTACCTCATGATAGAAACTTTGGATATTTTTTTGCATATAATACCAATGAAATTTAAAAATGTATTGTACAGACAAAAAACAAAAGAGTACTTCAGTCGACTTGAATCGTATGTACTAATTAATACTTCAGCTGATTTTTGTCTGTGATGACTGTATGGTATTTCTATATGCGTTTTGTATCAATTATTGATTGTCTTTTAGTTACGGTAGTTTACCATTTCGCTTGCAAAGCTTCTATCAGAGCTCTCTGGAGGAAGATTTAGCAACCAAAAGCGGATGCAGCGTTCCAATTTGTTCTAGACGTTTTCTGTTGTCCATGACTATTAAACAGAATATCTGTGGGACGACTTGACATACGTACCCAATTTTCATTACCAAATCTTTCCTTAAAGAACTCTGTCGAAAGAATTCTAAATATAGAAATATTCATATTCAGATATATCGACATGTGAACATTCATGCCTTTTATGTAAATTTCATTAATTTTTAATGCCAATTGCATTCATTTTTAATGCCAATTTCATTTTTAATGCTAATTGCATTAATTTTGAATGCTAATTGCATTAATTTTTAAAGTTAATTCCGTTCATTTTTAATTCCAATTTCATTCATTTTTAATGCCAATTTCATTTTCTTTTAATGACAACTCCATTTTCTTATGAAAAAGTCTTATCTTAAATTCATTTTCTTAATGTTGATATGACCTGTTTTCTTCACCAAGTTCATATATTTCCAATATCAGCTTTATTCATTCACTATGTCAATTCTATTCATTTTCTATGCTAATTTTATACAATTCTTATCACAATTGCATTAGATTTCGTAATCTCAGTTTCCCATTCCTAATGACGAGTCCATTAACCTCTTTTATCAATTTCATACAATTCCTACGAATTTTTCGTTCATTTCAAGCAGTTTTATTTATTCTCTCCTCCAATCGTATTCTGTTCCTATATCAATTATTCTTTCAGCTTCTTTATTTAAATTTTATTCAGTTCTTCTTTAGGCCAGTTCCATTTCCGTTGAAGAATCTTTTAAATCTGCCACATATTACTATAAGTTACAGCGATGTACTTTTCATGTGAGTGTATAATTATAATTCCACATATTGTGGCGTGATATATATTATATATAAGTATAATACAAATATTATATATTATATATATATAATTAAAACCTCCAGAATCATGAAAATAATAGTTAAATTGTACGACATTCACAGAATTTTTTTTTACCACACTTATCCGAAATACAATAATTTATTTAATTTATTAAATTAATAAATTCGAGTAAATTAATGAATTAAATAAGTTAATTTAACAAATAAATAAGTTTGTTTAATAAATTTATTTAACTAATTAAATTAATGGATAAAATAAATTAATTTAATTAATTAATAAATTTATTAAATTAAATACATTTTATTTTGATTGATTGTATTTTATTGTTCAAAAGATTATTGATAATAACTATTGTCTTGAATGGTTAATATTAGACACTCGAAGGAAGCTAATATCGAAAGTGTTTCCTTCAAAAAGTGAGAATTTCTAATAATATTTTAGTTATATTAAAAAATATAAATATGATAATATTTATATTTTATTTATATTAAAAAAGTGAAAATTTCTAATAATATTTTAGTTAAGAGAAAAAACCCGCTGAAGACAGAAAGTTTAAATACACGGACCTACGTCTCTAGTTACGGTTTCTAAGCTTTGATAAAACATTGTTGTATTGGAAGCTCTCTCAATATTGTCATTTTAATTGACAACTAAATCTATTTAACGAATCTTTCTCTATCTTGGGAAATGTTTCATAAAATTAGACATACTATGGAACCTGGTAAATTGACTACCTTGGTAAATTGACTACCTTTGTAAATTGACCACTTGAATTAAGTAACCACTTTTTATAAGAGAGAACTGGTAGGGACTTATTCATGCCTATGCTAAAGTCTGTCGCGTATAGTGATCATCCGCCTATTATGACCATTATAGTCCAGTCACAGAGGTGGTCAGTTTCGGCAGGTTCTACTCTATTTCGCTTAAATTCTCTTTCTGTTTAATGATGTTTTTATACGTCCCTTGAAGGTCGTTATAATAGGAGAGAATACTGTATATAAGTCGAGTAGAATCTGTCTAATGTGACCACCTTTATTTACTGGACTGCAAATGGTCGCCATTGACAGATGGTCACTAGACACAACAGACTTAGGTATAGGCATGACTAAATCCTTACCAGTTCTATCTCATAAAAAGTGGCACTGTATTCAGATGGTCATTATACCCAAGTGGTCGTTTTACCAGGTTCGACTGTACTGATGATAACGTTAGAGAACGTAGTTATTTTGATGTTGTGCAGAACGCATCGACGTATGTCAAATAAACGTCACTGTGCTTTTATCATTAATTAGATGAAGTTAACTTTACTGTGAAATGAACACAGTGTTGACATTTCATGTTTCTGCTTATTGTCTGGCGAGAATATTATCCATTGATGGCGGAAATAGTTTGAAGCTGAAAAATAAAGGTTTTTTTTTTAAAGGGAGTGAGGGAGGGGCAATAATTAACAAATATAATTTAATGGGATCTTTCACTCATTACTGAGGTTGTTCCATTGTTCATAAACATGGAAAACATCCAGAAAGTTAGACTTTCTGGAAGGTGATGTAAATTTTCAAAAATAGAATGTTCATACACACGAGTTCTATACGCAAGCATTGTAAGTACCGTGCACAAGCATAAATTCCATTGATAATCATTGTACTTTTCATGTTTAAGTAATGTAAATTTCATGTTTAAGTAATGCAAATGTCATTCTTATGTAAATTTCACGCTTAAGTAATGTAAATGTTATGATTAAGTAACGTAAGTGTCATGCTTAATTAATGTAGATGTCATGCTTAAGTAATGTAAAGTTCATGCTTAAGTAATGTAAAGTTCATGCTTAAGTAATGTAAATTTCATACTTAATGCAAATTTCATGTACAAGCTATGTAGATTACTCAGGGTGGAGTTTACTAGGTAAGTTGAATTAAAAATGGAGGCTTTACAAGAGCAATCATCAGGTGTTTAATGATATGGCTTAAAAAATGCAAGAAAGGACATCTTATTCAGAAGATGGGAGAGAGGTGCTAAAACAAATATATCTAGCCTCGAATTGGAAGGTTGTTGCTTTGTCAGTATTTTGTTCTGGGCGTTTTAAGCCCTCTATAACAATAACCATCTTTCACTGAAGCTATTTATAATCTGGGGGTATAGAGAAAAAAACCATCGTGCATAGCCAAGAATGCTCTGTTGTGACTAGAGTCAAACAATGCGCATTTGGCAGCGGCCGATGCTTCAAAATCGTAGAATTTCATTATCTGTCTTACAGAGCGCGCAATCTGACATGACAGCCAAAGTCTTTTGTCTTGACAGAGAAAGCGTTAGTCCTGGGGTTAAATTCAGCGATACAGCGCCAAATTCTGGAACTTGTAGGTACACATTTTTACCGTGTAGTTTCCGCTATCTTGCACTGACCATATCGATACTGCAGTAAATAATCTTAACAACATCATTAGCAACGCAACTGAAGAAAGTGCAACCACTAAAAACATTACAGGTGATCGCCTTGATCTTCCCCAATGGATTTCAATATAACACATTTCAAATAAAAGTAAACCCAGACGACAATATCAGAAATCGTGGAATCCGGAAGAAAAAAATCAATGGAGGATGTATGCAAATAATACGAAAAATATCATTAGGAGATTTATACAAAGGAGATGGGAAAAATTCACCAAAGATCTCGACCATTAAAATGACACGGCATGGAAGTTCATAAAGAAATTGAAAAAGCAGGATAGCAAGATTCTTAAGCTTCGGGACAATAATACAAATCGTGTTATGACTGATAAAAATCAAATTACCGATATTTTAGCCAATCAGTTCTCTTGAAAAGCAGTTCAAAACACCAAGTCTTATTAATTCCCCGGTCTCATATATTGTATGCAAATCCATAGACATCTTTAAAAACATCTGTACGGAAACAAAATTTTTCTTGTCTACATCACCAACTGAAATAATGAAAATAATTAAGGAGCTACATACTAGAAAGGCTTGTGGACTAAATAATATCACAAACAAACATATTAAAAATTTACCTATGAAAGCAATAGCCCTTCTTACAAATATTTTTAATGCATCAATCAGACTTGGGTATTTTCCAGAAGTATAGAAAACTGCCAAAATGATTGCTATTCTCAAAAACGATAACAGGTGCCTTAATCCATCAATGTATAGACCAATTAGTCTTCTCTCGTGCCTAAGCAAAATATTTGAAAAGTCGTTCTGATGAGGATGAACGACGAGGTAAAAACAAAACATTTGCTACGCCCCTACCAGTTTGGATTTAGAGAAAAACATTCTGCACATCATTAAGTCTGGTGGGTAACGGAGT
Source organism: Dysdera silvatica (assembly GCA_006491805.2). Taxonomy (NCBI): domain Eukaryota; kingdom Metazoa; phylum Arthropoda; class Arachnida; order Araneae; family Dysderidae; genus Dysdera; species Dysdera silvatica. The sequence goes on from QLNU02015270.1 coordinate 88,887,972, forward strand.
TTATTCTAGACAGGTTTAATAGAACGCAGTGTACTGCCACGATCTTTTTGGATTTGGAAAAGGCGTTTGACAAAGTTTGGATAGATGGTCTCTGATTCAAACTGCTTAGACTTAACATCTCGCATTACCTTGTCAGGGTGATTTCGTCGTACCTTAGAAATAGGGGATTCGTATATGCCAATGATAGAGAACTAGCAACAGGAGACCCATTACTGCAGAAGTACCTCAAGGGTCATTCTTAGGACCATTATTATTCAATCTTTCATTAGTAACTCTCCAGAAGTTAACAAAGGCATCCTTGCACTTTATGCTGACGATACGGTAATTTTATGTAAAAGTCAAGATATCAACACCGCTATAAATATCTTTCAAGACAACTTAACGACTATAGAAAGATGGCTTATGGCTTGGGGTCTTACCGTGAATCCAGCGAAAAGTCAATTAGTTATTTTCAGAAACGGTGGGAAAATTGGCTCTTACTCAGTCACAGCCAAAGACAAAAAAAAATCACTAACACAAAGGCAGCAAAGTATGTGGGGTTGTTGCTAGATGAAAAACTTAGTTTCAAAAGGCATTTTGAAGTCAATAAAAACAAAGCTCGTGCTGCCTTCTCCACACTGTTACCAGTTTTAGGACCTAAATCCAAAATGAGCCTTCCAACAAAAATTCTGGTATATAAATCTTCAATTAGGTCAATTCTTCTTTACTGCTGTGCTGTATTCACCTTTCTCGGTCCAGATAAAATGAGAACACTACAAATAATTCAAAATAAATGTTTACGAACAATGTGTGGAGCTCCTTGTTTCGTTTGAAACTCAAACATACACAAAGATTTAAAAGTCGAACTTCTTCACACAGCAGCACCCGACTAATGTTTCAACTTCTTTGGAGAGCTGGAGGACTATCCAATAGCGTCACTCATCAAACCCTCAAGGTACTGCCTTCAATGCCTAATCTATTCCAAAAGGGACAGGCCACGTTCGGTTTTGCGTCTAAGTGGGCTCATGGAACACCTGCAGCAAGGTGAACATTGTGCTTTGCGGATTTTTAATAATTAACTCACCTCGTGCTATCGTCGCTCGTGGTGAGAGCACTTGACTGCTCCCACTTACAGATAGTGGTTTCTTATCACAGAAAACCGGACAATAAACCAGCATGTTTCAACTTGTTTTTGGTTTCTTTGTTTGTTTTTTGGTTTTACGGCTCAAAGACTACAGTGGTCATGCTGCGCCGGGACCTACTGTTTTCCGAGGAATCCGAACCTCTTAAGGCCTAGGGAACCAAACCCCGGACTACAGTGAGCAGTGCGATCTTTATGAGATCTCTGAGTAAGCGTTCTTTTTGCACTGCTGGGAGTCGAACCCGGATTAGCCGCGCAATAGGAGAACGCGTTACCACACTGCGCCACCGCAGGGCCAACTTGTTTTTGGAACGTTGCATTTGCGCTAGTGCTGTAGTGGCGCCCAACTTTATCATTGACTTATAACAAAATGAATATCAATGCGAAATGCATGGGCGCTGCCTGGGTCATTTGTATAAAAGAAATAAATTCTGTTCTGTACCGTATTCCTCAATTTTAGGTTTGTATGAAAAGTCGAAGAGATACTGTGTGTTCGCGCTCAGTTGGCGTGTGATACCGTTAGCAGACGGGTTAGTCCATTGCAGTTTAGGGAAGGCCGTCTTGGAGGAACTGGTTTTTCTGGCGCAAAAAAACCAGTTTCGGCAAGACGCCCTTCCCTAAACTGCAATGGACTAACCCGTCTGCTAACGGTATCGCACACCAACTGAGCGCGAACTCACAATACCTAAATTACATACTACTTACAGAACCTTCGCAGATACCGTTTTCTTTTTTCTAATTATACAAAGACATTAGCAAATATTT
>QLNU02015270.1:88893453-88931458 GCA_006491805.2 Dysdera silvatica
TGATTCACGTTTATCATCGTTAGATGAGTCGGTTACATTTTCTGGCACTTACAGGCCTACCGTTTGGGCCTCGCGAACGATGCTGTCGTCTGTCGCTTCTTCTGCGCGAACCCAAATCCACAAATTCGTCAAAATTCATTTCTGGATCAACGCTCCTATCTAATCAGCTCTTCATCTTCTGGTTCGCATTCTGTGGTGATTTGCTGGACGTCAACAGATGCTTTCACAAAACCACCATGGCGAAAACAGTTTTTCGGAAGAGACCATGGCAAACTGTTTTCACCATGGCGAAAACAGTTTGCCATGGTCTCTTCCGAAACAGAGTGTCACGAAAAGCAGGAAAGATTCATCGCACAGGGAACATCTATAGAATAGTCTTTGCCGTTTTCCATGTTGAGAATTATCCTTTTAAGAAGAGATCGTCGGTAAGTCTTCTTAAAACACTGGATAATTCCTTGATCCATTGGTTGCAAAATGCTAGTTAAGTTCAGCGGCAGGAATTCGACGGCGATTGCCTTTAGATTCCATCCACGCCTCTTTGTTGGAGGCATACTTGGTCGGCAAATGCTTGATTTCTTTGAAACACCTCAGTTTCTTTGATTTGCCGCTAATTAGCAACATCAGCTTTCCTTTGCCAGTCATATTCTGGCACATCATCAAAGTTATTCGGGTTTCAGCTCTTTCTCCACCGTTGAACTTTTCTTTTTGGAAAACAAGAGTCCTGCCTGGCAGTTGCTTGAACATCAGCCCCATTTCATCAGCGTTAATGATTGTCATCAGGTGAGCAGCTTTGCAGAATTTGGAAAACAAAAATTGCAAAAGTGGTCTCTTCTTCTTGTATTTCTTGATTTCTTTTCTTGTATTTGAAGTAGATTTTGTTCGTTTTATAGAACAATCTCGATCGTTCCTGTTCGACATAAGGAGAGAGGAATAACATAGGCCTTATTGGGTTAACGGCCGGGAATTAATTGTTGTTCGTTTTATAGAGTCAGTTCGTCAAAAATGTGTTCGTTAAAAAGAGAGTCTACTGTAGTAATAATTAGATTTTTGTACGCAAAAAGTTAGAGCTAACTAGACGTTGTTCTAAACGAATCTACATTGTACATGTATTTTCCAATTCTGAGCTCTGCTTATTTTATCAAAATAATTTACTTTCAAGTCGTTCTCCTGTTGCACAGTAAATATGCCTATTCAGCGACCTGTAAATACGTGTAAACAAAAGCTCACTGCAACGTGCAAAAAAGCAGAGCAAGAAACAAAGCAAAATAAAAAAAAAAAGCAAAATGCAAGTAAACACAAAAGCAAATACAAGCAATGCAAAGCCGCGTAATAAAGCAAATGCATATATAATCAGGGTTCAGATTGGTAAAGCATACGTTCATACATTGCGTATTTTATGTATGCTAAGTTTATTTAAACAAAATTACTTTTTTTTTCTCTAAAAAGGGGAGTATATTGTGGGCTCCCACAATAGAAACAATATGTTCACTTTGCAGGTTTTTCTAATTGTTGCCACTTACAAACACAAAGAAATAAAACTTAATATAATCCAAAAACTACATCACCAATCATAAACTATGAATCAGAACAACGTTGTAGTGGTTTAAGAATTGCTTATGTGTTCTTTCGCAAGAAGGGTAATGGGAAAGGTGGCCGCCGAATGGGGCAGCGCTGTATTCCCAGACTGGCTTTTGTCACATAAAATGACGACCAGTGGACCGAGAAGGGCCACTGGGGGGGGGGGGGCATTGCAGGGGATTGTCGATCGAAACAGGCGTACAGAGACGCACAGCTCACATGATTGTCGTCATTCAACGTCGACCGGAGGCCATCCACGATCAGTCCGCCCCGAAGAGCGGCCGAAATAGATGGATGGCGCGGAAGAACACCCCGGGCCGGCCGGTACTCCTACAGGAGACCACCGGACACCGTTGAGTGGGTGTGGTGCCGCGAGCGGCAGCGAACAGGCGTAAAACATTCCCCGCAACCAGGGCGCGCGAGACCAGCATAGTCCGGACAGGCATTACATACCAAATTATCATCCACTGTTTGCGAAAGCTGGCCCCCAAGCGATCGCAGCGGACGAAGACAATGGCGAACGCCCGTCATGGACAGAAGGCCAAGCACGACCCCAGCGACGAAGTCCGAATTACGAGGGAGGGCGGAGTCCGGTCCCAGAATAGCAGAAGCAGGCATCCATCCACCGCCACCCGGCGGCCAAAGTGAATATCCCAAGCACTCCGTCTTAAGCGAGCTGGAACCAACACCCGCCAGCCCGGACAGCAGAGAACAGACATCCGCACGCCACCAGAGCTGAGACCGAACTCCGGGAAACACATGTGGAACGGGGAAAAGAGTCACATCGGCCAATCAGGTGTGACCACGGTCTTAAGACTGACCAATTATATCATAGTGGAGAAAGAGTTGGTTGCGTACAGTGGGGAAGAGAAAGGAGATCGAATGAGGCAGAGGAGTAGGACGGACACGCGTGTGTGTGATTTCCGTGCCTGACTAATACGTTGGAACTTAGGCGGTGCGCCTATAGTTGCCTTGTCTGTGATGTCAATGTATATACTAACCACCTTCAATAAATAGTCTTAGATTGTTTCTTCATTCTTGATATCTACCTCACTCTTCATCATCGACCTTCTAGTTTTCTACCTAGCCAACAGGACAAGGAACCCGCCTCACGAAGAGACGTATATTGCTCAGCTACGAGCCGAGCTGGTGGCAGCACACGACTACCTGCACACACGCTGTGTGATCGCATATATATACCTGCCCATGACAACAACTTTTATTAAAGAGAACTGGTAGGGACTCAGTCATGCCTACATCAAAATCTGTCAAGACCACCTGCCTACGTTGACCATTAGTCCAGTTCCAAAGGTGGTCGCTTTAGGCAAGTTCTACTGTACATTGTTCCCCTTAACACCTAATTATTTAATATTTTTTGCAGTTTCTTGAGTCTCCCCATAACTTTTAAGTTACTACGCCCCTGTATTAATATTGTTATGTAATTAAAACTATGAAAATAGTTCGAAATGGACTTTTGGATAGCATTTATGGAAAAATATTTTTTTCCACTTAACGCTGAAATGTTCAATGACGCGATTTGTTGTGTTATTCTGATAAACAATTCTTCCCGCTCGCAAAAGATAACATTTCTCGGCATTTTGTTGCTTTCGTAAGATAGAGCACCGTACCTAATATTTTTCAGCTCCATCAAAATTTATCTAATTTGGGCTTTTTTTTCCCTGGGAGTTCTTTTAATTTTATCAAACAGTGTAGTACAACAGAACCTACCTAAAATGACTGAACTGAAATTTCAACCATAGACAAGTGGTCACTCACTCTACACAACAGACTTTGACATAGACATGGTTAATTCATTACCAGTTTTATAACAAGTGGCCACTTTATACAGGTGGTCAAGTTACAGAGGTGGCCACTTTATCATCTTTTACTATATATTGATAGAGAATGTGCACCAGTGTCTAAAATTAGAGCAATATTGCGTACGAGTAGTTCAACAATGTGCATGTCTATGCGTCTAATTCGTGGGAACAGAAATATGTAATAGGATGTGTCCAAATTATTTATACCGTATGTGCTATGTCACCCTAATAGGCGCAAAATGATCCTCGCTGTCCTTGCGCCATAAAAATACAACCAACCAACCAACCAAATTATTTACTCCTTTAAATGAATGTGTGTTTTAGGGCGTAAAGATAACTAAGGTCATGACCACATCGGGACCCTACCGTTTTCCCGAGGAGTGCAAACCTCTCCCGTTTAGGGAATTAAACCCCGGAATACGGTGGGGAGGAAAAACGTCAGGCTTTTTAGATACCATTGAAGAATTTAATCCACGCTAACGGCACCAAAAAGGAACGTGTTATGCCCCTACGTCATCTTAAAGCTCCGTAAACGAAGGCAAAAATAGGCAAACCATATTGTCTATTAGTTTTTGTACGAATATGTATAAAATATGAAAAATTGTGTATAAAGAATATGTATAAAATATGAGAAATTATGTGTGAAAAATATGCATAAAATATGAGAAACTGTGAATGCAGAATATATATAAAATATGAGAGATGAAGAATATGTATAAAATATGAGAAATTATGTGTGTGAAGGATATGTATAAAATATGAGAAATTGTGTGTGAAGGATATGTATAAAATATGAGAAATTGTGTGTAAAGAATATACAATAAACATGTACGAGAAAAATGAACGTATACGTGAACAATAAGAAAGCTTTTGAGCAATGCGTCCCCAGTTGAAAAACTTGATTAAACACAAAATAAAATTTATTTTTAAAAATGTTTCTTTCATCAACCTCAACCCCTTTTTCTTGTGAGATCTCCATTTTGCAAACCTGTCTGCAAGCCTGGTGATCATATATTGAAAATCTGATATATATATATATATATATATATGAGGAGAACATATAAAGACTATAATACAATAGAGTATTTTTGTAGAAAACGAAAAAATAAGCAAAGTCCTAATTTCCTATATTTGTTTTTCAACAATAAATCAGTTGAGGTTTATAGCGCAAGTGCTGAAAAAGAGATGTTGCACTATTCCACCACTTAAGTTTTATGAAAAGGAGAAAGGGCGACCATGTCATTTTCCCTCTTATATAAATATAATAAAATATAAATTACTTATCTACAGAGATAGAAAATAAATTCGGTTCCTTCATCTTCGTAGAGTACAAGGCCTATTAACGATCAGCAACAAAGAAAATTCACGCGCCAAAGGGCTTATGGATATTTAAAATTTTATCATATATATATCATAATTATTTTTCACCCATGGCGTAATTCTGAGCGTTATGATAAAAGCTTGCAAAAGGGACGCAACGCTCAATAGTCAACGAAACTTTATGAACAGAGTTTAAGCTGCGTAAGTTCTTTTCACATTTTGCAAAAGGATATTGCATTTTCCGAAAAAATTTAATACCACTTTCGCTAAAAAGCGAAAGCCCTGAAAATTAAAAATTTCACAATTTTATGTCCGCGGCCGCCATACGACGATCTTGAAGACCTTTTGTTGCGTCATGAACGGATGAATCGAAATCAGTTTGATTTTAAAAATGCCAACAAACGTGTAGAAAACCAAGGAGAAATGAAAAACTATATATATTGCCAATTGTATAATTTTATACAAAATAAAATGTGTTATTTTTGGTTCTAAATTTTAGTTGTATTGTTTAGCATTCTCCTAAATCATAACATTTTTAAAACTATCATAAGTATTTACAGTAGAAAAAGAGAACTAAAAGAAATTTAAAAATGCTAAAATTTGTTTTTACGTTTTAGCTAAATTGCTAAAAGAAAATAAAAATCCATCTTAAACCCTGTTTATGAATCATATAAAATCCATGTTTGTTTACAAAATCACTTGCCTATAAATCTTGTTTAAATAAATTATTAGAAAATTTTGTAGAAAAAGCATAGATGTCACTTTCTAATTATAGATATTTCCTTTACGTTCATATTCACTTTTACACTAAGTTACGATAATTTCGATATCGTAAAGTTACGATACAAATCTCAAACATGGCGTCCGTAAATGAGTTGGTAGTGCCACAACGGCTCTTATGCTTTCGTTTAGACGCTGTCTCCACCTTGTCCGCAGAGAATTGACTTAATGGACTTAATTACCATTTCGTTAGCCCATGTTCTCTGTTGGTTAGGGCAGGCCAATTTACGAAGTGATTGATTTTCTTAAAGTTTTAGAATCTAAACTTTAACTAAATACGTTTAAAGCGATTTTACATAAGCTGAACTAAATTTCCAGTCTGTCTGATCCAATGGGAAGAAACACTCACATATATACGTGTTATTATTTTCAATTATCTCTCTTCCACTATACTATATTGCATGGTTGGTAGGTAGGTAGGTAGGTAGGTAGGTAGGTAGGTAGGTAGGTAGGTAGGTAGGTAGGTATACAGACAGACAGACAGACAGACAGACAGACAGATAATCACCTTGATTGGCGCAGAATGACCATTGCTGTCCTTGCGCCATAAAACTACAACCAACCATCGATCGATCATCATATTCAACCATTATCTATCCACTGCTGGATGAAGGTCTCTCCAAATGCTTTCTACACAAGTCTATCCTGGGCCATTCGTTTCCACGTCACCCCAACCTCTTTTCTTATTTCATCCACCCATCTAGTTGGAGGATGTTTTCTAGGTCTTTGGTGGTCTCTTAGAATCCAGTTGAGAATTTCAGTTGTTCATCTTTGATCAGTTCTTGAGATATGCCCATCCCATCGCCATTTCAGCCTTTTTACTTTAACAACGATGTCCTCTACTCTAGTTTGCTCTCTCACCCAAGTGTTTCTTTTTTGATCTCTCTCTCTCCTTATATATATATAGAGAGAGAATGAATGAATGAATGAATGAATGAATGAATGGACGTTATGCGAATCTGTTTTCTTATTTCATCCATCCAACTTGTCTGAAGATCCTCTCTCGATCTTTCGTAAACCTCTAGTTATGAATTCCAGTTGTACGCCATTTATAATTCCTCTTGCCAATTACCGAACCCTTATTGACGTTTCAATTTCTCCCCTTTAAAAACAATATTTTCAACCTTGGTTTTCTTTACCGGGTATTTTTATTTCTTTTTTGGTTATTCGAAACATACATTTCCCCATACACATTTAGGTGATTTTCAATTTCTGTATTGTTCATCTATTAGACTCAACATCTTCGATCCAGAAAAAAATTCTGACAAGTCAAACTAATTGTAAACATTTCTCCTCCAGTGTAAAGGTAATTTTTACTTCGGAAAAAAATGATTTTCCAACTGCAGTTAAGTCAAACGTATCTGTGAAGATCCTTTTATATCACCTCCTGATCAATTTCCTAAAATAAATGCACAGCATCTTGATAATCAGTTAAGCACTGCTTTCACTATGACCACATTCGCATTTAAGGGAGCAGTGCTTGGACTGCTTTTTAAACCAAAGCGATGCCTGTCTATCAATGGAAAAGAGAGAACTTGTTATCAGGTGGTTTCACTACTTATACTATGACCAAGTTCACGTTTAACTGGGCAGTGCTTGGACTGCTTTTTAAACCAAAGCGACGCCTGTCTATCAGTGGGAAAGAGAACTTTTTATCAAGTGGCTGCACTACTTTCACTATGACCAAATTCGCGTTCAACGAAGCAGTGCTTGCACTGCTTTTTAAACCAAAGCGACGCCTGTCTATCAGTGGGAAAGAGGACTTAATTTGTTGTCAAGTGGCTGCATTACTTTCACTATGACCAAGTTCGCGTTTAACGGGGCAGTTCTTGGACTGCTTTTTAAACCAAAGCGATGCCTGTCTATCAATGGGAAAGAGAGAACTTGTTATCAGGTGGCTGCACTACTTTCACTATGACCAAATTTGCGTTCAACGGAGCAGTGCTTGGACTGCTTTTTAAACCAAAGCGATGCCTGTCTATCAGTGGGAAAGAGAGAACTTGTTATCAGGTGGCTGCACTACTTTCACTATGACCACATTTGCGTTCAACGGAGCAGTGCTTGGACTGCTTTTTAAACCAAAGCGACGGCTGTCTATCAATGGGAAAGAGCAGTTAACTGGTTATCAAATGGTTATGGGTTCAGTGCCCACTAGGCGTCGAGAAATCATTATTTTCTTTGCAAGTAATTCATCATATAACATTATCTATGAAATTGTTGAAGATGATTTAGTCCTTCAGAGATTCAGTTAAGCCCAATTTTTCAAATCCTATGTGAGGTGGGGGCCTCTTGCTCATGTGATAAATTCTTGCAATCGCAAATTATTTACATATGCTGCATTTTTTTTTATTCATTTTTCAGTTTGATAACATAAAAACTGTAAGCATGAGGAGAAATGATTGTAGAATGTGGCATCACTTATCATAATATTGTCCAAACTTTCTGGGCAGTGGGCCACTTAAAAAAAAATTCATAGATCTTGCGGGCCAGCAGCTTCAGCTAATTTCGTGCAAAAGAAAAATAAATTAATTGCAAAAGCCTCTCCTCAGAGTTTCTTCCGGTTATTTATTTGTTCACTTAAGATATGGGAAGGGGTCACCCATGCAGTTTTTCCTGATTTCTGAAGGAAAAAATCTATTTTTTTTTCATTTCAAACAGTCGTCGGCGGGCCGGATTAACCCTGTTGGCGGGCCGGAGTGTGGGCTGCGGGCCGTTTGTTGGGCAACCGTGATTTAGCATTTCACATTTTTTTAAACGTGACATCTTAAAATTAAGGTTTTTTTTTAATGCACAAGTTAACATACATCTCCTTTCTATGTCTGTTAGTTTCAATATCTCAATGGTTTACATACAAAAAAACACTGTTAAAATAGCAATGAAAAAGATCACTCAAGTTTTCGGACAGGTCAGCAGACTCCTGATGAAGGACTGCTGCTGATGCGTCCGAAAGCTTGAGTGATCTTTTTCATTGCTATTTTACCAGTGTTTAACCTTTTGTATGTAAATTTTTTCTCTGATACTTTGTAACTTACTTCTATCTCAATGGTTGCTGACCAAATTTAGCAGACTTTTTCCTTATTTCTGATTCTCATCATAAAACCACTCGTGGGTACTGCGGTAGTGCAGTGGTAATACGCTCTCCTATTGCGCGGCTATCCCGGGTTCAACTCTCAACTTCTCCAAAAAATAGTGCTCGCCGTCATCCGAGGGTTTGTTCTCCCATCCTTTAAGAGGATTCCTCGGAAAACTGTCCCGGCTCATCACGACCCTTTATGTCCTTGCCGTAAAACTAAAAACTGCGCGTTAATGAGTCCATATGCGCAACTATTCATGATTAATCGACAACCTCTTTTTTTTTTTTTGGTAATTTTTCTGATCCAGAGTAAGACAACAATACCCTAATTTGTAATACGTGGTTCAAATAGTTCTAATTTGCACCATAAAACATGATTGTTAAAAGTTAATTACGCCATTAACCTTCTCTTTTCAAGAACTAAACATGGCAAAGCGAAACTTAAAAATAAACATAGCTACAAGAGAATATTCGTGAAAACTATTGTGGAAACGGTGTTTTTGCAAATATTTCCTACAAGTTGGGAAAAATGTTAAAATACAAAATAAAATCTAGTATATCACTAAACATGGAGTATACTCCCGCTAATCCGATAATCCCTTGTATAGGGGGCGTCCGATTAGCGAGTGTACTGAGGTACAGAATGTGTATAAAAGATTTAGGTTGAATTTTTATTAAATTTCTCTCAATAGCGACAGCGCGTGAATACGAAAATCCGTCCCTTTCATGCCAACCCCGAAGCCGGATTATCGGCAGACGAATAAGTGAGAGTATAATGCATATATAAAATAATTTGTCCAGTATCTTTATTTTAAAATTTCGAAAAAGATAGGTTTTTTAGGTAGATATTAAACTCACTTCTTTTAAAAAATATTCTCTGCGATCGTGATCGTCTCAGGTTCCTTTATTAGATGGTTATATATATATGCGGGCTAATTAATGAGATTTTGTTCAATTAATTAATTGATTAATTACATAATTAATTTAAAATCCAATTAATTTGCTATTATTAAATACAAGGAGAAAAATTGATTCATGTTGATTTAATTTAATTGAGTGGAAGAAAGGTTTCAACTTTGGCAAATTTCTTATTAAATCTAAAGTATCACGCAATTTTTCACTGATATTTTCATAAATTTTAATTATCTTTTTTAACTGTATTCTTAATTAAATATTGTGATGGAAGATGAATTTCAAAATTCTAAAAATTAATTAAAAATTGATCTCCTTTCTTTTCTTTCCGTTTATATCTTAAATACTTTTCATGTTCAGCCTTTTTCTTCTCTGTCATTTTTGTTCTTATCATTTATTTTTTTTCTCTATTTCTTGATTGTCATTTACTTTTCCTTCTGCCTCTGTTTCTTCTCCATCACTTCTTTTCCTACCTTTTTGATGCCTGTCACTTTCTTTTCTGTCATATTTCCTTTTCTACCTTTGTCCATCACTTTCTTTTCTGTCATATTTCCTTTACCACATTTGTCCATCATTTTCTTCTCTTATTTCATTGTCTATCATATTTCCTTTTATTTATTTGTCCATCATTTTCTTCTCTCTTATTTCATTGTCTATCATATTTCCTTTTCTACATTTGTCCATCATTTTCTTCTCTCTTATTTCATTGTCTCTCATATTTCTTTTCTGCCATTTTTTTATCTGTTATTTCCAAGTTGTAAAAATTATAACTAGCAGTTTTGTTATTTCCATTTAATGTGAAACAAAAGCTTTAATTCTTCGTTCTTGAAAAATTACAATCTCTGTAGCTTCTTTTCCTGCCAGATCGTTTTCCCATTTGAAGACCCGTTTCTCTATTCTCTGAACAAATAGAGCGTTACTAACGTTTACTTCAAAGTTTCGTAATCAAAGCAATAATTTACATTTATCCATGGCTTTCGACGAAACTACAACTAAAAAAAAGTTTTCTATTTATGTAAAAGAAGGAAAGAAAAAGACAAAATAAAAGCTTTCGTTTTAGAAATCAAATGCTGTTTCGAAAACAATGCGCTTTTGCTGTCAGATTATTTTTTCCGCCGATTGAACTTATTTGAAAAGAAAGATTATTCTTTCTTATTCTATTTGCTTTTCTGAGTCTAATCTAAAAAATTGATCGCATTCTGGGTTAGTCTAAATTAAGTGCACAGGCGCTCATAGGACATTAGATTGCAGGTCACTATCGCATTTTAAATATGTCTTTTACCAGGGCTGTCCTGAAGAAAATTATTGAGAGTATGCGGTGCTGTCTTAATTAAAGAGTATTGAAATTGACTTGTCGTCTATCGTCTATCCAAGCCCAAGGTGTCACTTGCCACTTTCATCAGTTTTTCCTTCCTCTTCTGGTCATACGCAGGATATTATTTTGAGACCTGGGGGATTCACAGGAGTTTTCCTCATTTGTTTACATTCAAGTTTGTAAATGACTAGAAAAAAAAAGAAAAAAGCCGAACTTTGTTGGAAGTTTCCCCAAAACCAGCAAATACAAAAACTTTTTTGAGACCTTGAGAGCACGCGCCGCGTACTCTGTATTTTTTAAAATTTCTTGAGAGTAAGCGGCGCACACAGCGCTTACCCTTTGGGGACAGCCCTGTCTTTTACGTACGCAATAGAGATACGTACGATACAATGAAATCTGTCTCTAATAACATTTCCTCCCAATCCCATTTAATATAGTGTATATAACGATGAATTTTATATAACGATATTTTTCCAGTCTCCTGAATACCATTATAAGCAAATTTCGCATCATATATATATGTATAATCAAGACGTATGAACAGAATATCGTAAAGAGGATATCGTTTGACTACAGAAATCGTTTTTTTCTTATTTTTTATAATCGTTTTATTAGTGAGTTTCAATAGATATTGAACCCGCTATTGCTTTTGGCTTTCCTGTCTGTCTGTCTATACGCAATAAAAAGGGTAAGGTAAAGGTCTTCCGTAAATGCAATGATGATGGTTATTGTTAACGTTGAAAATCTACCGAGTTACTTGAGAAACAGAGAGTTGCGATTTAGAGAGTTGGATTAGAGAGTTGCGAATTAATGTTAATTGAAACCCGCTAAATTTAAATATCGACCTTTGACGATTTTCTTTCACTTGCTTGTTATTAAAGAAACTTAAAATTGCCTAATAATTGAAGTTTATTTGGCCTTTGGCAATATGTTTGCTTAAAACATTAATTAGCAACCTTAATTAGACTTCATTGCGTCGACTTGTTCGAGGTAATGATGAGAAATTAATAGTTTCCTATTTTTCGATCAGCCAAACTAAAGAGTGGGCTGTTTAATTGATTTCTCACTTACCATAAAAAGTTTATTAGCTTAGTGTATTAACCTTTCTAAGCAATTCAATTAACTTACAACTTCATTGGTCCATTTAATTAACTTTCAACCTTCTTAACTTGTCCTTTAACTCATTTGCAAACCTACAGGTTAGCTTTCCAATTTCAAACACTGTCCAGCCAGGTCTGCAATTTCAGCCACTATCCAGCTGGTTTTCACCGCCGTCCAGCTATGTATTTCATATATAAAAAAAAAATTCCGTATACATAATGAAGAAATTAAAGTGGATACGCGTCCCCTTAACAACGTAATAAAACCCTTTGTTTAAATCTTATTGGTCATCATGGTAAGAATTTGCAAAAAAAAAAAAATTAAGTTGCCCCTGAATTTCTGTTTTCACTGCAACGACGAGGGCACAACTGTGCAGTAGCCATATAGGCGTAGAAATATTACAATATAAATTTATTTAGTGGAATCGTGTTACATTATGGAATTTTTACACATGGTTTATAACATAGACATACATTTTACAAATCACAGATTGATATTCGTCTGGGCAGCATGGGATAAAGACCATCGAGTCTGACGTAGCCCATGCTACCCAAATGGAGAAAGATTTTATTACTAATAAATTTGGCACCCACATTTAAAGCTCACACCAGAGCTTTTTTGGTATAGGAGTAAAAGAGACACCGTCTACATCCTCGAGTCGAACTAGGGTTCCTCCCTTGAGACCGGAGTGTCATAATCTCTAGACGAACGAGGACAGGAAACAACGCTCTCTTTCTCCGTATATAAGGATGTAAGATATTACCCTTCTCAGGGATAACACAATGGCCAAATAATGGTCAACAAAAAGAAAAATCGTTGTAGTATTCAGATGAGGCCGTAGAATAACACCTTAATATTATGGTAGTATACAATATCGTAGTACAATATACGAAAACAACAGCAGTTACAATTCTAATAAATATTTGCTGACGTGTTTTTTAAAAAGAAGAGATAGAATTAAACTAATAGAATTAAGTTAAAAAGGAGAAATAAAATTCAGAAAAGAGAAATAGAATTAAGCGCATGTAATCGTTTAGGGAGGATATTCCAAATCCTAGGACCCATAGAAGCAATGAGTGTCATTTTTTCTTGAAAAGTGAGATTGAGAGAGATGTTTTCTGCAATTTTTTCGTGAAAAAGCAAATAATTAACTTTATTACATTTCTGGTAAAATAACACTGAATATGCAATTGCGAATATACGAGACATGGGCGCCCATATGGGGGGCAGGGAGGGGCTCGGGTCCCCCCTTAGCCGTTCAAAAATTTGATTTCCCTGATTCTGCTATGCATTTACTTTCAAAAGTTTTACAGTCACATTTTAAAATAAGGTACTTTTTAGCTCATTACTAATTGTCAGGTAGTATCAATTATTTTTGTTGCATTTTGGAATCTTGTACATTCACTAAAATTCTCGACAGCTTTGAGAAAGAGGACATAATTTTTCTAATTTTTCTCAGCCCCTCCACCCCTAGAAGTACTTGTATGGGCGCCCATGATACGGCGCTCAATATGTAACTTTTTTTTATATTATTAAACACAAACATTGAAATTTACATTAAAATTGTCATTTTCTCTTGACCCATGATAGCCTACACCGCAAAATACTAAAATCATAAAGCAACAATTAGAAATTGTAACTTCATTCTATGCCACCTATATATTAAATATATAACCAAAGGAAAACATATTTAGCTACTTAACCCTGCGGTGGCGCAGTGTGGTAACGCGTTCGCCTAGTGCGCCGTTAACTCGGGTTCGACTCTCAACAATGCAAAGAACGCTTACTCCGATATCTCATAAAAATCGCACTGCCCATTGTAGTCCAGGGGTTTGGTTCCCTAGGCCTTAAGAGGTTCGGATTCCTCGGAAAACATTAGGTCCCAGCGCAGCATGACCATTCTAGTCCTTAAGCCCTAAAATCACAAATAAATTTAGATACTTAAATTGTTTGTTAGCTTCTGAAAATGAATGGTAGCAGAAGAGAGAGAAAAAGACAAATTCTGAAACATAGAATGATTATTTATTTCGTTAAGGTAATTTTTTAACAATGAAAATATTTTTACTGAACTTAAACCCATAAAAATCGTTATGTTGCTTTTTGTAACAGGGTTTTCATCACGTTTATAACAATATAAAATATTATCAAATTAATGACTGTGGATATTCAGATTGCTAACGCAATCTGATACTGTACAAAGATGCCTTTAACTCCATCTACAAATAAAAGATTTGGCAAAAAATGTATAAGTCCCTGGTTCCATTCCAGTATGAGGCGTCGTCAATTTATTTTCGTCCCAGGCATTGATAAATTACTAAAAAAACACTGAGTTGAAACAATTGCGGAAAGCCAACAACTAATTTATTTTATTAATAACAAATTTCTAATAATAATTTATTAATAACTTATTGATATAAACTACTTAGTAATATAATTAATACTAAACGACTATTAATACTTTATTATAATTAATATAATAAACGACTATTAATTCTTGTTAATATAATATGCGACTTATTAATATAATTTATTAAAAATTTATTAATAACTATATTCTATTATTAACTTACTTATATTATATTAATTTCCCGCAACCAACCCAGTTAAATTAATAAGGGTGGATGAACAGACAGATATGAGTGCGAATTAATAACGGTGCGTAGTTAGCTTCAATAGCTCAGTAATTAAATCATTAGGATGAAAATCCGAAGACCACTAGATTCAGTCCAGTCCAGGCATGGTCATTTTTTTTCCATCTCACGCTATCAAGAATTCCAATAAGATACGCTTGGGTACCGTGATGGTAGTATATTAATGTATTCAACAAGCCTATCCATAACCTGGTTTTGAATCCAAAGTATGCCAAAAAAAAAAGCACTTAACAACTAACTGCTTGGTATAGTTCGGAGGTTGGTTCTCCAGTCCTTAAGCGGCTTGAATTCCTCGCCAAAAAGCAAGTCCACTGCTCTGTGGTGGCATGATGATGTTATTGTCGAACATGCGCTGCTTTTTTCTACCCAGTATAGTTCGGAGTTCGGTTCCCTAGGTGACGGAGGTTCAAATTCAGTGGGAGATTAATTCCTGGCGCGGCATGACATTTGTATTCTTGCGCCGTAAAAAATCACAAGAATTCAGCCTTAATCAAGCAATCGTGGAGCTGCAGGAATTATTGCTCCCATAATTTATAATCGCGGCATGCCAAAATGACCATCCTAAACACCTGAGGGGCAAAAAAAATAAAGAAAGTAGTTCCCTGTCGTAACTTTTCATTATTGCCTAAACTACGTGTCGGAAAGCGGAAACATCACGGTTTACGGTTATGTCAGGTAATGTCGTGCGAACCTCACGTACCATTGTTTGATTTCCGACCATGGAGAGATAGCTTTAATATTTTAACAGACGCAAGGAAGCTCGATGCAATAAGGCCACAGTAAACTGCAACCACGCTGTGGGTCAAGATGGCCGAATCGATACTTGTCCAAGCGCATGTGTGTGTGTGTGTACATAAGAAACTGCCTATGCGCGTATATGCACAAAACTGCAGCACGTGAGCGATGGAAAAATGGTAATGTCGATGGATTAGTAACTCACATTTGGCACTAATTTTAGTGATAAAATCCCTGAAATAGCAACGAGTTACATACTATTATTAAATTGAATAACATTTCCACGACTCAGTATCACTAGGGACTATCTCCGACATCACATACTTGAGTAACTGGGTATGGAATTATATCGATTCCTATCGATTTTCTATCGATTATTGTAAATCGTTAAATTATAACAGGTACTTATAACTCTCTGATTGCTTATCCCTCGATTTTCACGGGCAACATGAATGTAACAAAATTTGCTCAATCCCTCGACTTTCGCGGGTATGAAATTTTTCCATCTTTCATCTCTCATCATCTTTGGTTACAAAAATGTGCTACATATTTTAACTCTCAATTACATGTAGATTTGAAATATGTAATAAAAAGAAATATGCAGTTTTTGAAGCCATTTTGATAAAAAGGAAAAAAATGAGCAGTCAGAGGATTAACTATCGAAATAGTCTAGTTATAAAACTGCACCTTATGAAATCATGTCATCTTTTTGGAGTCGTACTATTATTCAAAAATAAATGAAAGAAAATTATAATTGATGATAATCTGCATGATATCAAGTAAAATTGCGTTTTATTAATATTTAATGTATGTTAAGAAATTGAGAAATGAATGCAGACAAAAGAGATTGACAGAAACATATTTATAACGATGTCATTAATCTAGATATTATGGTTTTATTGTTTGTGAGTTTAAATAGTAGTTACCGATAACATCATGAGGAGTGTCATGAGAAAATTAATCTATCCATTCCAATGTTATGTCCTGGTCTTGTTATACTGCCATATTTTCCTGGGACCTGCTACAATATGTATAAACAGCTCCATGCAGTGCTGTGTATATGTAGAAAATAAATAAAATTGTCATTATTATTGTCATAAAATTCAACCTCGAATTATTTTCTAAGTGTTCGCAGCTTAAAGTTTAAATTATGTTATACACACATAAAGAGAGACTTTTTTTAATGGTTGTGGTTTGGGGCAGGTACAAATTGAAATACAAAAGAGCACCAGAGTTACGGATAACCCATAGACATTTCTATTACAGCATTTCAAATACCATTTTAGAATTAGTTGTAGATTCCAAGTGGCACTTCCCTCTCTTTCTTCCTCCTATTGCAGCCTTTGTGAAATGTAACTTGCTGTAATTTGTATATAAGTTTGAAACATGCTTATAAATACACAAAAATCGTTTCTATTATTATTCAATGCTGTAATTCTAATAGGCATTGCTGGATAAGCTCTGCGATGGTAAGGCGTTCACCTATTATATCCTTAATCCGTGTTCAGCTAATAACTGTTCCAAAAACGGAAGAACGCTTACTGATTAATTGCTCACTGTGATTGGGATTGATTGGGACTGTGATGGATACTGGGATTGGCGTCCTAGTTACCAAGAGGTTCGCTTTCCTCTAAAATTGTAGAAAGCCCACTGTACTTCGGTGACGTGGTGGTACCGCATTCGTCTATCTTGCCATCAAGGAGGATTCAACTCCTAATGGTATTGTAGAATGGTATTGTGCCGTTTTTATGCCCACTGTAGTCTGGTTTCTCCTGGACAATAAAGGTTCAGGTATTCCTTGGAAAGCTGCATGACCTTTGATAACCTTGCGCAAAGAAACGCGACAAGTCACAAACGAACCAAGTTACTGTTCACGAAACTTCCAACACCAGGAAGAACCAACGAAGTGAGAGAAATTAGTTGAAACTTTATGGTGCAAGAAGATGGAAAAGTCATGCAGCTACGTCAAAGGATATCAGCAAAATGATTTACAGTGATAGGGCACAGTATACGTAACACCGATGACTATTGGTAGAATCTTCCTTTTACCATTTGCTGTATCATTTACTTACATTATTTTCTGTACTGAATTCTGTATCAATTGCTTAGATCATTTTCGGTACTGCTTTCTCCATCAGTTGCTTATACAATTTTCTTCACTTCTTTCTGTATCATTTGCTTACATTATTTGCTATACTGCTTGTAGTCAGTTGCTTATATCATTTACTGGACTGCTTGCTGTACCATTTGCTTACATTATTTGCTGTACTGCTTGCTGTACGAGTTGCTTACATCGTTTGCTATACTGCTTGTAGTCAGTTGCTTATATCATTTACTGGACTGCTTGCTGTATAATTTGCTTACATTATTTGCTGTACTGCTTGCTGTATGAGTTGGTTACATCGTTTGCTAGACTGCTTTCTGTATCATTTGCTGGATTGCTTGCTCTATTAATTGCTTATATCATTTGCTGTACTTCTTGTTGTAGCATTTGCTTACATTATTTGCTGTTCCGCATGTCCTAAAAAGCTGATGTTGTCCAGTGCTTGCCTTAACAATCTGAACTGCATGTGAGCTATGTTCAATTCACGCTGCGTTTGGTCAAGAAATTACATGAGCTAAACGCAACTCCAAACATGGATCGGACTTTTATATCCTGCGACGTTTCGTTTTCATATTCGTCTCGACTTTCTATGAGCTCCATTCACTCACGGTTGTAAATCACAGGAAAAAAATCTGCATTAATATATTTTCAAAAGCTGATAAATCTAGGTCATTTTCAAAACAAATCAATACTAAAAATATATATCTCCAAATATCATTTTTTCAAATTTGGAAGTCAGTATATTAAAGGTATTGCAAAACTGGTACGCAACTACGTATATTTAATTCCCGCTATTATTAATATTCACATTTTGAGCTCTTTCATTGTAAAATAACAAAATCATATGCACATTATTTACAATATCCATGGACTCAAATGACAAATTACATGAGGACCATAAATTATTGTACAGCGCTTTTAAAAACTTAAAATTATTTAATTAGTCATAAACACGTTTCTTGGTTTCCTAAAAATATTATTCGGAGTAACTTTTAAGCACATTTACTAAAGCTGAAATTGATTTGAATCAAAATAAAATATTATTAATTATTCTCGAAATTGATTCTTTCGCCGGAATAGTCATTAATCGCGCTTTTGTATTTTTTTTCCGTCATATATTGGCAGAACGAGTATAAACGGAATTAAAATGCTCACGCAATTTATTGACGTCAGAGTAAAAATTAATTGACCTTCTTTTTAATACATAGTAAAAACAAATGGCAAACTGCAAAAGGACAGCACAG
Organism: Dysdera silvatica; assembly: GCA_006491805.2. NCBI lineage: Eukaryota > Metazoa > Arthropoda > Arachnida > Araneae > Dysderidae > Dysdera > Dysdera silvatica. The sequence continues at coordinate 88,912,087 of QLNU02015270.1, forward strand.
GTTCAAAGGCGAATCCAGGGGGCGCAACCTGGCCACCCCCTTAGTAACAAATTTACATTTGTAAGTTTCTAGGAATAGCTCTACATTGTTTTTCAGATTTTACACTTCCCCCTTTCCAAATATTTTCGCTGTGTCCGTTATTGCTTATGGCATATTTTTAATGAAGTTTGCGTTCCGTAGATGTAACTGGTTGGGTAGAGCTAATTGGCCGGTACTGAAGGAAGTGCAAAATTAAATTACAATTACTATATTATTATATAATATTTTAATAATCAAATACTTTAAAAATCATCGATATTCTAAAATATATATTAATTAGTCTGAATATATAAAATTACAAAGTAAAATAAAAGTAATTTAACTCCCAAAACGTATTACTATTTTTGGCTACAATATTGGCGAGATTTGGAAAGAAATTTGGCATAAAAGAATTAATGGCTTCAAGCTCAGTAAAAACGTTTTCTACTTTCAAATTTCATAAAATTTCTTGAAGTTAAACTTGAGCTGATCTATAGATAATAGAGATTAGATTTTTGTATCCACACTAGCTAATTCTACGCAGTGTAGTACTTTATATCATGTGACAGGTTATATCTGGTGTTCTGTGATTAGCCTAACAATTACGGTTCAACATTATCTGTTCACTGAATTTTAATGACGTTATCCAAGTATGTACGCTGTGTCATATCAACATCCATATCCATAGTTTTTGTCCCATATAAGTGGACATTTACGTGGAAACAGAGATGTTTCATTGCATTTAATAGTTCTATATCTTTTTGATTATCATCGTTTAAACTGAACGTGGCATAAAATAAATTATATATAATCTTATTTAAATAGTTATATATATATGGGATAGACATATGCGCTGTGCTTATGTATTTCATATTAAAAAAGGATGCTTATCAAAAGCGTAGGCAGAAAATTTATAAGGGATGGTACAAAGCTACAGTTTTATACACACACACTATATTGTAGTTTTCAGAAATTAAAATTTAATGGAGCTCATAATCCCCATTAAACCCTTCTGCATGCGCCACCGATTGAAATAATGGTACAAAACTCGTAATTCACATCAGCGGGTCACACGTAATTTTCAATGGAGGGTTATTATTACATGACTCATAAAATTTGAATGGAATATAATAACATTTATGCAATTTGTATAAGTTATTTGAATTGGAGCAGGAGCTGCAATAGTGACTACTCAGTATAGTAAACACCTAGGATGTTAATATTGTAACCAGTTATCTTCCAACAATTATATGCCTCGCCCAATCATCTTTCATACTGTTCATGGGACTATGCATTAGTGGTCCGTTGGGGCATTTGATATTCGCGTCTCTGGAAGAGAAATTTTCAAGCTTTAAAGGATTCTAGTAGAGGCTAGGCTGCTCTAATTCCACTATTCAAGGTCTCTTGCGCATATCTAACCCCACAGAGGTCTGGTGGTTGGTTTATTTGTCAAATATCTTTCTCTTCTCCTTCATGAAAATTGAGTAGAGCCCTGTGGAATATGGTATTTTCGTCCATGGGGATAACAAGTGGTCGAGAACACTTCCTTTGAATGCAACACTTTTATAGAGTGTTTCTTAAATATGCACCACGGTTTGCTGGGGTACCACAAACCTCAAGTAAGAATGCCGTGAGCAATCTTCTTTCACTCCCATTATCACTATTCGAGGTTAGAGACAGGGCATCGGCACTTCCATTATTTCATATCTATAGCATCGCTGTGTGTTCCAAAGAAAACCATATCCTTAAAGATCTTTCGTTTAATGTTTGTTTTGATCTGTAGTGTTGAGCTGGTATCAATAGTATCATTTGAACAATATAGAAACAAGGTAATTTTTGAAACTTACGATGCTTTCTTTCTATTAAGAACTTGTTCAGGTTCTTCTATTTTCTTAGAATTTGATTTTTGGGAATATGTATGGTCTCACCTTGCTTGACGAAGAATGACTCTTATCCTTGCGCCATAAAAATACAACCAACCAAGTGTTATTACAGATGTGGTTTCCATTTATGCCTCTGGAATATTAACTTCGCTTTTAGACTTTTATTTTGTCTTTATTTGGCACCCGGAGATTATTTAGACAGGAAGTTAAGGAAACGTCGATATCATATGGGTGATTTTAAATAGGAAAATAACGAAGAGAAAGAAGAGAAATTTAGCTGGAAAAACAACACACACGAGTTTCAAGTTGTCCAATTTATCTAGCTGCTGAAAACAGTTTCATAACTCACATTATACTTATATTATAACATGACTTATATTATGACAACTTATAACGTATATTATGACAACTTATAACGTATATTATGACATGACATAAATTATAACTTATATTATGACATAAATTATAAATTATATTATGACATAAATTATAAATTATATTATGACAAATTATATTATATTATGACATAAATTATAAATTATATTATGACATAAATTATAACTTATATTATGACAACTTATATCATGACATAACTTATATTATGACATAACTTACATTATGACATAACTTATAACTTATATTATGATATAATCAAGCGCGTATTTAGATAGTTAATGGGTCTCTAACGCACAAGAAAATTTTTGTAGACTATTTAAAAAATCTTCAATCTTAGGCGTTGTGAAACTAAACCAACGAATCAATATTAATCTCGTCCTCAACCCCGATCTGCTGTCCCTGGCTACGCCCCTGCCTATATTTATCATGAGTCTTTAAGCTATCAGCATTTTTGTTGCTTTATCTCCCTTTGTACTAATACCCAATTTTATTATATTAGTTATTCAAGTACTGAGAGAGCTTGAGCATCTTTTATTAAACCTTTCCATTGAACTATTTGGAGGTGTATTGTGATCTATTTTGCTCATTTGTGGGGCTACCGCCAGTAACAGGTTTTCGAAATCGTCATCCCTAAGCACAGGCCATAGCGTCCTCCTTCCAAAGAAGGGAATACTTTTTGAAAAAAAATACTCTTGACTTTTATATATAAAAGCGATTTTTCATCGTGTTATTCAAACTGGTACTTTAACAAATAATTTTGTGCGATGAATATTTTATGTCTGAATCCTCAGAGAGATATCTTGAACAAATACCTCCCTAGACACATTTCTTTATTGCCTACTAGGAAATCCTTCATTGTGTATCTCAGTCCATTTTCTTTATTTGTAAGGTCACAGCAGAAAAAAAAAACCTTGAAAGCTGCTTCCCTGTACGCTCTCAATTCTACCTCTGTGCCATTATACAGCTACGTTGAAAGCTATACATTTGTACGCACCCATTTTTAGCGGATCCTTTTGACGATAGAATATGAAAAGTCATTCATCATTTGCTTATTTTGCAATTCTTGTGATTTTTACTCTTTAGATTAAGGGCTCCCCTATCTCAGGGACCTTCCTCATGGGTTTCCGAATCAGTGAATCAGGTTGGAATCCCGTTAAGCTTGACTCTTCGTAAACGCAGTATTGATAAGCCACGTTAAGCCTTCAGCCCCATCCTAGAAAATACGCTGTGCAGTTTTAACACGGAAATCTATTTGAATGAAGACGGCATGCTGACGTTACCTGTTAATATATTAGATGATAATTTTATTCAAATAATGCTATGTTTACTTACGCAAAAATATACTTTTATTCCATGAGGTGTTTTCAGCATTTATCTATGATATAAAGTAAAGCTAATTAGTGGAGCAAAACTTTTAAAATTTTTCTTCAACTATTATATATTCAGGAGTTTGTGCTCATTTGTGTAATTTAAGTCTCTTGGTTCATATTTCTTTTCTTGGAGGTTCGGCCGTCTTCGTTTTAGTGCATAAAATTTAAAGCTTTTTGATCTTTTAAAACGAAGTTTAAAATCTTAAGTTCACCTATTCTCTCTCACATAATCTCTCGCCTTTGTGGTATCATCTTATTATGCATTCTCTTTATATTATTTTACATCCCTCAGTATAAAACTGACGATTAGTTAATTAATTTTTTTGGTAGATTTTCTTAATATAGTTTTTATTACTTTAAAGATTATACGCTTCATTTGCTCGTGAATTACAATTTTTGGTTTCTTGAAGGTTTACGTTTTAATTCCATATAAATCATTTTCCGATTTATTTATAAATTAATTTGACAGGTCATTTTTTATTTATATATTCACTTGACATATTACGTTTTCTTTCTTCTTCTTCATATATTCACTTCTTAGATTTTTTATTTCTTCGTATATTCACTTGTTAGATTATTTTTTATTTCTTCTCGATAAATTGCTTTTTACTTCTTGATATATTGTTTTTTATTATTTCTTTATAGATTCAATTAATGCATTTTTGCTACTACTGTACATATTGCTAAAATAACATATGGCGGCATGCCAGTTCATCGTAAAGCAAGAAGCTGAGTGATAAAGGTGAACTAAATCTCTCAAAAGGGTTATCCGAAACAATTTTACAGAGCTACTACTTAGTTTAATGGAATACAATCCTTCTAATCCCGGTCAAACGATGATTACTTGCCAATGACACAATCATTAAAATTGGCTTTTGAGATATCCTGCTAACGGTCTGTAATTGGGAAGTTTCTGTGGACCAGTAGTTGCCTCTATCACCCAATGTTATCTGTATCAGAGCTCCAAATTTGTGAAGCAGAAATTTGGATGGCAGTTTTCATGTAACGAATAGTGATCAAGCAATGGACCTAGCTAAGCCAGCTCATCTGCAAATTGTTATCTAGCATCATTAATTTCTGAGCCTAATTATAGAAGCAATTTTCTATAATTTTCAGCAGAAATGCTGCTCAACTGATCATTTGCATACGTTACGCAATTACCATGTCGTAGGACAACCTTGACTAGTCGATTTCAACGGCTGTTTTAGCCACGCTGAATTAGATAATAACTGACCCGTCTTTCAGTCAATAGAAAAAAATTAAATTAGCAATTAATTAATTAAATTAAAAAATTTAATTAACTTAAATTAATTAATTAATTAATAAATTAACAAATTAATTAATTAAATTAACCACTAATTAATTGAATCAACAAATTTAACAAACTAATTAATTGAATCAACAAATTTAACTGACTAATTAATTGAATCAACAAATTTAACTAACTAATTAATTAAATCAACAAATTTAACAAACTAATTAATTAAATTAACAAATTTAACAAACTAATTAATTAAATTAACAAATTTAACAAACTAATTAATTAAATTTAACAAATTTAACAAACTAATTAATTAAATTAACAAATTTAAAAATTAATTAAATTAATTAACAATTTAAAAAACTAATTATTTAACAAATTAACAACTAATTAACAAATTTAACATTAACTAACAAATTAATTAATTTTAACAAAATTTTAACAAACTAATTAATTAAATTAACAAATTTAACAAACTAATTAATTAATTAACAAATTTACAACTAATTAAATTAACAAATTTAACAACATTAATTAAATTAACATATTTAACAAACTAATTAAATTAACAAATTTAAAAATTAATTAAATTAACAAATTTAACAAATTAATTAAATTAACAATTTAACAAATTAATTAAATTAACAAATTTAAAAATTAATTAAATTAACAAATTTAACAAATTAATTAAATTAACAAATTTAACAAATTAATTAAATTAACAAATTTAACAAATTATTTAAATTAACAAATTTAACAAAAAAAAATTTTTAAATGAAAAACGTGAGTGGCAAAAAAAATTATTGTACAATTGACGTTGAGTTTTTCGAATGTCGTTTAATTAACGTACTCGAGAATTTGAAAGACTTTAAACAATTTAATTTCAATTTCTAAGAACTGAAAATATATAATTTGCTAATAATTTCTTACTTCAATATAAACATTATCGTAATTATTTTGTTTGTATTACATTACAGAATGAATCAGCACCCCTGCGATATATAAATATGCTTAATTTGTTTACCATAAACATTATTTTTAAAAATAATGATGAATTGTAATTAGTTTATATTTAACATAAAAAAAACTTCAACGCTTCATAAAGGCTCAAAAAAGAACTAGATGGCGTTTGTATCATATGCAATTTATTTTTAATTTCGAATTTTGCGTAGTATGTCAACAAACATATTTTCATACTTCATAAAGGTTTCTCTGGGCTGCATCTGTTCCATCTAAAACTCGTATAATTATTGACATTGAATGGTTAATATTGAATGATTGACAGAAAATGATTGACATTGAATTATTTATATCGATGTCTTTTATATCTTCTTCGTGATTCGGAATTTCAGGTTCCTCTTTAAGCTGCTTTCTTCATCAAGGCTGTTGGCACATTCAGGGCGTTTTACTATGCTTAAAACTACTTCTTCACTTATTATTCCTTTATTTTCCTGTGAAAATTATGATTAAAAACATGCCAATATTGCTTTACAAGCTCTTGTGTGTGTATATAATTCAAAAATTTAAATTGTCTTTTCAAAACCTTTTACACATTAAAATCTAACTATTTAATTAAAACTTTGGTTAAATAATGTTCCAGCACTTTTCCAAAAGTGTCTCCAAAGTGCTATTTTGAACAGCAGTTAATTTCACTTGCCACTTACGTTTGGATGTGCATAAATATTGCCCTTTAATAAACAATTTTAATACAGTAAAAAATATTATTGTAAGAAATAGCGCATAGCATCCAACTTATTTTCAAAGTAAATGCGAGTGTATTTAAAAAAGAGCTCGAACTCTAAAATTCATATAGTTGTTTCAAAATTTTTGATTAAATTTTCAAAAACATTCGCATAAAATAAAAGGTTCTATCAACGCTGAGCATCTATTTTCTACGAGGTGAAAAACGACACTCTCCTACAGTCATGAAAGCTTGCCTCTTCCAAAATTTTCAACGCAAGGCTTTACAATGTCGGACTCGAACAGAGTTTTTATTGAAACTTTCTGAGCGAAAGCCTAAAAATTTGAATGAAAAAAAAGTTCATAGTTGACAAACATTTTGCGTCACGGTTAAAAAAAAAAAAAAAAAGAAAGAAAAGAAAAAATTCCCCTTAGTCTCGTGATTTTTGTATTAGTGTAGAGCACAGCTACAGGTAGGAGGGTACTGTGCCTGTAGCAAATAGGGTTGCCATAGAGACACTTTAACTAGCGCCAGCACGGAAGCCAAATTGCCCTGAATTCTATACAACAATTTCGATTTTCTCAGTATTTCGCGCGATTAATGTTTTCCAAAACTCCAGTCCCAAAACTGGAAAAAAGAATTTTTTTTATGTCATCCAGCAAGGATTATTTGGCCAATTTTTGTTATATATCGTACCTGTAGTGCATTGCGCCTATCCACTTGCATGCACTCGCACGTACATGTGCAAGCACATGTGCGCACATACACAAGTACGTATGCATTGCCAGTTTGGACTGCTGCAGCTTCCTCTCATACCATTGAATTCTAATAATTTCAAAACAAAACAAAACAAATAACTATGATTTGTCAGATTTATATCAATATAAATAAAAACATCCAGCACAATCGTACTATATCACGTTGAAATTTAAGTATCTGAAATCTAATTATTATCAAGTTCAAATTTAATTTTATCAAGCTTAAATCTAATTTTATCAAGCTTCAATCTCATTTTATCAAGCTTAAATCTAATTTTATCAAGCTTAAATCTAGTTTTTTCAAGCTTCAATCTAATTTCATCAAACTTAAATCTAGTTTTATCACGTCTAAATTTAATTTTTCAAATTCAGTCCAATTTTATCAAGCTTAAATCTAATTATTATCAGGCTTAAATCTCAGTTATCAAACTTAAATCAAATCGAGTTTAAATCTAAGTTTATCGAACTAAAATCTAATTTTAGCAAACTTAGATCTAATTATTATCAAACTTAAATCTAAATCTTAGCTTAAATTTTATCTTAAATTTAATTATTATCAAGCTTAAATCTAATTTTATCACGCTTTAATCTCATTTTATCAAACTTAAATCTATTTTATCAAACTTAAATCTCATTTTATCAAGTTTAAATCTCATTTTATCAAGCTTAAATCTAATTTTATCAAGTTTAAATTTAAACATGATTAAACTGAAAGCCACTAAAGCCATTTTAAAGCTGAAATCTTAAACGAATACTGAAACATCATCTAAAGACATAACAGAATACGGCTGTTAAATCTAAATAATATCACACTCGGTTGAAAGAGGTGAGCTCTGAATATGACTCTGAGAATCATATCCCTTTCTATATGGAACCTAAATATCATACGAAATCGAAAAATAATCGCATTTATTTATTTATTAAATGCCCACAGTATTTTCGTAGCATGTGGTTCGTGAGTAATTGCGGAATAATTTTCAAATTCTAGAACAAAACTTTAGATGCTAAACTTTAAAGACATTCCTTAAAATCTTATACAACATAAGAACACATAATCGCAATTAAAATTGTTACAAAAAAATGAGTTACAGCAATTTCGAAATCGTACAAAATTTCTTCCTCTGAACATGAATTATACTGCTGTAGTCCACGTGAAAAAATGTAATGATACCAACGCACTAGTCATAAATTAATTCGGATGAGTAAGCTGGTTGTGAGTCCTTAGCCGCTTCTTTTGCTATATGACGAACGAAATGTTCCCAATTATTGAAATACAATTGCTTAAAATGTGAAATCCCGTCAGTTGATATGATAGAAAGAACAAACGAGAGCCTTTCTTTAAAAGTCAACTTTCCCAACGTATTTAGTAAACAAACTCTACAAGTGTAAACTAACTTTCATAAGTAGAAAAGGTTTGCTTGCTTGTTACACGAAAGCTTAACTTAATAAAATTCTTTGGAAGTTTTCTTATAGCATATATAGCTTCCCCTATTAGCCAAAACTTACAAGCATCTGGAATAAGGCTTTTTCGGATGCGCGGAATAAAGTGGTAAATTTAAGTTCCTTTTCATAAGCAATTATTTATTCAACATTTCGTTTTAAATTTTCCTACTCCTCTGACCGCTTCAAGGATTGCATTTTGTGTTCTGTGTCTCCACGTTTCTTAGTACTTTGTGTCGAATTCTATGGATTGATGTCGATTTGCCTTTTATAGGTTAATGAGTCTTTATGCTAAATTTGTTTAGCGTTCCAACATGTATTCAACTGAATACAATACGCAAAGCTTCCATCTTCATGTTTAACACCTTATGAAAAGTACTTATTCTATCCTCATTCCATTATGCCTTCTTGATCATATGCACATTACAGGAAATTAAATTACCAAATAAATCAACGGTATAAATTAAATCAAAGATAAATAATCAAAGGTACCAAATGAATCAAAGGTACCAAATAAATCAACGGTATTGAATAAAATCAAAGATACTAATTAAATCAATGGTACCAAGTTCGAATCAAAGGTACCAAATAAATTAAAGGTACCAAATAAATCAAAGATACTAATTAAATCAACAGTACCAAATGAATCAAAGGTACCAAATAAATCAAATACCAGAGTACTCAGAGTATGAAACTTGGACTCTACCATGTCTGTTGCTTTATCCCTAGGGTGTGGAATCTTCTAATTCACTTGATCCTATTTATTCATTAGCACAATATAAAAAATGTGTGAGCAGACATCTATTGGAGAACAGATCATGACATTACTACTGCCTCCTCAATTTATATCTTCCATCCACACATAAAAAAACACATTTTTTTTTAGTTTATTCACATATTTATTACTTCCACTAATTATATCCGAATCTGGAAAACAGGGACATTATCAGACTTCATGTTTTGCCCTTTGCTGCCCAAACGGATCAGTTTCACTAATAAATTGTGAATTATTATCTTCTCATGTAAATAAATTCATCCGTCTGAATAAAGTTCGGTTTGATTTTGATTATTCGCGCAATGCCCCCAGAAGATTATAACCAAAAGAATACTTTTATTCCACAAAATGTAAAAAATACACCTAAATTTAATTTAAAAATAGTTTTTGCGATAGAAGGCTTGAAACTTTCTACCGTGGAAAATCCAATTCCTTTATAAACTCAAAGCAACCAATATTGTAGAACTTTTCTCCCATGGATGACATTGTGGATATATGGGGGGGGGATGGATGGATGAGAGGGGGATGGACGGATGAGGGGGACGAGGATGTAGCTTGACACTCTGCCAAAAAATCTATCTCATTTTGCTGCCACCAAAAAAATGAAAAAAAAAAATACGAAACAGGTCTTTGAAAGATGTCTTGTCGTGGAAAAGTTTTAGGCTGGCGAGACGCAGAAGACCCCGCATCACTCTTCTCGCGGAAGACAAAACTTTTGTAAAACTATTTATTTAACCTTTTCGACGTTAGACCCAGTGGGCCACACGAAACTCGAAACTAGCGAAATCAAAACTGGCAAGAATTCGTCATGTTTCAGAAATTTACATCGGGATATAAGCAATCAATTTCATTAAGCGAAAAATTCGTAAATGACTTATGAGTAATCTTACGGTGGATTTTGAAGTCCTGAGGGAATTTTCAAAATCATTTTTATCCCTCTCTTCTTAATTTGTTTTCGAATTTTTAATTAAATCCGTTGAGTGTTCAGCAAATACGTTCTTATTCCGAAAATACAAGGCTTCTTCCGTTTCTAGCCACAATTCACTGGACTGTAGCGCCATCTGTTATGTAAATAAGAATACTGCCAGTTGAGTGACTAAACGCCTGGTTGAGTGACACCGGCTGATATTGACTACAGCCAGAGTCGTAGACAGAGGACGGGTTTTTGGGTTGTAACCCCCATTGCAATGAAATTTTGTATATTTAACATAGGAATATATGAGTTGTAGCTCTGTAACCCCCCCATTAAGTCTATAACCCCCTTATGAACTTTCTGCTTATGCCACTGACTAGAGGCACCTTTGGTTGCCGATTAAAACACCATCTGGTGAGTGATTTGAACACTATGTGTACCTGCAATGCGGTTTAGTGAGTGATTAACCCGATGATAGTAACTAGGGCGACACATAGTGCCTGATACAACATACAGCGCAAATGTAATAACCTATAAAAATTTGATGTAAATTTTGTATCACTGTATGATAAAACATTATTTTTTTTTACAATAACTTCTATTAAAAATGTCCTCAAAGTTAAAGTATTCAGTTAAAACCTAATACAAGTTCAGTGAATTTTAATACGAAGCTTTCTCTCGTTTTGTTTGGTGCAGAATGGCCCTTGCTGTCCTTGTGCCATAAAAATGCAACCAACCTAAAAAATGTTCTGATTTTCAAGAAAAGTGTTGAAGTTGCCGTGGAGAAAACTAGTTTTCTTTCATGTGATCCCAAACTGAAATTCAAAATAGAAAAAGGGGGAAAAGTTCTCGAAAAAAGTTGATTGTTTCTTGGAAAAGGAAATCGATTTTGTTTTCAGAAAAGCCATATAGTTTCAAGTTCAAATACAAGTCGTCATTTCAGAAAGAGTAATGTTTGACTTTTATTGAAAGGAAAACTTGAAAATAAAAAACATTGAAGTTGAGATTTGAGAACCAGAAAATTTCTATTTTTAAGCCATGTTAGATAAATGGCATTAAAATTCACACTCTCTCTAGTACTGTTGGCTATATATGGATGTTTAACATCCCTGTATTGTATAGGAACCCCTGTATTGTATAGGAACCCCTGTTAATGGTTTTTGTGCCAGGATCCCTGTGAGAACAAATCTAGCTAGGAACCACTTTCTTGACTTCGTTTATATTTCGAAAAAAAATTATATTTCTTATATACAAGTGAAAGTTAAAAGAAACTTTGTCTATTATTATATCTATATATAGGGCAGAAAATTTTCTTTGAAAAATCAAACCAAATTATTAGAATTTGTAAAAAAATAAATCCGATTTAATAAAATTATTTCAAATTAATAAAATTTGCAAAGGAAATTAAATTAAGAGAGAGGGCGCTGTAGTGACGAGATTATCTTTAATCTGATATGCAATTTCGTCATTTTCAATATTCAGCCGTACTCGTCGCAGGCACGCTAACTAGACGCCTGTTACAGGGAGGGTCCAGAAAGATCCAGAGGAAGCTTAAAATCGTAAATGTTTTGATGTTTTTTATTAATGTATTTAATAATACTAAATATATAAACAAACTAATATATTTAACGTTAATAAATAAATTTCTTAATGTAACTTTTGCATTGAAAACTTATAAATTTTAGTGTATCTCTATAATTTCCCATTTTTATTATTATGAAGTATATGAAGACAAATTTCTGTAAAAACAAATTATGTACACGAGATCCACTGCAAAAATCTATTTTGAATACATTTTTAACGTAAAAGAACAATTTCCATTGTCATGTACAATTTCGTACAAAACAAAAAATTTTAAAGAAAATTCTACGACGTTTGATTTTTGAGAAAACATTATTTTCCCAGGAGGCTGACTACATTTTCATGGGGGCTCAATCCTATATCTCCAGCCTAGCTACGGCTCTTGCTCGTCATCAAAACTCAGGAACTCCGGTCGTCACTGTCAACAAGATTGTTTGAACTTGGTGAATAGGAGATCTTTTACTCCATCTAAGTTTTGTTTTTCTCGCACCGGCGAATGCGGTTTGCCGCCATTTGTCGAGTCCTACTCATTCCCATCGAACAATTTACATGTTTTCTCCATAATTATGCGGTCATCCCTAGTGTTACGTCAATCTTTCTTATCCGTTTGCAAGTCAGTAAAAAAGCAAGTATTTTAAATTAGGTTCCATATCACCATCGTATACCGACACGTTCCATATTATCTGGATGGAGGTATCCACATGTGTTTCCACGCATCTGTCCAGTCAGTAATTCCACCTTATTCCAATCTGTTTATCATTTCAGCTACTCTTCTGGTTTGAGGATATTTTCTAGATTATCGATGCTCTTCTGGAATCTGGCAAGGATTTCAGTTGTAACGTCGTTGCTCCTTACTATATGCCTATCTCATGTCTCAGCTTTTTCGTTTTTGCAATGACTTTTACAATTTTTCATATTGCTACGTTTTTGAGAAGTACTTCACTTACAAAAGGTTCGCTTAAGTTAAGCATAACTAGATTCGTAGAGAAATCCACACGCACAAGATCTTTATTTCCAAGTATTCTAACAATAACGAATATACAATACGACACAGGGAAGAACTGAATTTGCAACCTAGGAAGCAAGCGCTGTACAAAAAGAAACCAAAGTCGATTGTTCCAGCAGAGCTTCCAAGCATTTCCCCGGATCTTCCTACGGACACTTTCTACGAATACATCTCGTTAAAAACATTAACTTATTATTTAATATTTGTTTTGTTTTTAACCTTGGAACTCCTACTTGGAAACTCCTACTAATGTTGAACATCTTTTCCCTCTATCAAGTAAATATCACCCCAATATATAAAAGGCATATTCTTCAATATCTTTGCGGATACAAAAGCAGAAACACAAAACTTTCCAACATAATCTGAACTCACAAAATGGCAATTTGGGCTCTTTAGGGTTTTTTATCCGCAAAAAAAAATTTTTTTTTAAACTTTTATCCACTAAACATATTCCGAAATGTGCGTCATAAAGAATCGACGGCATTTGCGTTTTTTCCCTAAAGAAAAATTGTGACACCTGCTGGATAGAAACTCTCTTTTTCCTCCTTAAGCTATTCTGTATTTTGGACCCAAGTTTTATACTACTTTCAAAATATAATCTCTTATACAATAGTATAATTTCATATATGTAACTCTTAATAGTACAACTAACTTATTAATTAATATTTGTTGTACTAACATTTTAACATTTTTTGAATCAAAATTTCAGATAAGATATGTTGACTCTCAGATACACTTCTGTCTTGAATCTTGATAAACATAATTTCGTAAGCTTTATCCAGATGTGTGCCGCAATTTTCTCAAATGAGGCCCATGAAAAATCCCAAATAACAATAATACTTTATATTCATTAATTCGTAAAAACGACGCTCAGTCTGTTCTTAAGTTATTACAAGTTTTCCACGTCCCTCTGCTAAAGATATACAACAACTGAACTCTTTAAAATAAGCATAATTCAGAAATATGAAAATTTACCCTCTCTCTTGTCAACATCACCGCATTCTGGAGGAGAATCTCGGAACAAGCTTCGGCTTTATATTCTCTTCCATTTCTAACCTCAAAACTTAAAATAATTTAATATAGATCTTCTCTTACATTTCTATAATTTTTATACTGCTCAAGCTATGTATCACGAAATATTGTATATCGGGTTGAATAAATTTATATATATAATTAATACAACTTATCGCCTCTTACTTTTACAGAACTCTTTCTTATTCCGTGGTAAAAGACAACACTGTTGCCATCAAAATCCTTACATTTTGTAACATTGTCCTTTCTCAAAAGACTTCACGTCCCTAGCAGTGTCCTTAAAATATATTACCATGGTAAGGAACTATTCTGCATATGTAGATAATCTTTGGCTTGGATGCTGTCTTCTAGACTCTCACAACTGCAGCGCTCAACGTCTTGTTGACATTAAAGGAGCCTTTCATGAAATCTTGCAATTTTGGGTTCAGTCCCCGACATCTTGTTGGATTGTACAGCCATGCACACACACACAATCTCTTTTTTGAAGTGTTACAAAGTAGTTCTCGTATCGTAACGAGTCCTCATTCGATCGCTCACAATGTTAGTTCTTTCTCAGGAGCAGTGGTTAACAGTCTCCGAACATATCTGTAAATTGCGAACTTACTCTTTAGAAGAGGAGGGTGCACATGTAGGCCGCTCGAAGAGACGATCACAAGGTAATCGTAGACATCGACCTAATGATTGATGGATGAATGAATGTGCGTACGTGTATGTGTGAATGAAAATCTATGCATTTATGAACAATAAAAATATTTTATTTATTATTATTATATAAATTTAAAACACATCTGGATAAATTGAAGGAACGACGACATTTCCGTTCTTTCAAAGTTCTGTCGTATGAAAACAAATTAAATCCCGCTTGATAAATATCTTAAAGTTTTCTATTTTAAAAATTATTTGATTGTCTTTTCTTGATCGAAATTTAATCAAAAATCAATTTTTTTTAATGATTAAATTTCTATTTCCCCATGTGGTTTCCGTTGATTTTTCTACATGCTCGCACAAGATCGATCATTTATTGATTGAAAAACATTTTTATAATTCACCCCAGTTCCAACTGAAATTTTTCTTTTCCTTCGTTTATCAAAAGAAATTTCATTTTTCGCAATTATTCTCTTAGTCTTTATTTTATCGTCAATTTCATTTTTTCTTTCGCTCTGTTTCTCTTTCGAATTGTGGGCTTTCTTTCGCTGGCTGGTTTTTTGGTTTGGGATTTTTCGGAAGTAATTTATAAAGCATTACAATAGAGCTCCGGAGATTAAAGTATTTACTTCCTACTCTTCTTATTTTTTTAAATGGTTCCTGAGGTACCATTATAAAGGATAAAATAATTTCTGCTAAAAAGTAACTTTGTAATAACTTTAGCTTGAAATTTTGCACATACCTTTCTAAAAATGTGTTTTTTATACCACACCTGCTTTGTTAAATAAAATTATTTATTAAATAACTTATTTATCAACTGGTATTAAAATTAAAATGGCTATTATATCCACAGTAAACGTCAATACTATATTGCACTTTGAATTACCTCAAATTACATTGATGTTCTCATTTATCTAAAAAATGCGCTCATCCTTTATTAGCAAAGAACTTACCTTTCAAGGTAAATGCATAGAGATTAGCACATTTGACATTTCGCACATGATGACACGTCGATAAACATTCATCAAATGGTTGGAACGAACCATCTAAACACTTAGCACATTGACGACAAACATATTGACACACGAAATTCATATTTCCATATCGGTATAAAGTCGATATTGGCAAATTAACGTTACATTTGTATTGGCAAATCGTCATTAAATTAATATTGGCTCATCAGTATCTGTATATACTGTCAAAATTACGTTTTTACATCAAGACAAAATTGCGCATATAGAAAAGTTGGAGATCATTGTTATGTGCGTAGAAAAGTGTTTATATATACAAGTTTATATACATATCAAAGTAAGTTTATATACATGTTAAAGTGACTTTATATGCATATTAAAGTAAGTTTATATACATATATTAAAAATAAATGTATATACATTTTAAAATGAGTTTATATACATATTCCAGTAAGTTTATATACATATTAAAATAAGTTGATATACATATTAAAATAAATTTATATACATATTAAAATAAGTTGATATGCATATTAAAGTCAGTTTATCTGCGCAAGTTTATATATATATATATATATATATATTAATAAAAAAACTAATTTTCTCAAATCATTATTAGTGAAACAACAACGTAGGTATTAATTTTTTATAAACACAAAGCAGAATCAAACAACAATATCAATCAACGTTTATTGGCGTAGTGATACCAACGCCGATGGTATGGCGTGATTAGATGGTGAAACGTTCGAAAGAAAATAAATATTTCTGCCTTCGGTGGGACCTGAACCCACGACCTTCCACTTGCCGGGCGGAGGCTCTACCCACTGAGCTACGAAGGACAATATATAATCTCTTTACGAACGTATATATATTGTTGCCAGTTATTTCGCAGAATGGTGTAGTACATAGACTACTATTTAAACCAAATTGCAAAGAGACTGGTATTAAATTGATCGAAATGCACGTTGCAGCATATGTATTTATATAAATCGAACACTACGCAGATTAAATCAAACAACAATGTCAATCAATCAACGTTTATTGGCGTAGTGATACCAACGCCGATGGTATGGCGTGATTAGATGGTGAAACGTTCGAAAGAAAATAAATATTTCTGCCTTCGGTGGGACCTGAACCCACGACCTAGTGTAGTGTTCGATTTATATAAATACATATGCTGCAACGGGCATTTCGATCAATTTAATACCGGTCTTTTCGTAATTTGGTTTAAATGATAGTCCATGTACTACAGAATTCTGCGAAGTAACTGGCATCAGTAAATAGTCTTTATATACGTTCGTAAAGAGATTGGATATTGTTGTTCGTTGCTCAGTGGGTAAAGCCTCCGCCCGGCAAGTAGAAGGTCGTGGGTTCAGATCGCAGAAATGTTTTTCTTTCGAACGTTTCACCATCTAATCATGCCATAACATCGGTGCTGGAATCACTACACCAATAAATGTTTATTAATACTGTTGTTGGATTTATTCTGCGTAGTCTTCGATTTATATAAATACAAAGCAGAACATTGAAAAATTTAGAAAAGACATTCTTACTTTCAGTTTAAGAATTATTATTTAAGTATATTTTGCATTTTTACTATATTAAGCATGCATATAGAATGGTATATCATAGAGAAAAAGTATTTTGATAATACTATTTGGTACTTACAGAAAACAAAAGTATTTCTATCTGCCCATGCTGTTGAAAATTCGAGTGTTCAGTTCGCCATTTCCTCCAAGCAATGAATGCTGTGTCGCCCCTCGATAGCGCAAGAGCCATTAATCTTTTGAAAACGAGGTTTAATGACGAAACAAAACTCCTACAGTTAGTTTTAAAATTACATACGACTCGAAGGTCATTATTGAAATGGAACAGCTCTCTTATTAATGGTTTTTGTTGGAACGTTAAACTCACTTTCAAATAATGAAATATCTGAAGCCCATTATCAAATTTTAAATAAGAGGCTTTCCTTAAAGACCACCTTATGGCACTTAATTTTCTCGCATTTGGACCGTAATGTACTAAAACTAACGGAATTTTGGAAACGAAAATGTTGCCGCTCTTTTTAGATTATAAAATTATTTGCGTCGCTTGTTCGCTTCCACTTTGATAGAGCGGGTTGCCTGAAAATCACTAAATTTACATAATTTCCAGCACTAAATGCACAATTTTTTCTCAAAACCAGAATTCTGATTTTTTTCCACTTTCAACGGTTTATCTTTTCGAGCATTATATTAGCAGCAATTTCTTTCATTCTTTCTTCCCTTCTTTCTTTCCTTCTTTCTTTCCTTCTTTATTTTCTTAGAGCAGGAAATTAAAAAGATTTGAATTATGTGAAGTAAATTATTTCAAACTAAAAACAAAATCACGTGTTGTGAACTTTTGAACATCTCTATGAACGAACACGTAATATGCAAAAGAAGATATTTTAATTGTTTAATTAGTATATTAATTTAAGTATAATGCATTAACAAGAGCAACATAAATAATTTCTTAGTAAAGTTAAGTTTTATTTTTTATTATCTATTTTTAATTGAACTTATTTTGTCAAATTAAATATAGAATATGATAAATTTTATTTAAGCCAATTACAATTTTGGTACTATATATTCTGCTATATGATATTCTTGATGTTACGTAGATGTTCTTGACTTTGAGGTTATAGATATTAATTGGTGATTAGCTTAGAAATAGAGGAGAACAGCAAGTTATAGCTTGTTGCATGGCTCTTCTCCTGATGGGTAACTTATTATATAAATCATTTTTTACAGATTTGTCGCGTTGATAATTTTAGCTGCATATTTAATAATTTGACGATGAAGAGAACTTAAAATTTGTGCTACATTTTTGAAAAGCTTTCTACATCTTTTATAAAATTCAATTCATCAAAATTACCTATCATTTAATTTGAAACATCTGGACTGCCATACTGAAAGTACATCCAAATACTTTAATCTAATTAACATAAATTAATTCATGCAGATTTCGTTACTTAGAGACCTAAATGACTAAGCAGAGATTAATATAAAAATTATATCGATGTGTTAATTTTTAAGCAAATTTGACCATTATTTAACCTGTGATGAAACAAACATTTTTCTCATTTTTCCAGCGATGTTCTTAGTCTCCGCAATAGTCCAGCTTTTTTGCTTATTTCAGTTATTCGTCTTATCCCCTCCGTCCTTAATAAGCTATTGCTGTTTAGTTAAAATTTTCCATTACAAATATTTAAGAAGCCCAACTTTCAGTATATGCCAGGAATAATATAGATACCGATTCAATAATGATTATATCGACTCTTATTCTATGCTATACATTCATGTAATTTATGTAATTCTATAGAGTGGATTCTCTCTTAACCGGCCACCGCTTTAACCGGCCTTTTCCGTTTGTTCGATTGGAAACCTCATAAAGCAATGGGTGTTAACAAATAAAAATATCGAACTTTTAAATAATGGGTCTTCCCTTAGGTCTGTTAATACCTATAGTGATGTACCCAAGTTCAAAATTTGATTGGCGAGTAATTTTTTTTCTTGTTATTTGTTACAATTACATTTCTTCGTTGCATTTGCATTTTCCCATTACAATTATATTTCCTTGTTACATTTGTTTCTTTGTTTCATTTTACATTTTGTTTCCTTG
>QLNU02015270.1:88946937-88992859 GCA_006491805.2 Dysdera silvatica
GGCCTGCAAAAGGGTTGCTGGTATCTAACTGGAAGGAGACCCACACGCTGAACGTATGTGACGATGTGTGGAACCGGCCAGGCCAGTAACCTAGTGTCCTACCCCGCCTTCAAGTGGTGCAGGCTGAGCTTTCTATTTATGTGGCAAATTAATATTTGCTACACGGATAGAAAGGCGGAAGGGGAGGGCTAATTCACCAACCCGTCTGAATGAATTGTTCTTTGAAAGGGAAATCCTTCAATAAGGCAGGAGTTATGCTAATTTATCTTACTTAATAATCACGTTCAAAACTGTCTTTTTGAATTCAACGGTGGTCGATTCATAAAAAACATACTGCACCTATTTCATCCCAAAAACCTTTTCCAGGAAATTTAACTTCATCCCGAAAGTGTTTGCTTCAATTGCCGGAAGCTTTTTCGGCTTCTTTAGAAATCCAGTTTTTTTTTTACGAAAAGCACGTCGCTTCTATTTGCCGAGAAAACATTCAGAGGTTGAAAGAAAACCACTTTTCCGAAATTTTCTTCAGAAAAACATTTATTCCGGAACATATTTTCATTTCCACGACTCGCAGTATTATAAAATACTCTGATTTTGCTATGTTGTTATATTACACGTAGATATTTCGTGTGATATTACAATGTTACTATGTGGCTATTTCATGTGATATTGTAATATTAATATGAAAATTATTTGTCACATGGAAATGCAATACCACTATACAAACAATGTGTGCTACTTTTTAATGCAGATATTATATGTGAAATTTCCATGTTATTATGTAGATACTGCATGTAAAATTGAAACAGTGCTATGTAGGCATTGCAACTTGTGACGGGCTATTTTTAGTTAGCAAACTTAGTTAAGCATTTAACTCGTAACGTAATAAATTTAGGGTTTCTCGTTGACTGAAGTACAAAGATACAAGGATACAATTTAAAACCTGATTTATTAGTTCCAAGTATACGAGTAATGTTTGACAACAGCATGTTGACCGACATAGAACGTAACAGAACCCATTCGTCTGGTAAGAGTGCAGTGTTCTTCCACCTCAGGTGTGAGTGCAGTTTTCTTTCCCTCGGTCACTCCCGCGTTTAGACGACAGGCATATGAAGAACTAGAAATATTTAAACACACTTTAATTACATTTGGTTAAGTGTTAATACACATAAATAATTTCTAGATTATAATATTGAAACTCCCTAACCTGGGCTATTTGACCCATTGACCAAACTCAGCCACTTCAAATGTCCCGTTGACTTTTCTCACCCGTCTCAAATCCAACAAATCCAGCATCTTCTTCTTAATAAAAAAAAATACAAAATTAATAAGAAATACAAATAGCTCGGCCCAAAAAAAAATATAAATATATACCTACGAGAAAATCAAGGAACTAGCGGCAAATCATCTAAAGTAGGTTGTCTGCCCGCGGACCACAATCCGGCCCCCCAACAGTATTAATCCAGCCCGCCGACAAATGTTTGGAAGAAAAAAATTCCAAAACTAAAATTTTATTCTTCTACTAAAATTTGATTCTTCTTTAGAAATACGGAAAGACTGAGGGGACAGCATTAGTGATCCCTTTCTATATCGCAAATAAACGAACAAATAACCGAAAGAAACTGAAGGGAGTGTAAGTTTTTTATTTTTTTATTGTTTTGCGAAACCGCTGGCCCGCGAGATCCCTGAAAAGTATATAAGTGGCCCGCGGACCAAAAAAGGTTGGAGAACCCTGATCTAAAGATTACTAAACTCACTTTCCAAAATGCAGAGAGTTAGAACTGAAGTGTACTTATCACAACTACACCCTTGTGCAAATTAATTGAAACAAAGCATTTTTTCCTGTATTATTCGTAATCGTGTACTCAAAAGAAACACGAAATGTCAGATCATTTGTTTTGTCTGCTGATGCAATCATTACGTCAGCCGCTACTGTATTGCATCCGATTTCAGAAACCTGTCCGGAGCCGTAGTGTTCATTATCTGATGCAATCATCACGTAAGCAGCTGCAGTATTCCATCAGAGTTTAGAAACTTGACCAGATGTGATTCGACTGCTTTTCGAGATGGATGTGACGCCTAGAAAACGTACGAAGATCGTAGCTCTGCATGAACACACAGCTAAAACTTATCGAGAGATAGCATCAGTGGATGGTGTAAGTTTAACAACTGCCAGCCGTATCATCAAGTTGAAGCAAGAAACCGGATCTGTTTCTCCTAAACGTAAAGGAAAGTGTGGTCGTAAGAAGAAAACAACTCCAAGAGATGACGCTTACTTGCTTCGACAAAGCAAAAAGGATCCCCGCAAGACGAGTGACGAATTGAAAACGGATTTGAAGAAGAAAAGAATCGAAATCATTTCTTCTACAGTTCGTGGGCGCCTTATTGTTCGTCGGACGAAAAGCCAGAAGACCTATCAAGAAACGGTTTTTAACCACAAAAATGAAACAAAGGCGGTATAAATGGGGGAAAAAAGTATAAGGAATGGACGAAAGACCAGTGGAGAAAAGTCCTCTTCACCGACGAAAGCCATTTCTTTGTACAGGGTCAGCAAAGTCAGCATGTTCGAAGGTCACAGGGAGAGAAGCTTCGTGATTGCCACATCAGTCAGTCTGCCAAGCACTCACAAAAGAAAATGTTTTGGGGATGTTTAAGTCATTATGGTGTCGGAAGCCTGCAGCCAATAGGAGGAATGATGTGCTCGTCAAAATATATTGAGATTCTACGAAAAAAAAATGTTATTCCAGAGCTGGAAACGAGGTATCCTGACGGTATTGGGATATTGCAGCAGGACTAAGCCCCCTGCCACATATCGAAAGTGGTGAAGAAATTCATGACAGAGCAGCAAATACAGGTACTTGATTGAGAATTTGTGGACTATATGCAAAAGTCGCCTCCGTACTGCAGACTGTAAAACTATGGAGAAGCACATTCATGAGCTCATTCAAGTGCGGTACAATGATCCGAAAATCAACAGTGACTGTTTGAAACCAGTGGACTCCATGCCAAACCGTGTTCAAATGCTGCTTAAAAATAGAGGAGGTCATAACTGTTACTAACGTATGTGTAAATGAATTTTGTATATGAGTTTTGTACACTAAACTACTAAATTCATTGTTTTTTTAATTAATTTGCATTAATTAATTGTGAGACCCACTCTAACGCGATATTTAATCAACGCTTTTAATTCTTATTAACAGAATATACTTTAAATCACTTTTCATACAAAACAGACAAAAACAACGGTTAACATTAAGGTAGAACCATCACAACGCTACACTGACCCAGAATAATTAATACACTAAATAAAGTATTAATACGTAAATTCACCAAACTAATTCAATAACAATATTAAATAAAGCTTAAGAGTGAATTTGGATAAAATCCTGAAACACTCTCTTCACGACCGGTTGTTAATCCAAAAACAGTTGAAGTACTTAGCTCAAGCAAGAATCGTCTTACCCCATACACACAAGTACTCCAAGCAGGGGCGGCTTAAGGACAAGGCGAACCGGGCTGCCGCTCGAGGCCCCTTTTGGATGAGGGCGCCAAATTGAAGTCAAGTTCAAAATTTTGTTCAATTGACCCTGCAGTAAAAAACCTCTCTAAAAAAAGACAAGTTTAGAGAAATTTTTAGAGACATCTTTAGAGAATTTCTTTCAGAGACTGTTGGCCACTTTTATCGCGTAGGCTATATGGCTCACTGTGCATCTGTGAAAATCTCCTGTTTTCGCCGGAGGTGGGGCACCAAAACACAATCTGTGCCCGGCTGCCCGGGTTCAAAATCAACCTCGAGCCGCCGCTGCGTGCAAGATCCGTGAAGAGTTTTGGATTCCCGGAACACACATCCAAGTAATACTCCAGAAAAGCTGCAAAGGTTTTTGAACGGACAAAATCCAAATTGCGTAGTAGAATGCTCCAATAAGTCAGTAAGTTCCGCATCAACACGTTGCTACTTCTAACCGTTCCTCGTAACTGCAGCTCGTCGTATTAAACGCAATCGACCTTGCGTCTCAACTTCAACACATTTTAGTTCTGATGGTTGCTTGTACTTCCAGCTCGAATTCCAGCTGCAATTAGATTAAAACATCTTCTGCTCTGACCATCAATGTCTAAGCTTAATCCTTCTGATGCGAACCACAAAACCGTGCGCTCTGTCTTAGTTATATGGCTTCCATTTCTATTTGTGATTCCATGAACATAATGACTTCAATGGACAATCCAGACCATGAGAACCGCCCTTAAGCGAATATTCTAATTATCGAACAGAAACGGCCCTGTTGGTATAGAATAATATTGCCGATGACGGAAAGCACTGTTACAAATTTTTCTATGTAGACATTGCATATAATTTTGCAATATTTTAATATTGATATTGCATTTGCTATTGCATTGTTCTTACGTGGATTTTTTTAATATTTGTATGCAGATATTGCAATATAATGGTATTTAAATATTACTATTTCGACGTTGCAATATTTCTGGAAAGATATTTCAATATCATACTCTGTGAAAACATTCTAATGTTACTATGCAAATATTACATGTAATATTGTAATGTTTTTATGCAGATACCACAATGTGATGTCAGTGAAATATTACTATTTAAGTATTGCAATATTGCTAGGAGGATATTGTGATGATATACTTTGAAAAATATTCCGATACTTCCATACAAATACTACACGTAATATTATAATGTAGCTATGCAGGTATTGCATGCATTATTTATAGATATCGCGTAAGTTCAACGTTCAGTTTTCAAAATTGGTGCTCAGACCCCACGGACCCACATAACTCTATGTTGCACTATCGAATAATAGATTGAATTCAGTGCTTAACTAACGCCCAATTCCTATATTAAAAATACCACTGTCTCCGTTAAAAATATTAATGCCTTTGATGAAAATCTTCCTTTATCCTTAACGATAAAAAGTGATTCAGAAAAAAAGCATTGTCTTTGATGAAAGATCTCCGTTTACCAATCGCTAACGATACAAAGTGATTCAAAACAAGTGCATTGATATCTTTATCTTTGATGAAAACTTTTCGTTTACCTATTGCCAACAATATAGAGTGATTCAGAATAAAGATATTAATATCTTTGATGGAAAGTCTTCGTTTTTATATCCAGGCGTAGCTAGATTCTTTTTACAGGGGAGGCTACGAAAGTTACGAGTCTCACAAAAAGCTACAGGGGCTTAAAATTCGTAAATATTTTGATGTATTTTATTAATATATTTAATAATACTAAATATATAAGCAGACTAATATATTTAACGTTAATAAATAAATTTCTTAAAATAAATTTTGCATTAAAAACTTATAAATTTTAGTATACCTATCAATGATTTCCTTATCCTTATCTAAAAGTCGATGAAGACTCAAACTTCTGTAAAAAATTATATACGCAAGATCTACTGTAGAAAGCTATTTTGAATACATTTTTAACGTCAAAGAAGAATTTTCATTGTTATGTACAATTTCATGCAAGACGAAAAATTTAAAATTAAATTTTACAAAAATTTATTTTGAGAAAAAATATTTTCAGGGTTAGCCTGACTAAGGCTCTGTTCATATCGTTAACAATATATGGAGTATTTCAGAACTCTGTATAAAACTTTTTCTGAGGGATTGGAAACACTAATACGTTTTCCGTTAATAAAAGCGTTTTTTCAGACGTCACTTTCAGTTGCATGATGGGCGTTCTCCGTTTTATAATGAACATGCATCCGTGCAGTATGTAGATTATTGCGTACTCAAACATCAGCGATGTGAACAGAAAATACCCCCCTCCCCCTCATAACTGACAGAGTTTTTGTCTCTGAAAAGCATCATGCAGTTATAGATGCTTACCATACATACGTAAGTTGTTATCATACATACGTAAGTTGCATATACGCACATACACTCATTGACGAAAAAAAAGCATTGCTTTAGTATTCCCTACCTGTCATTAAAATTTACACAGTGTGTTTCAAATCATCCGGTTTAAATTTCTCCTTTGCTTTGCGTGCTAATTTCAAAATCAGCGGGCATGCGCAAACCTAATACTTCTCATTTACGCTTAACAATTACTTAATATGCGTAATAATGTAATTTCATTGATATCAATTACTACTGCATTTTATACAGCTGATTAACAGCCGCATTTACGGCCATAGGTTCAGGGGCGGACTAGGCAGGTGTGTGTCTTTATGGACGATAGGACTCGAGCATCTGAATAGACAAGGATTCGCGCCCTCCGATTATCCAAGGTATCCGCTCTTTGAGAGAACCAAGTCCGCCCCTGCATGGGTTCACAAGTGGGACTCGAGCCCTCCCGACCCCTGGGAAAACCCACCCATATTAGCGCCAATGCTTACAACATGTAGATACCTAACGATAGTCGTTAAACGGATCGTCGTAGAGCGAACCCTCATTACAATGTTAAAAATTAACGTTTAGCTTCTCTGCTCTTAGAGACGCTTTCCACCCTATAAAACGCACTAAAAGCAAACGATAGAAGTAATTATGCGCATGGAGCGTTCTTAAAAGCGAGGGTTGTAAATGCGGTGGTTGTAAAGCAAGGGTTTGTATTTTTGAACGTCTGCTCTTACATACAGGTTACGTTATACTGTTTCAAGCAGACGATTATTTAGAAACAGCATTAGCATCTTTCTCGCCAATCTTATTATAAACTGCTCATAAATCTCCGATTCTCTCAGCCCAATTCCAATCAAACCCGAGTTTATCTCGGAGGCTAAATTAATCAATAAGGAATTAAGGCCATTTTGGCGCAAAGCAAGTGAGAGATTGGCGCCCATTTTAACTATGGGAGGAAGGAAGGAAGGGGGAGGGGCCACCAACTAGAGTGCAAGCCAGACGCCGGTTCTTCGTGACGTCATAAGCGTGGGGTGGAGCCGTCTGCGTGACGTCAAAATCGGATTTTGGAGCCAGGCCAAAGGATTTTTCCAAAGTTTTCGAGGGTGATGGACGGAAGAAGAAAAAGGATTTTTGGATGCGGACCGAAAATGGGTGGGTTACTTTCTAGGGGGCGTGACTTTGGTGGTGAAGGAACTTTTCTCCAATAGCTCTGTCGATAAAGGTTGCGACTCCGCTTTTTCATCTCTTCTTTTTACCTTTCTATTAGAAAGTAGGTTGACACTGAAAGAAAAGGTTATAGTACTACTATCAAAAATCCCCCGCGATAATTTAGCGAACCAGTTTCTTCAGCTTCTTCTTCTTTTCAAATTTATGTTCTTCTTATCCAACCTCAAATCCATCATTTTACGCTGGCTTTTCTCACGGATTCTTCTAAAATATTAAAAGCCTGAATCACGCATTTTAACCCCAAATAATATATTAGCATGGGCGGCCATATAGGGGCAGGGGGGGGGCTCCAGCCCCCTTAGCTGTTCAAAATTTTGATTTTCCCGATTTAGCTATGCGTTTATTTTCAACATTTTTACAGTCACATTTTAAAATGTACTTTTTAGCTTAATACTAATTGTCAGACAGTGTCAATTAGTTCTGTAGCATTTTAGTACCATGTACATTCACTAAAATGTTTGTCATCCTTAAGCGAGAAATAATAATTTTCCTCAGTCCCCCCCAGGAGTACTCATATGGGCGCCCATGCATGTTGGGAAAATAAGCGTTCTTCGTATATCTTCCTTGTAATGAATGTATAAAAAAATAGAGTTTGAATAATAATGCGATGTAAAAACCCGAAATGCGGCCGGCCTGTAAGTTTACCTTTCTTAGATGACGTAGATGAAATATTCAATTCCTAACATTTAAAATCATAAAATTTTCTTTCTTCATAGATGTTAAAAATATAAACAATGAAAACGTATAATTTCACAAGTAAAAAAATGCTTTATAAAATTTTAAAAGTCACGAAAATATATAAAAACCATATTTGTTGATTGCACATAATTTCCATCTGCAAGGCCGATGGTATGGTAAGAGTATTACTGGATAAACATCTGACGGAGAAAAAAAAAAGTTCTTCGTGCGTCCGGTTGGGCGCGAACTCACAACCTTTTCATTTCGGGTGAAATGTCCACCCATTGAGCTAGGGATAGCTAACAAATTCTCCCCTGAGAGCGAATATGAAGCTTCACTATGGACAAGTTAGCGAATAGTGGCGAGGTGACTGGGCCACTTTCTCCCTTCCCCCAACCTGCTAAGCGATTGGTTACGCTGTTTAAGCGTCCTGTCTGGGATTACAGCGCCGCCTCCGGCGGCCACCCTTCCCAATTCTTCCCCACTCCCCACTTGTCTACTCTACAGTATGCCTAGGACGCTTTCTAAACCACCCGCAACGGAGTCAAACGAAGCAGACATCCTAGCTAAGACAAATATTGAATGCAAATAATTTCCATCCACAAGGCAGTTTCTTTGTCTTAGCTAGGACGTCCGCTTCGTCTGACTCTGTTGCTGGTAATTTAAAAATTAGTGCGGGCACTGAACCACTATATGCTAACTTGTTCATCGTTAAGCTTTATACTCGCTGGCAGGGGTGAGTTCGTTAGCTGTCCTTTGCTCAGTGGATGGAGCATTTCACCGGAAATGAAAATGTCGAGGGATCGTACCCCACTGGACGCACGAAAAACTTTTTTTTCCTCTGCGGGTGATTTATTAAGTACACAAGCGTTCTTAGAGATTGTTAAATACTGTGCATTCGCGCTCAGTTGGCGCGTGATACCGTTAGCAGACGGGTTAGTCCATTGCAGTTTAGGGAAGGCCGTCTTGGAGGAACTGGTTTTTCCCGCGCGAAAAACCAGTTTCGGCAAGACGCCCTTCCCTAAACTGCAATGGACTAACCCGTCTGCTAACGGTATCAGGCGTCAGGTCTGCGCGAACGCACAATATATTCCATGGTAAAAATAATATCTTCTAAAATTTCAGGAGGTTTTATTTCCTTCGTTTTAGGTGTTATTGTTTCAATCGATGAGCCGTATCTTAAACACTCATGATTCGCTATTGATTACCAAATCACACGATGATTTGGTAATCAATAGCGAATCATGAGTGATTACCAAATCACACGATGATAGCTTTTAATCAATTATTGATTATTATATATTAGTTTTCGAACTTTGATTATTAAACGGTAATTTTAATCAGCAACGTAGAGTTTTCAAAGGTATTGAGGGGATCACACGTTTTATATACAGTGAGACCTCGTAAATTGACCGCCTGAATAAAATGGCCACTTTTTTTATAAGAGAGAACTAGTAAGGACTTAGTCATGCTTATACCAAAATTTGTCGTGTATAGTGATCACTTTCCTATGGTGACTATTGCAATCCGGTCACAAATGTGGTCACTTTATGCAGGTTCTACTGTGTGTGTGTGTGTGTGTGTGTGTGTGTGTGTGTGTGTGTGTGTGCGCGCTCGTATATATCATACATTACAACATGTGTAAAATTTCAATTTACTTTAAATTATTGGGTGCCGTATAACACTGCGCTTGAGCTTTGAGCTAATCATTAATCTATGGACGACAGGTTTTGGAGGAAAATCTGTCATATGAACATATGACGATAAATGTGATGATGACAATGTGACTAATATCATGTGATCAGTGAACGCGATCGTTAGTCAGTCAACGAACCCACATTTTCCTCCAAATAATATCTAGCTGGAAAAAAGTTAATCTCAACTTAATATTAAAGCCACTGGATTTATAATATTAAGCCAGTATATTTTCCGTGAGTTTGAACTTTACGTTCCATTAAATAATGGGAATCCCAACGAGAAAAAAATTAACAAATATCCTTAATAATTATCTTACTTCTGATGAAGTGTTGCTGCTAACGTGTCCTAAAATTTAGGTGACCATTCTTATTTGCTATTTTACCAGTATTTACCTTTATACGTAAATTTCTTCCATCGTACTTTCTGTGATTTCTATCCCTAATAATACTTAAGGTTGCTTCTTTGTGTGTTGGGAATCATACCGCGTGACGATACCGCAGGTTTTCTCCAACCATACTCCCTTTGGATATACAATTTTATTATTAGTGTTACAATCATTTGTGACTACCAATAACGATTATTGTTAATGTTATATAAGCGTTGTCGACTTTGATATTCCACTGAGAATTACATTTTAATGCATTTTTCGATACAAAAAGCGTTAAGAACCATTTTAGTGTTCGCAAATACCAGAATTCCCACACATATACACTCTGCAAATCACAGTTTCTCAAAAATGTACCTTTCAATTTGTTTACCATCTCTTCTCCCAGTATGAAGATAGGAAGCCAAGCGAGATCCGCTTTGCAGTGATCATGTCCCCATTGTCCTGATACACTACTTCGGGTTCTTGTACACCATCACGGAACCCAAGATGGATGATAATTGAAAAAGCTAACTAGGAACTTTTTTTATAGACTAACTAGCATCAATAGTACTATGGTTAACACCCATAACATTAACGAAGCAGTTAAAATGGTCACCGATCACATTCTGCAGGCACAATCCCACAAACCTCAACACATTTTCCAAAAATACCAAAACCTTGGTGGAACCGCGGTTGTAAAATAGATTATAAGGAACAAAAAAGATGTAAGGAATCTTCCACCGGTATCCCATGCAAACAAATTTAATTATATTCAAAGAAGCCAGAGCTGAGACGAGATCCATCCGACAACTGTCAAAGAAGGATTCTTGGAATAGGTTTATTTTTAGCATAATATCTGCCACAAGCTTTGCTTTAAATCCTATTCTGTTTACTTTGAGACTTAGCGGTGTGCTTATAGACCTCCCCATCACTGTAAATGCGTCATTATATGTTGAACTACAAATTTCTTTCAGAAGATACAATATGAACCTAATTAAGAGGCAACTTCAGTTGGCTCTATACAAAATAATGGAATGGGCAGCTGATAATAGATTCAATTTCTTAGCACAAACAACCATTTACGTACACTTTTGTCGCAAATGTGGTTTACATTTAGATCCGGAGCTTCGAATGGGAAATGATGTTATCAAAGTGGTTCAGGAGACAAAATTCCTTACAGCTATCTTCGACCACTCCCTGACTTTCTATTCCCATATCAAACATCTGCGGAACAAATGTTTTAAAGCTCTTAACATCATCAAGGTTCTGTCTCTCACAAACTGGTTGAAAGACCGATACTCATTGCTGAAGTTGCATAAAGCTTTAATCTTTCCTAAATTAAACTGCGGTTGCTCTATCTACGGCTCAGCATGCCAGTCGTTACTTAAACAGCTTGACCTCATACATACCATGAGAGTCTACGACTGTGCACTGGAACCTTTCCGACTTCCTCAGTGACTAGTTTATATGCTGAAGCCGTAAAGCCTCCATTAAGTTTACGTCACCAACGTTTGTCTCTCAAATTTTATTTTAAAATTTTATCGCCAAAGACCATCCTACAGCACCATCACTTCATCGACCTCATTTCATTTCACTTTTTAATGCTCATCCCTCACGTATTCCAACCCTTGGCATGAGGATGGAAAGTACTACTAGTAAACTGGACATCTCAAAAACCATGACAGTAGAATCTATCATCATTCCTCCATGGTTTGATATTGGCACAGACATCTGTTTGAATCTATCCAAAAGACAATACCCCAGACATTGCCTTCTTGCAAGCTTTCGCTGATCTGTCTAGTAGGTATGAAGGCTACTCTTTCATTTTCACAGATGGATCAAAAACTGATGAATATGTCGTGTCGCATTTGTCTGCAAAAATGTGATAAAGGGCCAACAATTGCGACAATTCTGCCCCATTTTCACGGCAGAAATCCATGCCATAAGGTTAGCTCTGTGTAATATATTTTTATATCATTCATTAAATCCAAATATAATTTGCACTGATTCACTCAGTGTTCTGCAAAGCTTGGTTTCGACCAAAATTTCGCACCACTCTGGAATCCACAAACAACTGGTAGATATAAAAAAAACGCACAGTGCATTGTGAAAATCCTTTGGGTTCCAGGCCATGCCAGAATTTCGGGCAATAAGCATGCTGATATTGCTGCCAAGGCTGCAAAGGCAGGACCTGATAATATAACCATTCCATTTGGAGATTTTAACACTCATGTCTTATCCCATCTGTACAAAAAATGGCAGTTGGAATGGGACAAGCAATTTTTTAACGAACTTCACCACGTTAAACCTCGTCTTGAGGTGTGGCAGTCTAGCTATAGTAGTGACCGTCGTAGAGGAGTCACTTTGACTAGGTTTCGAATCGGCCACACACGCTTCTCCCATCAGCATCTTTTAAAGGGAGAAGATGGCGTAATGTGTGCTACAGGTGGTGAATCACTGAATGTTTTACATGTTTTATCTACTTGCCCCAATTTTAACCAGCAATGTACATCATCTTTTAACCAAAATAATTCTACACTCCGTTATATTTTATTCGATTCTTTTAATCATGAACTAATTTTTAACTTTTTATCTACGATTGGCTTTTGCCACCTCATTTTATTTCTTTATATTGTTTTCTTTCATACATTTTTAAATTACTTTCAATGCGTTTTTACCATTTCAGTTTTAATTTACTCTCGTTCTAAAACCGTGTGCATGACCGGCACATAATGACCCTTTCTGTCCTTGCGATATAAAAATACAACCAACCATTGTTCGAAAGTAAAAGGTTTATATCGAAATATATTCTTCAACTTACTAGGTTTTACTTTAAATTACGAAAGAATACAAAAATTCCAAAAATTTCGATTATAAAATATTTAAAAAAGTACGGCAATTACAACAATTTTAATTTTTCAAAAGGAGTCCAAAAATATAGAAAATAAAATACATTCTATCCATTACAAGTTATTAATATTGCACAATTTTTTAAACAAATAAAAAGTTAAGAGGAAAGGAAGAATTAAGAAAATAATTGAGAATATTAATAAATATTATTTTCTCATTTGGCAACATAAATATTATTACTATTTAGTTTGTTCTTAGCACATGAAGGGGTTTTCTACCAAATACATTATCACCTGCATTATCTTTACTAATCTTTTCTTTCTTTTTCTTCTTTCTTCTTTATTTCTCTTCATTTTCTTTTTGCTGTCATTTCGAAGGAAGACTTAGAAATGCTCAAATACTTAGATAGAGGAGAATTCAATAGACAATCCATCACTGAATTGATTTGTAGTTTGACGTGCATTGTTCTTTGCGCCCCCTACTGGAAAAAACAGGAACCAATATAAAGAGAGAGGAAAATGAATGTTTTTACGTAATTTAATATTTCAAATCGTGTTTTTAAGCTTTATTTCTGTATTTCTTTTGTTGTTCGGTTAATTATTTACAGAAACTAATTTTACATATAATATACCAATTTTAGTTTATCGGTGACTTCAATGTAATGAATATGTCTTTAATTGCTTTTATTTCCTCTATAAATTTAGCTAAACCTTCTACTATTTGATTTTGCGTTTTATAACTCTTTAATTTAATAAAATATAGAACTCATTAAATGCCAAACTAAGTATTATAAACTCTAATGTTACAATTTTATTGATTTAGATGGTTATTAACCAAAATATTGACATATTTGTTTTTAATCTCATGTTTGTCAAATTCATCTATCCCCCTGTAAGGGTTACTGGTAGTTTATAAAGAATTGCCCGAGAAAAGCTGCAAATCCTCAAATGTTACATAATTCATAGGATAGTTAAAGATTCGAAATTAAGGAAATATAGTAGCCGTTAATATCATAAATCGTTAACTTAAATGTCAAAAAAAAATCTTCCTTTCATGTGAAAAACACTATATTTGGATATTTTTACGTTCGGATAGTTCTTATGCACGACGCCGCTTAAAACAGCATTATTTTCATAATCCTGCGTAAGCTAATACCATTACATATATAATCCTACGTAAGATAATACCTTTACTTTCATAATCCTACGTAAGCTAATAATACCATCACTTACACATTCCTACGTACATTAATGCCATTATATTCGTAATCCTACGTTAGCTAATAACACCATTACTTATACAATCTTACGTAAGCTAATAATACCATTACTTACACAATCTTAAGTAAGCTAATAATACCATTACTTATACAATCCTACGTAAAAAATGCTATTACTTACCTAATCCTACTTTGGAAATGAATTAGCTTGTTACTAATATAATCCTTTAAATTAATAACTCGTATAATCCTACATAATACTATAATATACTGTAACCTTGGGAATACATGAGTTAACACATGTTTTTATGTATTTCCCCACCATGCCATGCATGTCCCCAATGAGTCAACCCTTTGTAACTGTTGAATAGAATTTATTGAGAATCGATTGTATGTGAGCATGGAAATAAAATTATTATTATTATTATTATTATATAATGCTACGCAGATTAATACTGTCACATGATTAATCCAACATCGGCTAAGAACTGATTAATAGTTTTATACTAGTGATTACATAATCGCCATCATTTCCACCATCGATGAAACCATCGGATAACTTCGATATTGAATCACCAGGAAATTGAATGAAAAAAAATTCCTAGCATTGTTATAACGCTTTTGCGCTGCCCATGGGTCGCAGGTTCAAATCAACCCAAAGCATAGTTGCTACCTTTTTTTTCTATACTTGGAGCGGGGTGTCAAGCATGGGCAGATTTACCATTTTTCCGCCCCTGGTCTACTTTTTGTCACTCTTTTCTATCTGTCCTCCCCCATCAGTGGTAGGAACATAAAAATTGTTACATTCAATATACGCTACAAAATTTTGTATTGACAATAACTTTGTTGAAAAACAAACTCATAAATTGAAACATAAACATTAAACAATATTAACTTATATTGAAGTATTATTTCTTTTTGGTATATAATAAATCAAATTCAATTTTATTGAAATAAATTTTAAATTTGGCAAAAATACAAGGGCCTATCGAACACTGGTATTTAAATGGAAAGCATGATGTCTATCTTTCTTCTCGGCAAAACATCTGATTATATCATCAGATACCATCAGATATGGTATTGATTTTGTTATATCAGATTCCATGTACAAAATTTTGCCGCCCTAGTCTATAGCCTAGTATAACCTATTGGGAAATACAGCACTGGGTCAAAGGGTCACTTATATCACATGACACGAAGAGAACACAGGCCACACAGCGTGAAGATCCATACTTTTCCAAGCGTCAATTAAAGTATCAAACCTCCGAATACAAATCGGTTAAAACAAATGGCAAAGATGGATGCCGACGGGAGTCAAAACTGTATTTTCCGTATGGTGTAAAAACGCCCATTACCTCTATGTCACTGCACTGCCTTCAACAAAAGGGGTTCAGAAATTTGTGTTATTAATTACCACACAAAGTCATGCTGCGTTGGGAGCTATATGCATCCATATGGGGGGCTGGAGCCCCCCAGCCATTTTTTAAAAATTTGATTTTCTCGAGTATGCTATGCATATACTTTCAAAGGATTTACAGTTACATTATAAAATAATAATAAGGTACTTTTTTAGCTCGTTACTAATTGCCAACCAGTATTAATTATTTTTGTAGCGTTTTGGGATCTTGTACATTTATTAAAGTTCTTGGCAGCTTTGAAAGTGAGAGAGAGAGAGAGAGAGATGGAGGTAATAATTTTTCTTAGCCCCCCCCTAGAAATACCCATATGGGCGCCACTGATGGGAGCTACAGCGACAAGAAGGATCCTAATCTCGACTGCTTGAAGGAACCAAACTTTAGACTAGGGTGGACAGGAAAGTGGCACGCGCTCGACGATGCCAGTGGACGTCGAACTTACGCTAATGGCACAATGGGCGATTAATTACCATTATGGAACCATAGGTCAGTGAACCTGCATATTTCCAATGAAGCCAAATCTCTTAACTAGGGAACTAACCTCCGAACTTCGGTGAACCGATGAACATCGTTTTTATTTCCTCATTGGAAGTCACACAATGAATTAACGTCATCATAAATTAACTTGGTATTAATTGTGTCACCTCAGGGTCAAGGGTCGAAAATTAATCACTTTGTATAAAGATATGAATTAGGGTTTCATTAATCTCACGACTTCGACCAGAATTGGCGGAAATTTTTATTTTGCGCCTGAAAGTGTTAAGCGATGGACGCCTTGTGGTGGCGCTGTGTGGTAATGCGTTCACCTAGGGCGCCATTAATCCAAGTTCGATTCCCAACAGCGCAAAGGACGCTTACTCAGAGATTTCATAAAGCTCGCACTGCTCATTGTAGTCCAGGGTTTGATTCCCTAGGCCTTAAGAGTGTCGGATTCCTAGGAAAACAGTAGGTTCCGGCGCAGCATGACCAATGTAGTCTTTGAGCTGTAAATCACAAACAGACTATAAGCGATGGACAGACACGTGTTAGGAAATATGTTTGTTTGTTTGTTTGGCTTTTTTATGGCGCAAGAGCATCTGGGCTATACTGCGCCAAACATGGTAAAATCAAAGACTGTAGTAAAAGCCAGTACTTTTTAAAAATTTTAAAACGTGCGTATGGTCAGCATGGTCATTTAAAATGTCAGACAGTGATGAAGAGTTAAAAGTAAGAGTGCGGGCAAGTCTATAATAGGGGCATTGATAGGAAATATGCCTTAAAGAAAATTTAGGCGACCTTGTCCCCACAGGGTAGTTGTAATCCTTATTTAATAAATGAAAAATATGCTGCTACGTTGCAAAAGGAAGTTAAATGCCAGAGAACTTTAATTAACAAAATATCACGCAATTTCACCCTGAACAAAAGGGAAAACGGAAATGCACATACACATCCTGTTTTTAATCACTCGACAAAAATTCGAAAAATTCGACGAAAACAAATCCTTTTTAATTAGACATTGTAAACTATTTTGCGTTGGAGTTTTCTGTTTTTTGTTGTTTTTGTTCGAAATAAATTTGATTTTTGAGCCAAATTACAAAATACGTCTTCTACCTTCCTTTGTATATTAACTAAATGGAATTTAATTACGCTTTTTCTAATATCAATGGGTATTTTAAACCCTTTGTGCTCTTCTAAATTTACAGCAATTTTTAGTGAAATTAAAAACGTTTTACCCATTTAATTAGAAAATACATTACTTTTATTCTATATAGAGGAAAGTGGGGCAAGTTGACAACCGTTTTAAAAAGATGCAATTTTAAGAAACACTTTTTGCTTTGGGAACATATTTCTTTTTATGATATACTTAGGTTTATGACAGATCTGACGGACAACTTACATTAAAATAAGAAAACTACAGCTACATAATATAAAAAAAGAAGAAAAAACATAATACGTTGTCTTCCCCCATACCAGGGGCATGATGACGAACCCTATGGAGGCAAGTTGGCGAACACAATTCGTAACCCATATTCCCCTAAAACGTTTTAGTAGTGATCGCAAATGTAATCGCTCAACTGCTAATAGTTTGTATAGAGTTCATGCCACCATTTTCGGCACAGTTTACACTGGAATTCAATCTTCCTGCGGAGGATCAGTGTAGCTCTCATTCTATCCAGAACGGTTAAATGAATTTTCAGCAAATGAGCTTTTGTGCATAGTTTTTACAGTTTTCCTTTTAACAGCTTTTAGTAGATTTAACTTTCTCTTTGCAAGCGTTATTTGTTTAGTGGCAGCAAGCTGTTTAGCCTTTTTCAACAGTAGAATCTCTTTCCGGGGAGTTGCTTTAAAAATTGTCGTCGATTTTGCTGCGCGTTTTCGTTTCGGGTTTGCTCACTGAGCAATCCGGGGTGGGGCGCCACTGCCCAGGGAGATGCCATAGGTTATTGAACAGTCGTACTAGAGGCATTTTCTTGCGATCTTTCTTCGTCCGTATCAATCTACTCTGAGATTGAATCACACATACTTCTTGAATGCCTTCTTCCACGTGTTCTTCGGTCCTTTCTGTAGTAATTGTGGCTGCAAAATCAGCATCACTGAAAATGTGTCTATTGAATGGTGTAATTCATATCCATTTGTTGCTATTCCCACTGATGCTGCCTTAGAATAGGCTAACATGAAATAATGTAATAAGGAAAATAAGAATATAAATTAATATAATAATAAATATAATTACCTAATAATAAATAAATTATTAATAAAGAATGTAATAATAATTTACTCTAAGTATCGAAAACTGGAACAATGCCCCCAATATGAATGAAAATGCATGAAACAATGAAATAATATTCATATAATGCGCCAAGGTGACGAATTCGCCAAGTTACTCCTAACTGTGCCTCTTAGTATTTCACATTAGTAACTTTTTCTTATTGACCAAAATGATAAAAAATGTGCAAGTTTCAATACTACTCAGCTAATATTACACTTAAAATCATTTTACAATTATCGCATAAATCTATAGCTTATCTTAAACTTTCCCAAAGGTTAACAGAAAACTTTGAAGCATGTAAAAACTATAATCTTCACTCACATCAAAACGACGAGTGGTAAGAAGTCCGCCATTTGTCAGGGTATAAAGTTCTTCTTCTTCGACTACGCGGTACCAGGGCTGACATGTAGTGATAAATATTTAAAATAAATGCAATTCGTCATCATACCCAGCTCGTCAGTAAGTGTTCCCACGTTCCCCTACGTATGTATCATTACCTTTAGCCATTATTGCTAGGGAAAAACAATTTTATCAAACAGTTTTTCCTTCTTTATTTTACTCGCCCACTATTTCTCTCTCTCTCCTTCCCCTTTTGTTTGTTCGTTCATTTGCAGAATTTCTCAATTTTATATTTTTTTTACTAATGTTTTTCGGGGTTGTTTCTTAGTCCATAGCGTCACGTCACAAATTTTATTTTACCAATAAACTTTGGTACAGAATGACCTTTGCTGTCTTTGCGTCATAAAAATACAGCCAACCACAAAGTTCATTTCTTCTTCATTGGTCAGTTTTAATTGCAATATTCTAAGCTTGTTTTCATTCAATTGACTACTTTTGTCTACTTACGCTGTGTGAATTAAATCTATTTCATTCAATTTATTTATTATAAACGAAAACATTTATATCTTAATTTGCAGATGTAGATTTGCCTTTCGCTTGCAAAATTGAGGTACCCCCCCAATAAAAGAACGGGGTCGTGAGAGCGCTCCTTTTAACCAATAAAGCTTGAGAGACACCCCAAATAAGCAATAGTTAATAATTGAAATAATGATTGAAAAAGTTAATAATTTTGATACCATATTTCAGCTCAAATAAGAGCTTTTAGATTTAGAAGAAAAGGGGACATCGTCCATGGACATGATGTCTCATTCTCCCAAATCTAAAAGCTCTACTTTGAGCTTAAACTTGGGTGTCAAAGCACTGGCGTAAGCATGGGGGTGTTGATGGGGCTGTAACTCCCCCACTGCTATGAAATTTTGTATATTTAACATAGGAATATGAGAGTTGTAGCTTTGTAACCCCACCTCATTGAGCTAATAACACCCCCTTACGTACTTTCTGCGTAGACCTATGTGTCAAATCCATTAACTATAATGAATTCCCCACAAAAAATCACAAAACCTCGGCCAGGTGGCTTTGTGTGTTGACCATTATTTGGCAATTGTGTTATCCCTGAGAAGGGTAATAACATCTTATAAATAAGCAATACTGACAAGGATTAAATGGACTCATTTCGACACCCAGATGATTTTTAGACCTAATCAAAATCCTTTTTTGTGCTTAAGGCAGTTTTTCTAAAAATGTTCATATCGGAACTCTTTCCTCACCACATGTCTAACCACGGAACCCGTCTACAAGTATTATTTGGGGAAACCCTAAACCCTAAAACACTGTTGTTTATCACAGCTTTTACATACAAATAAGCAACGAATCAGTATTAAAAGGT
This sequence comes from Dysdera silvatica, assembly GCA_006491805.2. Classification (NCBI taxonomy): domain Eukaryota; kingdom Metazoa; phylum Arthropoda; class Arachnida; order Araneae; family Dysderidae; genus Dysdera; species Dysdera silvatica. Next base: position 88,966,729 of record QLNU02015270.1, read on the forward strand.
AAGCGACACTTTTCTCTATTATTGCTGAGTATTAGTTACTCGTAGTAAACTCTATCTAAGGGGTTGCCGTGGGGGGAAATTACAGAAGTTACAGGTTTCCGTGACAGTTCCGGCGATGTACGGAACCCCAATTTCTGAGGAACTCACTTTGATGATCATTGGCTTGACGTATTGGAATTGGTCCGATACGCCAGAGGTCTCTAGCTCGAGTGCTGTCTAACGCATTATTGCATAATTTTTTTGACAGTGTAAATTGGATAAATGATTCTTATTTAAGATGCACTCGTAGACGTATTAAATAAGCTAGTTCTAGTTCCCTAGAAGAGGATGATAAAATCACGTAAACAAGCAGTTTCAAATGTTTGTTTCCCATTTAAAGTGTTAGTTTTCCACTAGAAACGTTGGTTTATCACTAAAGCTCTTCGTTATCCGCTGTTCGGATCAGTCAGTTTTAACATGTAGATATGCATTTTCATAATGCATGTTTGATATTCAAGTATATTTGTTTAAAAAGTCTTAATGAGCGGAGGCGTAGTGATTCAACATTAAGGGATATAGTGATTCAAAATTAAGGTGCGCGATTCAAGCAGCTTAAAAAAGGATCAGATGGTTCGACGTTGAAAGAAATATTATGCTTTGTTACACAATAGAGGGGCTCGAGCACCTTCATCCCTTCCCCTTTCTGCGTCACTGTTGATTGTCAACGTAGTATTGCGTAAAAATATTGACGACTTAAGTCAAGACTACTTTTTGTGACCATTGTCGATTTTGAACACATTTATGACAGTTCATATTCTGATATTTTTACTAATGTGTTAGTGAATTTTGAAATTTTCTTGAAAACGGACCTGTTTTTTTTGGGGGTTTTTTTGGGTTTTTTTTAGTTAATTAATTAGCCAGCCATACAGATTATCTTCAACAGTAGATAGACCCCAGCTAAATAATTTTACGTCCCTGTTAGAACCGCCCTGATTACGTCACGGACATATTTTCCCCTTTAAGTTATTTCAGTCGATTTTACGTCCCCTTGTCTGTGAACTGACGTGGGCCTTCCAGAGCCGTAATCAGCCTGGGGCTAGAGGGGGATGAATCCCCCTGAGAACGTGGTCAGTCCCCTGGAAAATTATTTTTCAAAATAAATTATTTTATAATTTTATTTTAAATTTTTTGTTTTGTATAAAATTGTACATGACAATGGAAATTGTTCTTTGACGTTAAAAATATATTCAAAATATATTTCGACAGTAGATCTTGTATACATCCTGTATATATGTTTGAGTTTTCATGTACTCTGTAATAAAGATAGGGGAAATTATATATTTTTTGTATATATCTAAGTTTTCAATGCAAAATTTATGTTAAGAAATTTATTCATTGATGTTAAATATATTAGTCTACTTAGATATTTAATATTATACAATCATTTAGATATTTAATATATTAATTCACTTAGATATTTAATATTAATCTACTCTAGATATTTAATAATATATTAATCTAGGCCTTGAGTCATATTTGACCCACCTGCACAACCTAACAACAGTCCACCCTATACTCCATTATATTAATCTACTCTAGATATTTAATATATTAATTCACTTAGATATTTAATATATTAATCTACCTAGATATTTAGCCATATTAATTCACTTAGATATTTAATATATGAATTCACTAGAGATTTAATATTATTAATAAAATACATAAAAACATTAATGAATTTAAGCCCCCCCAGCATTCTGAGCCCTCTTGTAACAAGCATCTAGCTAGGGGCCTGGGTCTTTCTCACCACCCCAGTTACGATCCTGACAGCAGGACAAGTGTATTTCCTTTGGATATAGCCGGACACATTCGCTCGAAGTGGGACTGTCCCACCTAAAACGGGACATCAGATCAACTTTCCCCTATCTCATACAGGTTACATTATTCACCAAAAAAATCGCCATTTTCTTGAAAAACCCCGTTAATATCCATATAGCCAGCATGTATTCAAATCTCCGTTTAACAGTGTCTCAATGGAAATGAAAATTTAACCCTTTTTCAATTTAAAAAAAAACCAGCCAAATTGGCAACTTAGAGACGTTTCAGCGCAGTTCATTTTCTTCATAATCTCGCTTGGAGATTATTGTTAACTCATCAGACCACTCCCTGTTACCCCTTTCGTTCCCTTTATCATAAAAATGCAAGAGGGAAGATATATAAATTCTTGTTTGAAGGATGAAGGTCACGTTCCGGAGAAATTATCTTTCCCGCGCCCAGTCATGACTAGTTGGGCATTTAATGTTAGATCAGCCGGAAATTCCCGCCCTAATTTGGAGCTCATCCATAAATCAAGGAACGTTACTCTGGGCATATGCAAGATGGGACCTTTTAAGATATTGAACAACCCCAACGCTTTGCCGCACTCCTTTTGTTCAAGATGCCGGGGAGCATTTATAAATTATACGTTTATCGATGGTCCAAGCGAAAATATCGATTATTGTGTCGATGTTTAAATTATCGATGTATCGATTTTTTACTTTATGTCGTATTTTGTCCATATAGAGAGCAATTATGGTAACACAAAATGGCTTATAAATTGTTCTAACTTTTTATCAATCGGGCTTATTACTTTTCATCATAATTGAAATTTAACTTTTTATCAAGTGAAAATACCTAACCTTTTATCAAGTGAAAATAATCTAACTTTTTATCAAGTGAAAAGGTTCTTTTTATCAAGTGAAAAGATCCTTTTTATCAAGTGAAAATAATTTAACTTTTTATCAAGTGAAAATAATTTAACTTTTATCAAGTAAAAAGTATCTAACTTTTTATGAAGTGAAAAGATTATTTTTATCAAGTGAATAGAATCTAACTTTCCATCAATTGAAGTTCTAACCTAATATATATTTTCTGCTTCTGAACTTACGATTCCATTTCAAATCACATCCTTCTATGTTTTCCAACTTGCTTTTAATCATAGAAAAACGCGAGACGTATTTTTTAATGACATCAATACATCACAACATTTGTAACGTATACAGATGTTCTTTGGTGGCACGGAATCATTGGCGTATGCAGGAAGTTCTTAAGGAGGGGTTATAGGCTCAATGGGGGTTTACAGAGCTTCAACTCACATATTCCTATGTTAAATATACAAAATTTCATTGCGATAGGGGGTTACAACCCCCCATCAACACCCCCCCTGCGTATGCCAATGCACTGAATGTATGTGTAACGTATAAATGCACACAAATACGTCGCAAATTAATGGAAATGAGTCATATTCAGGCATGAAAGCGAGCCAAACAAAAAAAGAATGGAAATTTTTTCAGCTTCATACGCCAAGTTTGAAGAGAAAAAAATAGAGAAATTCTATTAGCAACATTTCCTGGATTAGTGTGCAGTTTTAAATTATACATAATATTGTAGACTTTTTGAAAAATCTGGTTAACTCGAATCCAACCCGCAAGAGTCAAATCTGAACCCGAAACAATTAAAGTCAATCCGAACGAACCCGACCTGCAACGAAAAAAATAAGTGACACATGGCAGGATGTAGTGCCATTTTCAGTACCGTGATCAAGGAAACGGCAATCTAATTTCATTTAATATGGTGAACGCATTCGTCTGTTTTTCCCTGATCCAGATATATATGCATTAATCCACTTATGTAGAAATTATTTCTGAAAGTAAATTTCTAAAAACATTCCTGAGCAAATATTTTTGAAAAAGTGATTTTTCATTGAAAAAACAAACAGTTTAAGAATAAAAATTATAGCTGCTCTGAAAGAAAGAAAAAAAAATCCGAAACTTTGAAAGAGACGTATGACAACCTTAAATTTTTGCTACCATATGTTTGTTTGTTTGGATTTTTTATGGCGCAAGAGCATCTGGGCTATACTGCGCCAAACTGCAGTATATCCATATATGCAGTACAAGCGCCATGAATGATCTTTGTGCAGGGATTTCAAGGTAATCGGAATGCTGCTCGACCAATAAACATGCTACACGAAATTTCCATGCTTCTTATGTGAATAGGACTTCAGGGTAAAGGAAGAACATTGAGTTCAGAAGCTGTGGCCAGTCGGAAGTACCTTCACATCTGGCGAAAAAAAATTTTCAGTTCTATTAGTTGATCCTTCGAAACTACTTTCGCAACCCTTACGCATTAAACTAGGTTTAATGAAGCAATTCATGACGGTTTTAAGCATGGACAGCAAATGCTTTCAGTACCTTGATTTTAAGTTTCAACCGACTGCATCGGAAAAAATCAAAGCTGGCATTTTTATAAGCCCACAAATACGAAATTAATGGCGGACACCATATTTCGAAAAAACTATGAGTAAGTGCGAATTGCGAGCATGGACTGAATTCAAGAATATGGTGCCCTTTTAGGGAAACACGAAGGCTGTAAATTACATCACTTTAGTAGATGAGGTGTTGGAATCCTACAAACAGCTGGGTTGCAAGATCAGCGTCAAAGTTCATTTTCTTCATGCTCATCTAAATTACTTTCTTGACAATCTTGGTGATTTTACGGAATAACTTGAAGAGCGCTTCCACCAGGATATTAAAGTGATGGAAAAGAGATAACTATGTAAGCGGACTGTACATGTGATGGCCAACTATCGTTGGATTCTGAAAAGAGACTGTACGGCAGAATATGGAAGAAAAAACAAAAAGATGAAGTTTCAAACAGAGCACAGAGGTGAATGTTAAGTATGTTTGCTTTGAAATATGTATTTGTGTTTCTCTATTCGTTACACACGCTTACTTTTCTGCCAGAGAACATTTTCACACGTTACAAACGTTGTGATATATCAGTGTCATTAAAAATTTACCTTTTTTTACATTTTTGTTATTTTTGAAAAAAGCTGACATAGTACTGATTTTTAAGGTCATTTTCGTAACCTGCAGAAAAAATCCGTTCTGACAGATGTTGCCATTTCAAAGCAATAAAACCTTGCATATTAGTGTAATGTTACCATTGTATCAAATATTAAGGTTAGAAATTTATCTGTAACTTTGAGACAAATAAAATATTTCTTATTATATAATACTTGCATGCATACGGGACATACTACATAAATTAACCAAAGAAAAACTACTTGAATGGTATCATTGATTAATTGTATGGATGGATGGAAACAGATTGAGATGAATGGATGGATGGATGGATGGAGATGGATGGATAGATGGGTGGAGACAGATTGAGATGGATGGATGGATGGATGGATGGATGGATGGATGGATGGATGGATGGATGGAGACAGATTGAGATGGATGGATGGCTGGAGACAGATTGTCTGTCTGTATGTCTCTGAGACATGGAGACAGATTGTCTGCCTGTATATCTCTGAGACATGTGACGCCTATATTAGTACTTTTCAACCTTCATGCGGCCGCGATCCGGTAAATTCCTTTTTTTATAAGACGAGGGGCCCGGTTTCCGAACAAATTTATTCGTAAATACCTCGTTCTATTTATTTAAGTTTGTGCATTAATGTATCATAAGCAGGAATACGTAATAATGGCATAATCATAAAGAGTATCGGTACACGCCTTCTATTGATATGCACTTTAATGATACACTTCCTTGCCGATCGGCCATTAGCATTTGAAACACAGGTGTTACTTCGTTCAGTTTGAAGAATAGAGGATACGCCGCACATTATTGTAATAGGCTTCCATGCACTCTTTCTGACCGGCCATAATGGGTAGTATACCCTCCCTTGAATACTAAAAGATTTCGATGTCTGAAAATTATCGATCATTCATGAATACTTAAACATTTAAAAATACACGGATAGTCACTGGCAGTCATTGCTCAGGTATTATGTAGGCGTTCTGAGTCCCATCTTTCGGACGCATTCGCGACTGTCTTTCTCCTCAGAATATTTCCATGTTAAAATATTTGTTCCTGAAAAACGCTTAAAAAATTAAAATGGCGAATTACAGGAGAATCACTAGCGGCCCAGTTTAACTGATGTTAAGGCCATGCGGTTGAGAAACAATAATAACCTATATAATTCTTAAAGCATCCCCTGTTTTGGCCTAGTGCGCCGTTAACCCGGGTTCGACATCCAACGGTGCAAAGAACTCTTACTCAGAGATCTCATAAAGATCGCACTGCTCACTGTAGTCAGGGGTTTGGTTCCCTAGGCCTTAAGAGGTTCGCATTCCTCGGAAAACTGTAGGTCCTGGTGCAGTACGAACATTGTAGTCCTTGAGCCACAAAACCACAAACAAACAAACAAGCATCCCCTGTTGAAAATAGACTGAGTCCTACAATGAGTTCCACAAGGAATTGTCTTAGTAGACAGACAATACATAATGAGAAATTCAGAACGGGATGGATACCACCACGTAACAATCAATCCACAGTGTGTTTGTGTGTGACCATGTGTACCGGGTTTCGAACCCGAATACCCAGTGGTTGCGGCCGCTGCTTTTTTGGTCCGAGTTCGAATCCCTGTAAGCCTGGCTATTTTGAAAATATATCGTGCCTCGGGGTCGCTTGAAGCTGTCAGTCCCGTCCGAGGTGCAAGCTTGGACGTCAAATATACATAAACGAAACTTACATTGCAAACTCAATGACCACTAAAACATCCATGAATATTTTTTCCCCAGTTTTGTGCTATTCGATCATTACACGCTGCAGTCGCCAACCAATCAATCTTTATATTTTCAACTCGTGAAACTTGAAAATGACCTCTTAAAAATAAAACATAAATTTTGACATTGCAGTCAAATATTCTCCGGTGCAGAAAAGGCATTTTGTTGGACGCTGCAACTTGTTTCTATGCACGTCTGCACCACAAGATTACAAAAAGGAGAAGAAGGACACGAAAAAATTCTAATTCGAGTTGAAGTGACAAAGCCAAAAATTTTTATTATATAAAAAATACAGAATTCTATTATCCGATCTTCCTTTATTCCTAAGTCTTCATTGACCTATGTTTTCTTTCATAGCAAGTATTATGTTATTGCTTTTTATTAAGGAAAGAACCGTGTTTAATTTTAAATGTTTCACTATACTACTATCATCATCATATTCAACCATTATCTATCCACTGCTGGATGAAGGTCTCTCCAAATGCTTTCCACACAAGTCTATCCTGAGCAATTCGCTTCCACGTCACCCCAACCTGTTTTCTTATTTCATCCACCCATCTAGTTTGAGGACGTTTTCTAGGTCTTCGGTGGTCTCTTGGAATCCAGTTCAGAATTTCTGTTGTCCATCGTTGATCAGTTCTTCTTGCAATATGCCCAGCCCATCGCCATTTCAGCCCTTTTACTTTAACAATGATGTCCTCTACTCTAGTTTGCTCTCTCACCCAAGTGTTTCTTTTTCGATCTCTCCTAGTTATTCCAAGCATGCACCTCTCCATGCTCCTTTGCGTTGTCTGTAACTTTCGTATTGCTCCAACTGTTAGACTCCATGTCTCTGATCCATAAGAGAGGACTGGCAATACACACTGGTTGAAGACCTTTCTTTTTAGACACAAAGGCAATTTCCCCTTCAGGATAAAACTGTTTCTTCCAAATGCACTCCAGCCAAGTTTAATACGTCTGTTGAGTTCTTTCATAATGTTGCCATCCATTGATGGATGGTAACATTATGCTACTATCACACACATATAACTGCTTAAAAATATTGAGAAACGATCACATACTATGAAAAAGTGAATATATAAGAGTGAACATGGTGAACAAGTGAATGTATGATAGTGAACATGGTGAACAAGTGAATGTATGATAGTGAATATGGTGAACAAGTGAATGTATGAGAGTGAACATGGTGAATAAGTGAATGTATGAGAGTGAACATGGTGAACAAATGAATGTATGAAAGTGAAAATAACCATGGTGACAACTAAAGTACGAAAGTAAACATGGTGAACTGGTGAAAATGATCGTGGTGAACAAGTATGAAAGTGAACATGGTGAACAAGTAACGTATGAAAGTGAACATGATAAACAAATAAAGTATGAAAATGAATATGGTGAATAATTGAAAATGACCATCGTGAACAAGCAAAATATGAGCATATCAAACAAATAATTATTTGACATAAAGCAATGTCTAGACTAGAACCTAATATGTCATATATTTTTAAAGTACATTATGTGTACACATAAAACTATTTTTTAACTTAACCGTATCTATTTAAACATAACTATTTCCGAAAACTACTTCAATAATTTTTTCCAATCGGATGCATTGAAATTTGGAGTAAAAGTTAAAGGCAACATCTGTGGATGTTGTGTAGAGGACTTTTGATCTTGCTTTTTATCCTTTGATCTTGTTTGTTGACGTTGCTTTCAGACTCGACATTTCTTGAAGAGAGTTCTTGATTTGATTTCTATAACGAGATACTGTCGCGAATGCATTATTCATCACTCTATTATATCCATTCGACTTCAGATTCTGAATGAGGCTTGAATAGGTTTTCAGACGAATGTAAATTATACCGATACGTGCTTGCATTTCTGAATTTTACTTCATTTATGTTGCGACATTGTCATCAATATCCATGCAAGATCATGCATCGTCAATTTTCAAGCAGTATTATGATATCATGGAAGCGCATTCAACGTTCCGTATCAGCAATATTGATTCAGCATTATATATTATCCCCAACTTTTCCTAATTGCTATACAATTTAAACTCATATTCGATTTTTTAAGAAGCATAAACTGACTTAAGAAATAATTTATATTAAATGGCTGGGACAAAAATTTGTAATTTTGTTTGTGGCAACACATTTCTTTTGATCCTTGTGATTCAAAATCATGATAATGATAGCCAATGATGATGATATAATAGCCAATCTATGATGATGATAGCCAATCAATCGATTGAAAAGAAATACAGTGTTACTCCCAGTAAGGGACACCTCTATTTAAGAGACCTCTGTTTAAGGAACACCTCTATTGAAGAGACACCTCTATTTAAGTGACACCTTTATTTAAGGGACACTTCTATTTAAAACACACCTCTGTTTATGGGACACCTCTATTGAAGAGACATCTCTATTTAAGAGACGAGACCTCTGGTCTCTAATGCTTTGGTTTGAATAGATGTGTATCAACACATGTACCTCCGAAGAAAGGGCACCCCCTTTTAACATGACAAAGTGTCCTGCCCCATGAGTGTCCATTATTGGGAGGAAATATTATATTACGAAGTATGGTATATAAGAGATTATCATTATGCATTGCCTTATTCCGGTAAAGTTAATCCATAATTATGAATATAGATTTTCATTTGAACTAAATTGTTTTAAACGCAAACTTCGCAATTATTTTGTATAATATAAATAAAATGTGTTGTAACGAAAAGTAGTATAATATTCAGCCATTATTTATTCATGAATTGAGAATAAAGGTGCACATCAATAAACAATATCGTTTTGCCAACTAATCTCTCCAATATAAACTCAAGTCCAAAATTATTACATTTAATGTATTTTAATGGGAGAGGTACATATTTTGCTCTTTAACTCTCGTTGTACTTTATTTATAAAAGAAAATATTTTACAGAAAATTATCCAGCTATAAACGCTTAAAATAAGTACAACAAATCAAAAATTTCAGGCATCCTATGAAGAAGAATCCACGGTTAAAATTTATGCAAATATTGAAATTCGAAAAGGAAAATTCGTAAACAACTGATTCAGAATAAAAAAATTTCTCACATAAACATGCAGGATTATTAGAAAATTATTCTTGATGTTTATGTAAGCAAATTTGTTTTCCTAAATCTTTTTTATGAATTTTTGTTCAATTCTTTCAATGTTTGTACCATTGAGTGTGCCTTTAATTTTTGACACGACTTTATAAATATCACTACACAGAAGGTATTTTTTTCCATTTCTCATGTGTTACCCATCGTGTGTGTCTAGAAATGTTTCATTAATGTTTTTATTTGTGTGATAAATTTACATTTAGTGGAGAGACATGGAATAAAGGTATATATTGTAGTTAATTTATATAAAATAATTAATTGTAATAATTAAATTAACTAACATTATTACTAATTTATTTTATAAAAGTATTAGATACGTGACAGTTACATATAATTCTTTTCATTTCTATTCTAATGTATTTATAATATTTCGATAAAAAATATATCGAATAGTGAAAAATATAAAAAATATATCTCGAAAGTATAGTCGAGATAAAGTATAATAAAAACAAATAATTATTTGAAATAAAGCATAGTCTAGACTAGAACCTAATATGTCATATATTTTTAAAGTACGTTTATGTGTACACATAAAACAATAAAATGATTTTAATAAACTATAAGTAATTTTAATATGTTGAGTTAGAAAAGCACTTTAAAACATTATGCTCCCGTATTTCTTAATAATTTGTTGATAAATTTAATTAGTATATACATAAATAATTAAGATATCGACCATATACTATCTGGTTTGCTTAATCTTCTACTGTCAAATCCAATTCTTTCTTATCTCTGAAATCATATAAAATTCATTTAATACTACCATATCTCTATCACCTCCTATCAACTCAGTTTCATCTTCTATTAGATATATTTTATCTAATACTGTTTGATCCAATTCATCATGTATTATCAACTCTATTTCATTTACTATCAGATCTGCTTTATCTACTACTCTCGTCTATTTCATTTACTGATATAATATTTCATCTACTATCAATTTATTTCATGTTCCTCTATCAATCTATTTCATGTTCTGCTATCAATCTATTTCACGTTCTTCTATCAATCTATTTCATGTACTATTATTATTAGATGTATTCCATCTACTACCAAGACATAAATTGACAACCGTGCAGTTGTTTAAGAAATACCACTGATTTGTAGATCTAATGAACAGTATTGTAATATACATGATTTCTATAAGAACATATTTTTATGAATGTTCGATCGCATTGTTACTTTCAGAATGCACTCAAGCGCGCAGCCAAGGAGGGGTTAAGGGGGGGTCGGCCTCCCAGTGGTCTGATTATGCACCCTTTGAGACCACTAGTCATTAAATTTCCTCCCAGAAACTAGCAAAATTTTTCCTTAAATCGCAATAACATAGGGATTTCATAAATGTTATAATATATAGTCTATATAATAAATTTTAAAATAATAATTAATAATAATAATTTTAAATGTATATTTTTGTATGCATGGTAATTAAACCCAAAGAAAAATATAATACTCCCCTTCTGGCAGCAAGCTCCCCCAGCAATAGAATTCTGTCTGCGTTTCTGAAGGCACTTCTTATGAAATCTGACATAAAACATTTATGCCACTTACATCAGGTATTCTTTTACATGTGCAGTGACATGGTGCCAATGTCTAATCGGAAGACTGCACGTCAATTACCAGACTTCGTGCCATTTCATGCCATTTTCAAATGCGAGATTGGAAGCTATAAAAAGAAGTAATAGCCAATGATGTCTGTTCTCTCCCCTCTCGTTGTTGTTTATTGTAAACAATTTATCTTTCACGCGTCATTAAATAGTCTACGACTGTTGTTTTCAAGCACTTGGGACTTTTCAAGATTCAAAAGAGAGAGGGCCATTTCCGCTAAGTTACTCCGTTTGAAATCATTTAAATAGGAAATATAGTTCTTTTTTCGTTTTCTTTAACCACTTTCTGCCTTCGCTTTGGCATCGACTTAAAAAAAGTATTATTGCTGCTTCTCGCTCTGAAAACATTTAAATCCGTTGAGCCGAAGTATTTGATTATTCGCTTAAACAATTTAATGATATTATATTGTATATATAATGATAAATAACCTAGTTGCATCTAAAAACTTTCGTTCCGTTAAACCGAATTATTTAATTATTTGCTTAAAAGATTAATTAATGGTATTATAAAGGGAAGGAATTAAAATATACGTATATAATGATAAATGATCTAGTTCTGTCTAAAAACATTTATTCTGTTGAGCCGAAGTATTTGATTATTCGCTAAAGCAATTTAATCATATTGTAGAAAGAGGCGACTAAAATGTATGCATATAATAATAAATAATCTGGTTGTATCTAAAAGTATTTGTTCCGTTGAGCCGAAGTATTTGATTATTCGCTTAAACAATTTAATGATATTATAAAGTGGAGGGGATTAAAATGTATGTATATAATGATAAATAACGCATATTTATATCTTTTAGAATAGTTTTCAACTTTTCTTCGAATGATCAGAGCAGGGACAAGATTTGATGACCCCTAGATAATTTAGTAGATTATCCCCAAAGCCCCCTCTCCACCTACAACCATTTTTCAAATGTTACAAAGAAGACAATAGACTCCTCTGCCATGGTAAAACATCGGTGGCTTTGTTCACGTCTTTTATACATTTCTATACTTTGGAATCGACTCCATAATCTGCTAATAGCACGATGTGACTTCATAAATTTCTTCTGCTGCGATTTGTTGCCTTTGACCTGCTTCTAATTTCTCTATTACTCTCCAAGCTACGTATTTTATGAATATGCTACGTATTTTATGAATATGCTAAATTATAATAGTAAAGCATGAGAAAGTAATCTAAAAGCATAATTGTTTGCTTTGAGATGATAAACCGACAAGATTTGCCAACGACGACATTTTGCCAACGAGGCTTCTGTCACCAGTCTCACACAGGCCTCTCTCCTACTTGAGAATGTCAAGGGAGCTTCCTTATTTCAAGCCGTAAACCGCTTCTGATCAATCTTCATGTGTATTCGTCGCTAAGGTTTGAAGCATCCGGTAATTCCAAGGGATTGTTCCAGCAAATCATCTCAAAATACTCCTCTGCTTTGAAATGCAATTTGGAAAGCTGGAATTGGTCTATTTTTCCACTTCCGGTTAGTTTTTCTTACTTTGAATATTCTTCTCAAGCCAAGTTCTCGAATATCCACTCGTTCACCTTCCGGCATCGCCAACAGAAAAATTTCGGAGTGAGCAAAATAAGAGTTCTCCTGAATAACTTCGTGAACAATTGCCTTAAACTTTTCTGGCAAGAATGCAATTTTCTTGATCATTCCTTGAAGATGCCGTGTTTCATGGATTTCTCTCCGGATATTCTTTATTTCAAACCAAGATGACGCATAAACGTTCATAACATATTTTGCTAGGAATTACAAGTCATCTGATGGTTCGGCGGTTGATAAGTAAAGACAAAGAATTATGTTGTCTGTAGTAGGCCATTTTCCCAGGACTCTTGTTTGTTAAGTCTAGGTGTCACCCCCACAGGATACTACCCTAGAAATATCGAGGAGGGTTTTTTGTTCTGAACTTGAGGTTTTTTGGTCAATTTCGGTCACAGCAACTGGAATAAGGGGCATAACCTTCCGCGGCAAGGGTTTCACACGTTTCCAGGTATTTTTCTATTGTTCCCAGATGCCTTTCGAGCAATCTTCTGCAAAAGATGACAAATAGGCAGTTCGTTGGTGTGAAACAGGCATACAAACCAATGCAGTTTATGATCAACAAAGAGTTCAAGATGTAGTTAAAATATACAAAGCAAAATACAGTTTTCCGAGTTGAAGAAATCTTTCCTAATTTTATCAGCCCCTCCGAGATTTTGGTATGTTTTTACGTGCTTGTACTTTGTATTTTAATTTCTTATAAAACAGATAATTTCTTGTTGACTTTCCACAGTTATGAAGGCTTTCTTCCAAGTTCTTGCAATGTCACAAGAAACAATTCCGCTTATACCTTTAATTGACGGATCTTTCTTGTTCCCTTTCAATAATAACTCAGTTTTGAGCCAAAGGAAATGCTTCATTAAATGCTTGCGTATGTGGGTAAAACTGTCTCTTTAAGTTGTACTGGAGTTCCAAAAACACTACAAAAAGTTTCACTTCTAGCTGATGTTATTTTAGAGTTAGTCCAACATAAAACACGATTGGTAAAACACACGGAACTACTAACTAGAGTGTCTTGATTTAGTGAATCAATTTTTGTAAATCAAGACACTCTAGTACCAACTGGCTAATAATAACAAGTCGTTGAAAGACGAACCATTCATCAATAAACCATTCAACACCACAGAAGCCACGTGATCGCTTACGTTAAGCTGGAACCACCAATCAGACCAGAACCTGTGCTGCCGTTTAGTAGTACTTCTTGAAGTTGTATGTGGGAAGCCGTTTTTCACGCTGACAATGGCGTTTTTGACAAGGTTATTCATGAAAAAAAGGATGAAACCGCTAAAAAAATCAGTGTAAATATTAACTTGAGACGTGGAACCTCAAGATGCCAATATTTTGGGCTGAAATTTTAAGACAAACTGATTTTTAGCCTATTTAGAACTTCGTAATGACTCAGGTAATATGAATTTCAAGAAAAACTTTTTTGCTCCACCCTAATAAAGATTTCTTCCGTTACTGCACCATCCCCTGATTTTGTTGAACAGTGCATATAACAATATATAACATATATAATCTGTTCATAAATTAAACTTTTTACGAAACGTGGATTAGCGTATTCGTCTGTTTGATGTCTTTTTGTACACTTGAGTTTCAAAATTATCAGAAAGCTTAAAAGACGGCATGACTCAATTTTCGATGGAATTCGAAAATTTCAGAACATCTTTTCCAATTGTGTTGAGCATCCATCGTAATATCAAAACATATATCGTCACCAGTCACTCTTATACTACACAAAATACCCATTTTTTATCAATACTTCGTGCTATTTCATACTTACGGCTAAAATTACCATTTCCGGTTATTTTATCAGGCGAAGTATTTACGTATTCAACATCATCGCCATGATGGCATTATCTTGATACGTATCATTGCCGTATAATACATATCATTGTCGTATAATACATATCACTGTCATATGGTAATTTCATCGTTCACCTGCTCATTTTCATATCGAGGGACAAATTCATGAGAGCTATTGACAGACACTACAGGTATTACTATTGAGAAAACCGCTGACGTGATGAATAGGCGAATTGCCTTCGGCGTTTCGTCAGTTGCAAGACCGCGATAGCAACTTGCCGTCAATTTCGCTAAAAGCCTCGTTATCTGTCAAATCATGGCATCGATCAAAATAAGTTTCGTGATGACCTCGCAAAAGCGAAAAAGAGAGTTTCGTCAACTAAATTACATAGATTAAAGCCGAAATTGAACGCTTCTGGTGTTAAATGAAATTAACTACTAGCCTGTATCTTGTCTGTGCCCCTTCGGATTTTAATCCTGGGATCTTTATCAATAAATCACTGCGTCCCAATCCTTGGATCTTTATCGTGATTCATCTTAAGAGCTTTGGTAGGTTATTACTGTTTGAAATAAACAAGCTTTGATATTTATTAAAATATTCGTATATTAACAATACAATCCCAGGATTCCTGGCAATAAAAGAGCGGTCCAATATTTGGATCTTTATCCTAAGAATCTTAAGGGCTATAATATATTAATATATTATTATTATTAAATATATTAATATTATTATTATTAAATATAGAAAATATATTAATATCATTATTATTAGAAATATATTAATATCATTATTATTAGAAATATAATAGTACATTATTATTAAGTATATTAATATTATTATTATTAGAAATATATTAATATTATTATTAATATATTTCTAAGTTGTATATTAACAATAGGATCCCGGGATGTTTCCCTCAAGAAAATTTAGGAATCCTGACGTTCATTAAAGTACTTTTAATTTGTATACCAATAATATACATTGTTACTATACGAATTATGAATATGTTAATAAACATTATATAAGACTCTTAAATTATTTTGTCATAAATCCTGGGAACTTATTGGGCAAGGGCAACTTCACCAAAACTTACGGTTCTCTGTCTCACCTTGTTCGACGCAGAATGATCCTTAGTCCTTGCGCCATGAAAATTCCATCGACCAATCAAAAATTCCGTAGTTTGAGGGCCAAAGGCAGCTTATATAAGTAGCGAGACTCCTTCAAATCAAATTCGGGAATGCAGTGCAATAGAATGCTGCATTACCACTGCTCCGTAAGGGAGTCCATTCATTCAAGAAGAAGGAATTTATTGTATAATTTCTATTTTATATTCATTGGTGTCATGGGTCATCATCGATTGTTGATTCGTCTTTCCTGTTAATTTAAAATTAAAAGGTATTTCCTTAAAATTCATAAATAAATTTTATGGAACAACGATTATATACCAGAAGAATTTCTCCCACTGTCTTCTTCGGAATAAAGTCAGAAGTATTTTTATACCTCAACAGTGGCGTTGAGCTAGTGCAAAAACAGTGTCCAAGTTTCCTAGAAACAGAAAAAAACGAAGGTCACACGACCAGAAATGTTGACAAATTTGGCATTCGTTGTGGACCTTGGCGACAAGATTATGTTACTGCAATTCATCACGCGATATTGAGTGTTAAAGAATGCAAAAATACACCAAAAAATTGAACGTAAAAATAAAGTTCCCGCAATTGTTACATTTTTGCACAAAATATATTCTGTTCAATTGCACTACAAAAAAATTCAACGTTTTTTATTTGATTTATTTTAGTTTAGTTTTATCGGTGATGGTACTCTCTGAACACACAAACACACAACATATAAAATGCACTTACATATTATTCCATGCAGAGTTGCACACATATATATTTCGCTATATATTTTTATTTACTTAAAATTTATATAAACATGGATATGTAATAATTATGATATATAATGAAACACTGATATGTGAAATATCATTATTACATACAAGGTGCTCTTGAAGTCCTTACTTATTTTTTAACATTAAAAATTCCTAATATGAAAGCCACACAATTTTTAAATAAATATAACTTTAGACAACTGAAATTTTACCCAGTTATCGTTATCAATAACGTTTTTCTAATTTACGTCTTTTCTGTTTAATTAACAATATATCTTCTTCGCCCTTTGAAATTTCGTTAATGGCGCGATATTTTTCACTTAATAATCGTTTATAAATTAAAGTTATTTCACGTGTTGTCCGCTTTTTTCTATACAATCTGTGTTGTCAATGTTGGGAACTGCTGCAGATTCATGTGTTCCAGTTGAATTTTTTTTTACAATTTTAGTTATTTTTTGTTTCAAGTCGTCAAAAAAATTTATGTTTAATAAATCAAACTAAAAAAACTCAATATTTTATGAGACTTAACGTTAATTGTCTGATTTTGAGTCCCTCAGCTAAATAATGTTCACGTTACATTGATTTTAATTATGAATATGCGTCTGTAAAAAAAAAGTATTTGAATTATAATTTTTCTTATTTATTTAATTAAATATTATAATTAGTATTTAATTCTAATTTTAAAACCTGTATTTTGTTCGTTGTTTATCAAATGTTAAACGGGAGTTTCTTTTTATTTGATGAAACTAATTATTTTACGTTTTTTTTTCTACTGATGATTAATATCGACGATTTTTGAAATGATTATTTTAATTTACTTTCATTTCCTGCTTTACTCGTTATAATACACCGTGACATGAATAAAAAAAATAATATTATAATTACATTAATAAAATATTAACAAAATATGGGTGTGGATCGGAAATACGTGAATGCATAATAGCACTCTCAAAACTTGCCGTTTATTTTCAAAAATAAGAGGAAAAATTAAGGAAAACTATGGAACCATGCCAGACCAAAGTAATGGACCATTTGTCAATCCATTTCTTGCGTATATTATATTTCCTGCATCGTGTGACAGATTTTTTTTTAATCGATATTATGCACTTTAATTATTAATTGGAGAATTCCTTCATTCTTGCACGAAATTTTCTTTCAACAAAGTATCTTTCTTCAGCGTTGCTTTTCAATATAATATATATTAAAAGAGTGCATGATTGAACCATTCCATTGAGATAATATATTAATAATCATTTAACCCATTACGTATCAAATTTTTGTTAGTGATATATTGCGAAATTCAATAAGGAATCGCATAAATTTAGAAAATTAATCAATTAATTAAATATAGAGGAAAATTAATTAAATGTAAAGGGAATTAGTCAATTAATTGTTAACGCAGTGAAAATTAAATGTAGAAAAGGACATAGCTAATTAACTGAATGCAAAAGTAATCAATCAATTGATTGCGAAATTGAAAAGCGAAATTGTAAAGTATTTGTCGAATTAGTGAACTAAGTCTAGAGAAAGCTAATCAATTGATTTGTTATTTGAATTAATTAAACCTAGAAGGATGAATATTCAATTAAACCTAGAAGGATTAACATTCAATTAAACCTAGAAGGGTGAATATTCGATTAAACCTAGAAGGATGAATATTCAATTAAACCTAGAAGGATGAATATTCAATTAAACATAGCAGGATTTAATGGATTAAGTTTAAAAGGAATTATTGAGTTGATTGATTAAAAATAGAATTGAATCCAAACGAAAAATAAAACGTAGTTGCTATTTGAATTTTTAGTTCAATTATATAATAAGTGGGACCTAGTAAAGTGTCCACTTTTCATAAAAGAGAACAGGTAAAGACTTAATCATGCCTATACTTAATATACTAAACAGTCCAGTCCCAAGGGTGGCCACTTTATACAGGTTCTACTGTATTTCTTTTGAATAATATGCTAAATTTATTGAAATAATGTAAAACGTGTAAAATCTGTTACATAATGATGCAAAATGCAAAGAGCTCGTTACAATATAATGTAATCATACTTTAGTAATACAGTGGATAACATGTATTTATAAGTTTAGTATATATATGGTCGATATTTATTAAAAAATATATAGAATGTCCGTAGATCATCTGACCGCAGGAAATCTGGTAGAAATCTGGAAAAGTAGAAAAAATGAGAACATAGCAAAAGACATAGAGATACATGATGTAAAACTATTTATAAACGAACAAAAACTAACAAAACTAACCTAATATACAATAAACAAATCTTAAATGAAACACTTCAATTCGAAAGAGACAATAAATGGAAATATGCATGGTCAAATAAGGGAACCATAAACATTAAAAAAGATGAAACCACCAGAAAAATAGAAATAAAGCATAAAGAAGTCTTTTTAAACCTACTATGAAAAGGAAATACCGCGAGGACAGTAATAAGAAACAGCAATGAAAATAAATATTTAAAACAAATAAGAATACAAGATGTGTCCCAAAGATATATCAGCAGAAAATAAACAGACAGAGGTACTTCTGTTAAATTCTAGAAGTTTACGAAACAAATTGTACCAAATTCAGATTCTAATACAAGAAAACAATTATCCGGAAATAATAACAATAACTGAAACATAGTAAATATATATAATATATAAAATATATAAAATATATATGTAATATATAAAATATATATAATATATAAAATATATATAATATATAATATATAATATATATAATATATAAAATATATAATATATAAAAAATATAATATATAAAATATATAATATATAAAAAATATAATATATAAAATATATAATATATAAAAACAAAACTGGAGGTGGAATAACTATATATATGGTAGGTCCCATAATAATGGAACAATTTACCTATATAACAGATGATATTGAAACATTATGTGTAAAAACCAAGGAAAATATATATCCGGCAATATATAGACCGCCTAATAATAATATAAATAACTTCTTTATACACCTGGAAAATATTATAGAAAATATACAAAATTAAAAATAAATATACTAGGCGACATGAATATAGATATAAACAAAAAAGTATAAATAGTAACAGAATGCTAAACCTAATGGAGAGTGAAGGATTAATGAATATAATAAATGAGCCAACAAGAATAGAAAAAAATACAGAATCCACAATAGATCTCTTCTTTACAAACTCAAATAATACAAGGGCAGAAGTACTAACATCATATTTTACCATTCATAGACCTATAATAATATCAATTAAAGAAAACTATATAAATATATATATATAAAAAAGTAAGAATACAAAGTGATAAGCAGATTAATAACTTAAAAGAAAATCTACAGTTATTAAATTGGAACCAGATATTTGAAACAATACCAGCAAATATGGAAAATAAATATGAATATTTTATTAATATTTTAAAAGATAAATTTAATGAATTTTTTCCAGAAAAGACAATAAAAATAATACATAAGATGGAAAACAACTGGTTTAATAATAAAATAAGAAACAAATAAAGGAAAGAAATAAGACATATAAAAAATATTTAATAACAAAAAATCAACAACAGTGGATTAAATTTATAAAAATCGGAAATGAGACAAAAAAAAAAACTGATAATTAATGAAAAAAGATCATATTATAATGAAAAATTTAAAGAAAAAGATCCAAAAAAGAAATGGAAAATAATAAATGAAATACTAGGTAAAAAATCAAAAGATCAACAACAAAACAAACTAAATTTATTAATCAATAATAAAAATATAACAGAAGATATAGAAGTGGCAGATGAAATGAATGGATTTTTTATTAACATTGTAAACCAATTCACGAGCGATCAAAATAATAATAATCACTCAAACCTACAATTAGAAAAAAATACTAAAACCTTACTTTTAAGCGACATCACATATGAAGAATTGGAAAAAGAACTAAATAAAATAAAATAAGGGACCTGGATTAGATAATATGACTCCTAAGATAACAAAAATGTGTAAAGATCAACTAATAGAACCATTATTGATAATTTATAACGAAATATTTGAAACGGAAAAAATTCCCAAAAGTATGATTGTAATAATTATCGACCTATAACTATACTATAAGTATTCATGAAAATCTTTGAAAAAATTATAAGCAATAGATTATTAAACTTTTTAGGTAAGTTTAATATAATAGATGATAATCAGCATGGATTTAGGAAGAAAAATACAACAGAAGATGTGTTAATAAAAATGATTACAAAACTACATGATAAATTGGAAAAAAATGAATACACAATAGCTATATATTTTGATCTCAGTAAGTACTTCGACTTAATTAATAGAGAAAAATTACTAGTAAAAACTGAAAAATATGGCCTAAGAGGAAAATAGGAAAGATACATACTAAAAAGCTATCTAGAGGATAGAAAACAAATTACAATAATTAATAATATAAAATCTGAGGAACTAGAAAATAATAATGGAGTGCCTCAAGGATCAATATTAGGCCCACTACTCTTTATATTAGCATTAAACGACATTCACATAAATAAATAAAAATTTATTGATTTACGCTGATGATATTTGCTGGATAGAAAGTGACAAAAACTAGACAATCTATATAAAAAAATAAATGATAGATTAAAAATAACGGAGGTTTGGTTTAAAAACAATAATTTTAGTGTAAACATAAACAAAACCAAATATTTATTATTCAAGCGTAAAAACAAAAAAAATGAAATAAAAAAAATAGTCACAAATTATGGTTAGAAAATCAAGAAATAGAACAAAATGGAAATATAAAATTTCTAGTAATAAATGTTAAGAATAAACTCAGCTAGAACGAACATACATATGAAGTAATGAAAAAAATAAGAAGAGACTAGGGCGTAATACATAGACTAGCAACAATATTAACACCATAAATATTGCTAAACTTATATTTTACATTAATAGAATGCCGTATTAACTGTGGTAATGTTGTTTGGGGAAAACTTAATAAAACAAATGAAAATAAAATAAATAAAATTATATAAAAAGTAATAAAGAAAATAACATTAAAAACAGGTAATTCGATTTCAGCATATAAAAAATACAAAAATATGAAAATATAATAGAACTCAACAAAAAAATTAACTATAGTTATCGAAATATCAATAAATACATACCAAAAAGAAGTAAAACTAACAAAAGTCAGGAGAATATTAACTACATAGGAATAAAAAAAGTGGAATGAAATTCCAGAAGATATAAAAAACAGCAAAACGATGCATAAATTTACTAAGAAATTAAAAGAATACTATTTACTACAAAATCAATAGCGGTAGGGATTCATATGGAGAAATCTAAATAAAATTCGTGCATAATTGTTCTTATGTAAAAAGAACAATTTATAAGATGATAAATGCGAAAAAAATCTATTGTCCATTGTCTGTATAGTATAAATATATAGCAACCGTTAAATTTATAACGTTTGTTCAAACCCTTAGGACTCTTTGTGTTTCAGAATTTATCGTAAAAGATGAAACATCTGTGTTATCTCTGTAAACACATGCATATAAACGAACGCATACAGATAAACACACGCATACACGTTTGTGTTAAGCGTATGCGTTTCCGCTTTCCATTGCTAACGTTTCATTATATTAATATTGTTTGTTTGTTTTGTGGTTTTACGGCTCAAAGACTACAATGGTCATGCTGCGCCGGGACCTACTGTTTTCCGAGGAATCCGAACCTCTTATGGCCTAGGGAACCAAACCCCGGACTACAGTGAGCAGTGCGATCTTTATGAGATCTCTGAGTAAGCGTTCTTTGTACACTGTTGGGAGTCGAACCCGGATTAACGGCGTACTAGGCGAACGCGTTACCACACTGCGCCACCGCAGGGCTCATTATATTAATAATCTAACGTATTGGGAAAAAAATTCAAGCTTAAAAAATTTAAGTATGCATATGTTAGTACATTTTAAATAGCAATATTACACACAAGATATTAATAATTATTTATGGATAATAGGAATTTCATGACCTTCCTATGGAAATTTCTTGCAAAGTGGTGTTTAATGACCACAAAAGACCTTCAATTTAGTTGAATAATTTAACTGGCGAGGAAAAACTGCCTTCAAATGTCGAAGAAATTTAGTTACATTAGCTAACTTTTAAATTGTAAACATAGTCATGATACCTTTTTTATTTCCTTTAACCCATGGGACAAATGGCGTAAACCCAAAGGCCCTTTATCTCTCCAAAAGGCTATTTGAGGACCGGGTCCTCCCAAAAGTAATGAGCAATAAATAATTAATAATAATAATAATAATATATTTATTTTCCTCAAACTAAACAAGCAAGTGAAAGAAAATCGCCTAAGGTCGATATTTAAATTTAGCGGGTTTCAATTAACATTAATTCGCAACTCTCTAATCCGCAACTCACAACTCTCTAATTCACAACTCTCTAATTCTCAAGTAACTCTGTAGGTTTTCAACGTTAACAATAGCCATCATTATTGCATTTACGGAAGACCTTTACATTATCCTTTTTATTGCGTACAGACAGACATACAGACAGGCAGGCAGGCAGGCAGATAGGCCGGTTTAAAATCTATTGAAACCCGCTAAAAATAGACGAAAATACAAAAAATTCACATATACTGCATTATTATGTACAATGCACATTAAATAATTTTCTTGCATATAATATTTTGTCTGCAAGGAATCTCGAAAGACTATACATTAATATATAACTCGCTAAATACCCTCTCTTCTTAATTGCAGAACAGAAATGAAGGTAAAAGCTGTAACATATAAAATATAAAAAATATAATATTGTTCTCCCCGTCTCTGATAGGTTGGTTCACTCGACTGTTGATGCTGGTTCTTCCATTCGGGGACTTTTCAATAATTTCTTAAAGTTTTCGCACCCTATTACATGAGAGAACGTGGTCTTTTTTGCAGAATATTTCCACTTTCTTAACGTTTTCACTAATAATTCCTTAATTTCTCGCTGTTTTTTCTTAGTCGAGTTCAGTCTCTGCAGTTCACCATAATATATTTTTCGTTGTCTGCCCCTTCTTTCTTTGGGGATTCCTATCTAACGTTTATTTACTAACAATGGAAACTTGCTGATTGTCAGAGCTCGTTTTTTTTAATTTCGGTTTATAGGCCAATATGACCGAGTAGATGAAAGATCCAAAATCAAATTTGGCCCAATCGACCTGGGGGTCGAGCTACGGCCCACTGAAAATAGAGCTCACCCTACAACGATGCTTCACAGCAAAGGATCGTCCTACGATAGGTGCTTTGCTGAATGGTGGGCTAACTGGTAATAGCAAATGAAAGCGTTTTACCGCCAGTTACTTCTATTCATGTTAGTGGATAGTGTGTTTCTCCCCTTAATCGACAGAGTGTGCGTAGATGCCCGTTCTTTAGTGAATCCGCTGTGGTCAGTGTTTAAAACCATCGTTAAAATACGATAATTTTCGGCACCCACGTTTACGTAGCTCAAACTAGAGCTGTTTTTTGTTTTAGGAGAAAAAGAGACGCCGTCCCAATCCTGGATTCGAACCAGGAACCTTGGATTGAGCCCGAAGTTTCTTGACAGCTATACAAACGAGAACAGAAACAACGCTCTCTTTCTCCGTATGTAAGGATGTAAGTTTGTAAGATATTATTACCCTTCTCAGGGATAACACAATTGCCAAATAATGGTCAACACACAAAGCCACCGGGGCGATTTTCTTTAAAAGCTCTTCAAACTAGAGCTTTTTTTTAAAAAAAAAAAAGCTCCAGTTTGAGCTCCTTAAACGTGGGTACCGAAAATGTATGGTATAATAAATCCACCCACAAAATCTCACAACAACTCGTGTAATACTATCTTACCACCTCATTAAAAGAATGGTTGCTCATTGCATCTGTAACCATGAGAATGAATTCTACAGCTTTGTTTTCCAAAGCCGTGGTGTTCATAGTATGTTCACTCGTTCTTTACTTGTTATGCCACGCTCTTTTATTAAAATTTTAATAGAAAAGCATCACTTGCGCTAAAGTTTGTGAGATTTTCTCTCATTGCAATGCTCAGAAACCGTAACTTTAAATCGGAATCGTGAACTGTTAGTAAATTACGTTGCAGGGCATTTTTAAACTATTCAAATACTTCGGTTTTCATACATAACAGATTTTTACATGTTTTACCTTCCGAAGCAACATAATCGCGAAAGCGATAAATTTGTGGATATGAAAGAGTTGTTTTTAAAGCGAAATAGTATGCTTTTAAACTAACGTAGTTTTCTTGACCCATTCCATGCAAATGCAACTATTCTTTTCATTTGTGGCACATTTTCTGTAAGTTACGCTTGATTGAAAATTAGTTGTCTCATCCCATTCATCATCATTTATTTCATTACCCTGTATTGCATCATACTTCATTCCATTTGAATAAATATCAAGTGTATTCTTGTCACTCATTTCGCATGTTAACCCGCGTATCAAAGTTTCAGCAAATGTAAATATTTTTTACGCAATATCCATCTCATAATCGGATATAAAATCAGCTGGATTCCTGTATTTTGCACAAACAATGTGAAAAAAGATTTTGCTACGGTGGAAAAGGAAGACATGGTGACAAATAAGGCTTGAAATTCCACGCTTTCCAACAAAAAAATTAAAAAGGTCAAAGGTGATGAAAGCACAGGCACGTGAGAACTGATGCTGATTTGAAAATTTAAGGATTGCGCCAAATTTATACTAGACTGGTTTATGCACCAGCTTTCTTTTTCGCGTTCCCCGCCAAAAATGATCTGGAGCTTTGTAAATTGGCAAACGTTTGTTTTACTGGGTCATTTACAGTTTACGACATTTACAATTTACAACATTTACATGGTCATATTGGCCTATAAACCAGAATTCTGAAAGATCGAGCTCTGACATTCCGCAAGGTTCCCTTTTGAGTTTAATTGTCTTTTCCCAAGTTTGTTTGTTTGTTTGTTTTTTGGTTTTACGGCTCAAAGACTACAGTGGTCATGCTGCGCCGGGACCTACTGTTTTCCGAGGAATCCGAACCTCTTAAGGCCTGGGGAACCAAACCCCGGACTACAGTGAGCAGTGCGATCTTTATGAGATCTCTGAGTAAGCGTTCTTTTTGCACTGCTGGGAGTCGAACCCGGATTAGCCGCGCAATAGGAGAACGCGTTACCACACTGCGCCACCGCAGGGCCCCCCCAAGTTTATGTCCTGGTCAGCTATATAGTTCTGGGATTACAGCTCCGCCTTTGGCGGCCACCCTTCCCAATCCCTCCCCCCTTACACAAGCAAGAAACTATACCGTTTGTTTACTTATTCAGAGCGAAGGTTGCTGTCCTTAAATATTCCATAGTTCTATACTATTTACCTTGTTTTTAATGCAATATTAGTTGTATGTGCAGTAATGTCTCTCAATAAGGGAGATTTCCTTTGAACGACGGTGATTTGCCATCCCGGCGAATACTTCATAAGATCACATACATTTCAATTAGCGTGTATTTAACGACGGGTTTTATCCATCCCTTGTAAGTCGTTAATAGGAG
>QLNU02015270.1:88992959-89007797 GCA_006491805.2 Dysdera silvatica
AATGAACATACAGACATTACTTTTAATACGAACAGTTTTCTGAAGTTCCGTCAGAGTGTATAACATACTACCCTTTCCGGATAAGACGAATTGCTGTTAATATGAACAGATTTTTTGTTCCCTTTGGTGTTCGTCTTAACGAGGTTCGACTGTATTGTAAATTTATAATATACCTTGTCCAATCGAAGCAGTTGACGCATCGCAAATAGCACCCGTTGGTACACTGCAAATTGCACCCGTAAGTTTACGAATTCCGGAATTTTGGCCAAACAATGCCCGGCTGTATTTTAGCCAAATCGAATCGTCCAATTCTCCAGAATTTCCTTAGATGAGACTAAATTTTATGCCTTCGGCACATCTTTGAATGACGATGTATTAGCCCGAATATCCGATGTGATATTAAATCCCCTGACTACGGAGAGGTATAAAACAGTAAAACAAAGACTAATTGCGAAATTCGCAAACTCTGACGGCAAGTGAATCAAAAAACTTGTATCAGATTTTGCACGGGCCAACCATAAGCCTAACGTTCTCTTGCGCGAAAAGCAGGGACTAGTCGCGGGTCATGATTAAAAATCTACGGTTTCGCGCCTATAGTCCGTTCGCGGAAAATTGGCGGGTAGCACCGTTAGAATTTAAGACAGCTGACGTCGCAGACGGCTTGTTTCATTGCGGTAGAGGAAGGGCGTCTTTCATAACTCGTTTTTTGCGTGCGAATAAAACTAAAAAACTGCTTGTTCGTTGAAGACCACGGCTTGAGCATTCCAAAGCTATACATTCTATTTATGTATGCACTTCAGGGCCGTTCAAGTCTTACGTAAATATATTTCTGGCTATTTTATACTCCCCCTACCCGTTGTCAGAAAAAATAAGCATATGCCTGACCTCCTCTCCCCCTTCATGAGTACAGAAGATTTTGGTTCTATAATTTTTTGGTTATTATTATTATAAAAAATATACATGCACTATTAAACTATATGTATATGTATATATATGTGTGTGTGTGTGTTATGCTTACATTATTAATTATATATATATATATATATATATATATATATACAACATTATGTATAGATAAATGTGGGACAATAATATTTTATTATAGAGTATTTTGTCACATTTTTATTATATATTAACATTTTTAACGTTGTAAGTATAGTTCGTTCGCGGAAAATTGACGAGTAGTGCAGTTAAAATTCAAGGAAGCTGACGTCACAGACGGGTCTTTTCATTGCAGTAGAGGGGAGGGCGTCTTTCGTAACTGATTTTTCGCTAGCGCTTCCATTCGCACTGTGTCATACATCTCACAAGTGTCAGTCACACCTTGAATCGGGACATATGTCGCATGAAAGGTTTATATGAGTAATGAGAGAAATCGAAAAAATGAATCTGAAAAACTAAATTTTCAAATTTTTATAAATTTTTAAGATTTCGATAATTGAACTGAAATGTAACTTTCTTGCGTTGCTTCCAAGCTATGAGAGAAGTAGTAAAATAAGAGAATTCATTCTCAATATGGTGTTGTCTGGCGCAATTAGCAAGTTTTTCGGAAACCAATAAAATTTTGCGGTGAATGTTAACGCAAAAATAATTGATTGAAGTGTACACCTTACATTTAGCAGAGTTCTAGTAAAACTAAAATTGACGCTTATAATATCTAATGAAGTTAATGATTTGTTACGGGTGAAATTATTGACTACTAACAAATTTTATTTCACATAAAATCCATTTGGAGAAAGAAACACTGATACCAGTCAGTGGCACAAATACAGAGGATACTATGTATGCCTGGAGAGTCAAAATAAATCAATCAATATTTAAAATCTAAGAACTTTTTAAAATAATCGGCGGTATAGAACTTAAAACTAAAATACAAAGAAAGTAACCGCTTCCACTCATTTTTCTCAAAAAACATTTTACCTACAAATTATAGCATACATAATTTTAAAAAATGTAAACTAAAATTATACCATACATCTTACTACTTTCAAGAAGAAAAAAGCCGCAAATATCAAACAATAGAGTGTTTGACTATGTTTACGAAAGAAAGATTGAGGTAAGAATTTTACAATGTTCAAATACCTTATATCATAATTCATGAAAATGGTAAAAAACGTAAAATAGATTAAACAACTTTGATCGCAATGTGTATATTTTTGAAAAGAAAAATCTCTACATTTATTAAAACCACTTTCCTCATGATCAATTTAAAATGATGTAGCTAAAATTTTACGAAATGACGCAATAGCAACGTTAGTATAATTGCAAGCTGACTAGGGGTATATTAACATAGGTTTATATTTCTCGGAATGAATATGATTATAAACCAATGAATGCGTTAAACAACAATAATAATCAACGTTTATTGGAGTTTACAAGCGCCGATGTTATGGCGTGATTAGATGGTGAAACGTTCGAAAGAAAATAAATATTTCTGCGTTCGGTGGGACCTGAACCCACGACCTTCCACTTGCCGGGCGGAGGCTCTACCATCTGAGCTACGAACGACAATATTTAATCTCGTACGGACGATAGTATTTAATCTCGTACTGACGACAGTATTTATTCTCGTACGAACGTATATAAAGACTATTTACTGAAGCCGGTTATTTCGCAGAATGGGGTAGTACATTGACTACTTTTTAAACCAAATTGCAAAGATACCGGTATTAAATTGATCGAAAAGCCCGTTGCAGCATATGTATTTATATAAATCGAACACTACGCAGATTAAATTAAACAACAATATAAATCAACGTTTATTGGCGTAGTGATACCAGCGCCGATGTTATGTTGTTTAATTTAATTTGCGTAGTGTTCGATTTATATAAATGCAATGAATGCGTTTTTATTATTCCATTGCGTTCCATTAAATTTATTGTGACTTCATTTAGAACCGCATAGTTAAAATTTTTTACGAAAACTTTCTACTGCCGGAAAAAATAAATGCCTAAAGGTTGAATTCGTGTTGTTGTGGCTAAAAGAATTTGAAGTTTCATGCAATTGTTCTGAAAGTCACTATATGTAGATGAGTCAGTGGATCTAATCCAAGAATCCAATATGACACAAGGTGGTAGTGTGTGGGGGGTCTTAAAGTAGAAAGAAGCAATTTAAAAACCATTTAACGATAAGTTCATGATTTCCTCACTCATTTTATAAGACTTTGTGTATGTGGTGTTAATAGTAGCGGCACGAAACATATGTGATGGCGCACTTAAAGCTTAAAGGATCCAATCGATTCACACAAACGTAACAATTAACCTTTCAATTTTCCATCCATTGATAAGTAAGGGCATATAAAAGTGTATGAGTGGGTCACAGATTACGCGGACGAAACTAAATTTTTTTCATCTTTGTGAGATAATGTTCTGTTATTTGGTATGAAATATGCAAAACTACTCTGATCAGCATTAAATATTTGGCTCTTTGAGCAATGTGCAAATGCATTACGTGATGTTAACACGAATTTAGTTGCTGTGTTTTCTACGGCTTCTTTATTTTAATTTTTTAGCTAAGGTTGTATGTTTCGTAACTTTACGAGAATATATACTCATATTTTTATTCTGTATATAAAACTCTTTGAAATCATACAGTTCCTAATGTTTAAACCCTTTTCTTTATGATAAGCGCATCTCTTTTAGTCTGCATCATATACGAATATACACTTACACAGCGTGTTTGAATTTTTCTAATAGTGTACATTGAATTAATTTATATTTCTTCCTATTTGTCCCAAATTCCGTAATATATTTTTTAAAATGACTTATTTCATAATCCACTGCTTTTCGACATCGTCTTTGATTCTGTTGAAGTTTCTTTGTTTTGAAGGAATTGTTAACCTCGCAATGTTTCTCATTTCTTCCACAGTACAATTTTCGTCTATGGATTCATCTCTTGCGTCATAATCAAATTGTTTCTTAATCTTTCCCCTTCCGGCTTGTATTTGAACTGTGGCCCCCATTTTTGTGTTTTCCACGTTTAATTTAGTAGCTAATTCCTTGGCGTCTACTAAATATCCTTGAAAATTAAAGTCGCTTCCAACAAATATGAAATAATCTCTTGTTCTTTCTAGTAAACTGACAAATTTCGTTACTTAGGTTATTTACCTAAGTTTGATTTTGACATCGCAAAACTTGCCACCCTGGGCAGTGACACTTTTGGAGCCAACTCTGGGTTCCACTGAATGTGTGTGTGTGTGTGTGTGTCTGTCTGTGTGTTTGTGTGCACGCGTGTGTGTGTGTACACACAGTAGATCCTGCTTAAAGTAACCATCTTTGTGACTGAATTGTAATGATTGCCATAGACAGGTGGTTAATATACACGACAAACTTTGGTAGAGGCATGAGTAAGTCCCTACCAGTTCTCTCTCTTAACGAAGTGGTCACTTTATTCAGGTGACCACTTTACCAGGTTCCATTGTATATACATTTTTAAAGCTCAATTGTGATCTTTCTTATCTACGTTTTCTATTCATAATAGGCCTTTAAATTATTTATAGAATCAATTACCGTTAACTATTATTTTGCAACAAAACGCAAACTAGCAATAAGAGCAAACAAGTAGAGAAAATTTTGTATATTTCAACAAAATTTTGGGAGTTTTTAACGATCTAAACCGTATTTCTAGTACCGTAATAACTTTGAATGAACAGTAGTTTCCCTCAATAACGACTTTCAAATTGACAATTTCGGATTAACACCGGTATTTTTGTAGCATCCTTTAAAACTTCATAGAATTATGCACACTTCAATTAAGGTCGTTTTCTTCTTATCGGTGTTTTGTCTTCGTTTTTTGAAAGTTGTTAATGGGAAAAATTACTATAGTATAAATTTAAACGGTATGAGGTTTACACAGAATGCATTATTCGGAATAGCTTCATTATTATTACTACTACTACTACTAATAATAATAATAATGGTTATTGATAATAGCCACCTACCGCTCCGTAAGTAGCCATGCTCGTTAAAATACATATCTCATTGTCAGTAATGACCGTAAAAAATATTTATCGTTCAAACAGGTCATAGGATGGTATGATGTATGCCCGTATCAAAATGGGGGGAATTTAGGGACTGGTTCCCCCCCCCGGAAACTAAATTTTTAATGGGACTTGGCTACGGCCTTGCACGGCGTGATTATATCGACACTCGCTGTAAAAATTTTTGAACGCTCTGAAATTAAATACCGGCTACGGTTTTGCGATGATGCCTCACCTTCTTTGGTCTCGAATGAGCCTTGCGCTGCCTTTGCTCCATAAAAATCGAAACTCAACCAATTAACCGACTACATGGTAGCAGCTCGGTTTAGGTTCTTCAACAACCCCCCCTCCATTCGCCCCTGCTTTAAAATACGTTACAGCTTTTGAAACCAAGTATAAATATAAGTTGGGCATTTAAATATTCAAAATATTTGCATGCTAAAGAAATAAATTAAGAAAGATTTATCCAAGTTTAAACCGATTAATCGATTTTGTCTTAAACTTACTGAAGTTACGCAGGTGGCGCCATCTTTTTCAGAACGTTGTAAGTAGTTTTATAATTATTTCAAAATTAATTTAGTGAAGTAAAACACACACATCATAACGAATTAAATTTAATTTTTCTTTAAAGCAACTCAATTATTCGTAATCAATGAATTTTTATTTTATTTTGATGAAGATATTTCTGTCATCTAAACTAATGCTGCAACTTACAAAAATTTTAGTTAGCTTACAAATTTGAAAAAAGAAAATCAAAAATATTATATTGTTATTTTACAAACTGCGATTAATTTTCTTCTAAACTTGCAGTTTCTTAAATTGAAGGTTTAAAGTAGTGGTGCACAACCTTTTTGCAGTGGTGGGCCAATTGCACATAGACCGAACAATGGTGGGCCACAAGCGGGCGAATAACGGTGGACTACCAACGCGGAAGGGTGGTGACCCCTATTTGTTAATTAATAAATTCTAAAACCAAACAAAAAAAACTATAACAATTGGTTAAATAAAACCATTCACTTAAAGAATGGGCAGGTGTCGCCAAAACTTTTTATTTATTTCTATGTCTAGTAAGAAATTTGCCACTGTTTTTCATCATTATTTCAATATCTATAAAGAAGTTCAAGGGCACCTGCCGGCCATAAAATCTCTCTTTTATTTTTAATTTTTTATTGATTTTTCAATATTTTTTGGCGTTTTTTGCTGGTGGGCCGCATTCTATCAGTTCAAGGGACGCATGAGGCCCGAGGGCCGCAGGTTGTGCACCACTGATTTAAAGCCTTCATTAAAATTTATGTACTATGGACTCTCGATTTTACGAACTTGCACGGACTCAAAAGTAGTTCGCAAAATCTGAGGTTCGTAAATGAGAATTAACTTTCGTTCTGTGGGATATTTTCCAGGCTAATGTAGTTGTCATAAATTGGAGGTAAAAATGCGAATCCGCCATATTCAGTTACAGAGAGTGTTTTTCTCAGGTTGATGTCTGGTATCGCCATCTGTGGACGAAAATTTAAACTAGTATTTTAAAATAAATTATATTCAAGATTTTCCTGGATTTCACGACATCCGTTCCTCATAACATAAGACGATATTTTTTTATTCAATATATCGATTAAAATTATAAAATAATCTTCACTTGCTTTGTTTTGTTTAGGAAATGCCTATATGATATTATCTCTAATAACAAATATCCAACTAATATCTCTAAATATCTCTAATATCTTTTATGCAATAGTAATACATCATTTTCAGTTATTCATTATTTAGTTTCATCTGAGCTAACAGAGAAACCAAGAGTTAAAGTAAATGTTAAAATGGGAGAGAGTTTTATATAGTTATTTATCAAATGTTGTTTAGAAATGCCTCACATTTTAAAATTTGTGAACGCACTTATAAATCAAAAAAAAAAATAATAATAATAATCTCCCTTCTTTCTTATTGACTCATCTATGATTCCACCGGAATGTGAATTTAATGAATCATCAATACAGTAATTTAAAATTGTCTACGCATTAAATACAAATGTAAATTATTTAGAAAATCGCTTACTCTCCGTGGCGCCATCTATGTTTGAAACTTTAATCACATTCATATAATCAAACTTCTTGCATGAGATGTTCATATTTGATTTTATTGCATAAAAAACACACGGTATGAACATAGTGAACAAGACCTGGGCAATTCATACGAAATAAACTGAATGCGGGCTTATATAACTCAACGCTTGATGACTTTACCATTAAATACTTTTAGGGGGGAGAGAGAGAGAGAGAAAAGACTTATTTGTATAAACAGAAAATGCCGTTAAACAAAGTAATGTACTTAGCATGGGCGCCCCGAGGGGGTGCAAGAGGGTGCGCTTGCACCCCCTTGGTTTATGAAAAAAGGGGGTGCGCTTGCACCCCCTTGGTTTATGAAAAAAGGGGGCAAAAAGAACTGAATCCACAAGGAATTGTAGTCCAACAACATTATTCAATTGATATGTTTCCTGCATACACCCCCCTGCCTATAATTCAGGGGGCGTCCATGGTGCTGAATAAGAACTAACTTCAATGTTTTAATCGATTTCCCGTCTCACTTGGAGGCTTAAGATTATCAATACACTTAATAAATGCTTTGACGTGTTTACAAATAGTTTTATGATTATGATGCCTTTGCTCAGTCCATCTTGAATTTGACTCGGTTGGATATAATCTTTAATATCGGGCTCTTCCCAAAGGCCTGAGATATCAAAGGTATTTTTGTAAAATGTGGAAAGTTCCAAAGAAAGCGGCCTTCTGGAGTTGGTGTATTGTAATTTTGTCAGTCCCTAGTTTATTTAAATAGTTTTCAAGATTTGGTGGGATTGCTGCTATTACTATGAAGATGGCAACTTTTCTTTTTTTTTTCTCCATAACCTTCAGTTTGTAGATCTTTGTGCTTACGTGGTTTTGTCAAATTCTTTATTCAGTATTCACGAGTTACCAGAAACATCTACTATCCAAACTTGCTTCTTTTCTACAACTGTAAAGTCATGTGTATGAGGTGCAAGATGTTTATTAGTTTAGATGAGAAGGTCTCGTAAGATCTTGACCTGATCATTTTCAATAATCTTATCAGCTTTATTGGTCTCACCAGTTTTTGTTGACGGTTATGTCATATTTTGGAATCTTCGAAGCTACTTTATTGCTGTTATTATTTATTTTGATGTCCTTTTACTTGACTTTTTGCTTACACTCTTAAAACATAATAGCTTCGAAGACTTGCTAGTAATTAGCGAGGTCAATTTTTTGATCCGTCAGTATTAGCATACGAGAAAACAGCCTTTTTTCTGTAATTTTTCTTACACCACCGCTCTTCTCCTCTTTGTTATTGAGTATTTTATTTTATAGTAAAAAAACGGAAAATAAAGGAGACCTTTTTCATCGACATTGTTCCGTGTATTATAATTGTTATTTTTATCAAAGATTTTCGCACTAATATGCACTATTTCCATTCGCCTGCTATTCCATTATATGCAGCGATATTTTCTCCATTTTTGATACTGAGCCTATAGCTTCTTTTAAACTTTGACTCCCAACCACGCGAATCGTAACATTTTTAATTCCAAATTTAGTTGATTGGTATGGGGCTCTGGCTTTCAGCAATGACTTATTATTTTTGCCTTATTTTGAAACGTCTTCCTTTGAGACACAGAGGTTTCTGTACAGAGGTTTGATTGCAGGCATGTTATTTATATGTAATAACAAGTGTAGATGAGTGAATAAAACACTTTTGACTTACCTTAAAAAGATTTTCCGCTAATAGCTTCTGATGCCTGACTTTCTTTAAGTGGACAGATTTCTGAAGCTTCCTGTTACTTATCCTTCTCTTTCACCGCCCCAAACTCTCACTGTCCAAAATTCCGAGAACCTACTGAAAAACCTAATGTGAGACGTGATCCTTTTGTGGATTTCCACAAAAAAATTGTGGAAATACTTTTGACCTGCACCTGTTATGCTCTTATTCTACCTCCAGGTCAGGTTGTGACAGTTGCGATGCAAGGAATGCGCCTCGACTATCTTCGAACTTGTAACTGATCCCTCAGCCCTTAATTCGGGATATAGAACTTTGAGAAAAAATTATTCGGGATATAAACAAGTAAATATACGTTAAATTTAGGCTTAAACTGCCGAGAAATGCATATATGTCAAGATATAGCCGTTTTAGAGATAAACAGGTTCACCGTATTCCGACCATTTTCTCTCTCTCTCTCTCTCTCTCAACATCCATTCCACAAAATATGGCATGATTAACAGAACGTTGTACTCTTAACCCATTTTCTCTATGTTTTGTGCGTCGTTGAGCACATTGTCCGTAATTCAAAATTTATTGTATTTAGTAATTTCAGGGCGTAAATTGGGCCGGAGCCCGGCTTCGGGGCTTTTTCATTTTTGGCGATTATTTAAATATAAGCCGGAGCCCCTGAATAGATAGACGCTGTCATGAAAAAGTAATGAATTTGTGATTAAGGTCATGCATTTTGTTGTCCAGAAAAATGGACATAAACAATTGATATGATTTATCGATTCTTTTGCAGCCATTCAATTTTTTAATCGATTTATCATAATATTAGGGCTCCTGCACTTTTTTTTTGTTAGAAATTAAGCCTTGCGCAACTTATTATGCCACATATTATTAACTATAACGTTAACTGTACAATAATTTTCGGCACCCACATATAATTAGCCCAAGCTAGAGTTCTTTTGTTTAGGAGAAAACGGAACTCAGTACCTATACTCCATCCCTATAGCGTTGACGTCAAAAATGCTATCAACCATACGAAACCCTATAGGGCTTCGTGGTATCTTGGTAAAGAAGTACATACATGTTTACTGCCCTTGTCATAAAAGTTCCAAGATTGACATTCTGAAAAAAAATATAACTTAAAAATGAATTATCCTTTTTCCCTTAAAAGTAGTTCCTTCCCTAACTGAGAGGGAGAGATACACTACTGCTAATATTTCTGAACATTTTTGTATCAACCTGAGAAAGTTTCCTCTGGTATGCTTTCAATTCATCTTCTACGGCCTTTTAGATAGCTGCGATGCCAAAACCAAGTACTAATTTAAAAAACATAATTATGCCGTCTCATTAATATATTTGAACAGTTATAAGATATAGAAAATATAACGTGTAAACAATGACAAAAATAAAATTGAGAAGTATTAGGTTTAATATACTATTGCTATCTCTTTATGCATGTATGTGTGTACGTGTATATATGTCCCAGGGCTGTGCTCTGCCAAGAATACCAGTTCTCGACAGAGCGCCGAATTTGAAGCAACCTGGACAGCGGTCACTTTCTGGGAGGGTGACTCAATGGTCCCCTCCGTAAACACAGGACTTTGGCTATAGTGGCCAAGATTCAGAACCCTTGTTTAACTGTAAGTCCAGCTTGCCAACATATCGGACCAAAGTGGTGAGCTTGAGGTCGATTCCTCCGTATTTCTTTCATGCTGATACTCATGTATATGATAACAGAGAGAGCTCCATCCTTCAATGGATTAAAAATGGTTGATAATAATGATATATTTATAGTCATAAAAAAAACCTGATAAAAGCGCCGATTCTTCCATCCACCCATGACTGAGAAAGTTAGTTGTTATATTTTAAATAATCTTATTCACATATCACTTACGGAGAGTTCAAGCAATATTTTGGCCATTTCAACCCCCACCCTTATTAAGCAAAAATTAACATTAGGAAACTAAGACAAATGGCAACCCCCCCCCACCGAGATCTTTGCGTAATGCTTGAACACTTCCTTATAACTATTATCATTGTTCATTCATTTACTTAGTAATTAACTTTATTAGTGTTAGCACGATCCTACAGATTTGTATGAATTTATTATTTTATATAAATATAATAAATATTTGTAAGCTTAGATAAAATGTATGTTACTAATGTGTTCATCTAGGTATTATGTTAATTTTGCTCACTATCTCCATAA
Organism: Dysdera silvatica; assembly: GCA_006491805.2. Taxonomy (NCBI): domain Eukaryota; kingdom Metazoa; phylum Arthropoda; class Arachnida; order Araneae; family Dysderidae; genus Dysdera; species Dysdera silvatica. Next base: position 89,003,912 of record QLNU02015270.1, read on the forward strand.
GAAGGTATCCTGCGTCTATATTCAAACGTGCATCCCACCGATAATGACAAAAATTCGCGCACTTCTTACTTTTCCAAACTACACACCAGGAAATAACTATCGCGGAATGAGTCTAAATCGATTTTCAAGATGTTCTTCCCTCCCACACGAAAAAATTATAAACTCTCCGCTGACTATAGTCGAATTAGACTACACGAAGAAAAAAATATGCTTTACACTACGCCACTGTTTATGTATACACAGCTATTCAAAGATCTAATTAGACTCTTCGAAACTGTGTACTCGAATTCTTAGGGAAAAGGCATCTGGATTGTGCCCCTGCAGGCATGTCTTCCCAGTCCTAATTGGAACGCTGCCGGAAAGCCACCTTTACATGGGGATTCTCATTTCCTTTCAATTGTTTCAAATTTTGAAATGCGGGAGCAGAAAGATTAATATTAATTATTGATGATAACTACCACCTTTATGATTATAAGCTCATGATGATAATTATGACTCTTATGATCGTAAAAAGAGCAATAGAATCAAATAGAAGGAGAGTATTGGCATTTTTAATCGCAGTATTATTGGAAAACATACTATTGGATAATATATATTGGATATAATAAATACTCTGAAACATCAAAGGCTGTATGAAAGTATTAAAGCGTTCGAAATTTTTTCAAAACTACAATGTGACATCCCGAATATATTGAGTTTTAAAAATGAAATCTTCATTTTATAATACATCAATAAAGTATAATGCTGGTATACGTTTTTTGTGAACTTATTTCCAAATAAATTCTTATTCTTAAAATTTATTGTAATAATTTTTAATTTATTGCGCTATCAGTTTTAAATTTACATTGCGAAATTAATCACAAATTGTGTAATGCAATTATGTTTTATTTACAAGTTATATTTTAATAAATTATATAATTTTAATAATGAAAAATGTGTAATCATCATGCGACAACGCTCCAAATGTGCACTTGGCATATAGATTTTATATACGTTTCATCAAAATAGGCATATATAGTATACGCATGTATACAATAAACATATGTTTCATTATATGTAAAAGTCATTTAACATAAATTTAGAAAATGTATTTGGCGAATAAAATTGAAAGATGTTGTTTCTAGTACATGTGCCAAGCGTCTCTTTCTTAAAGCAAAAAAAATATTGGCGGCTGATTTGGCATAAAACGCCAGTTCATTTTTTTCAGCCAACAACTCTATTTCCGAGGACCTTGAACGCAGATCCGCCATGCATATTTAACGTAAAATACTTTTATTTCAAGGGCCTATAATGCGCAAAGGTTTAGTCATAAATCACCTATTATCACGCGTCAGAAATTGCTGTCCTCCAGATCATTTCAGAACTGCGTTAGAATATTCAGTTCTGTTTTATCTAAGGTGCATAACCCTAAGAGAAGAAGTAAAGTATTAAAAAAATGCACTATTAAACTGCGTACCCTAGGAACTTTAATATTTTCTGCGTAGCTTAGAGCAAATTGCTCTTTGGTCTGGTGTTCATTTTTTCCTTCCTGCCATGGATAAAACTCTGTCAACTTTAACAAATTACTTCAAATTGAATTCCTTTAAACATGTAGATAATTATGCCTAACGCTTTAGTGTTAACAGAGATGGGTAAGCTGATCATACACGTAGCATTTAACATTGCATGGTAATTTTTTGCTTGGCCATATATTTTTAAAATATTATGTTTTAAGCATTGAATAAAACTTACTCTGCTTTTTACCTCTTTTTTCTTTTTGTCTTTTAATAAGTTTACGTATATGTACATGAGCCTACATCCAAAAGCTTTTACGAAACTTGCTATACTTTTAATAACACACGCAAACTAAAAAATCCTAATCCAAAATTTTTAGAACCACAAATATTTCATGCTTTTGGATTTTTCCAGATTTTAGAAGACCTATTGTGGTAGAGTTGATCTTAATGATTTTATCTTCACGTCTTTAAACATCCAAATACTAAATTTCCAACAGAAATTATGTTTACACCATAGCGTTTTATCACCATCTTTTTCGCTTTAGCGCATAGCTTTATTCAAGACCTTGCTTCCAATATCTTGATTCCCCAGTATCTTGATGTAAAGTTTGATTCAAGAGAATCTAATTTGCTGACAGAAATTGTTCACTGACTCACTGAAAAAAAAATAACATTTTAAAGGTAGAGAGGATGCGATCTTCTTAAAGACAACAATGGACCACAGAGAAATAGCGACCGGAATTGGGTCCAAAGAAGCCCACCTAATTTTTGAACAACTCCAAATACTGAGGTTATCGCCGTGAACAAAAAACTGTAATATATAAAATATAGTACAGAAAATGGAAGAATTGGACATATAAATAAAATTCAAAATATAAATTACAAAAATTAAAAATATAAATTACAAAAATTAAAAATATAAATTACAAAAATTAAAAATATAAATTACAAAAGTTAAAAATACAAATTACAAAAAATTCAAAATTTGAATTAACAAATTTTGAAATATAAATTTTCAAGCTCTGAGATAACATTCATTAAGACATATGGATATCTAACATCATGGCCAGGGTTCAAAATACTCATATAATGAGCTGAGGTCCTTTGATCCCTGAATCCAGACCCTCCTAAGATTAATATGAATGAATGAATGAATGAATGAATGAATGGGGGAAATAAGGAAGGAAGGAAGGAAAACTTAGTTGAGGATAAAAGGCTTGACGTATAAAATGTATTAAGTGTTATTTTTCAAGTTCCTACCGCTGCTGCAAAGATTCAATTGTATTTCGTTTAGAAGCAAATAAGCCTATATAATTTATTACATCAATATAGGCCTGAAGTATCGTAATAATTATTAAGTATTTAAAATAAATGTAAAAAGTGTTTATTATCTATCCAAGCCTTTAAATGTTTCCTCCTTAAAAAATTATGCGGTAAGGGCATATGCTCTCCTGTTTGGGATTAATAACCAATGAACTGTCCTCCCAGTATTTTCTTCGGGTTGGCGCCCCTAGATCGTCAGATATTTCGAATATAGGTCTTGAGTTTTAATAAAATTTTCTATCTAATCAGTTGACCGAAGAATAAGAAAACAAGGATTATTTAATGGATGATAATGGTATATGAAATTTTAAGAGAGCTGAAAGATATATATTTTGACCGAAAGATAGTTTATTTTAAAATAATCAAGAGGTTTAATATTTACTCGATTTTTTTTCCGTGAGAAGATTGACGTTTTGAACAAGATTGCAATCATTTATGTGCAATTGAGAATTATATAAAACTTCAGATATTAAAGACAAGGAAAGGGGTAATATTGATTTAAAATTATTTGTTTTTCTAATATTAACTTTAGATTCTTGTATAAAAAAATACCTTTGGCTCTTCAAGAAAATACAATGTGATCTAAATATTATCCTATGCAGAGATATATAAGTAAATATATGAATTCTTGTGTGCAGGCGTTTTTATTAAGATTAGAGTTTAAGCTTGACTTTATGAAATTATTATGATTCGAAAATCACGATAAGAATTCAGTTCTCAATCGATTGCTTTCGATTGCATAAATATTCATGGAAAGGGTGGCTGCAAGCTATAGTGACGTATTCTGGGACGAGAGCTGTCCCAATAACAGCCTTTGTAGGAATGAATGTCAGTTTTGGATAATCAAGGAAACATGGGTGTTGACATCAAGGACCCCAAATCCAGAAGAAGCAGGAATAATCTTCATGATGGCAACAGATTTTAAGTACTAAAATGGTCCAATGAAAAATGGAGTGGAATGATGGGAAGATGGCAATACTGGGCATTACAGAAGATTTTCTGTACCAAAGAAAATCACATGCAAAGCTACAAGAAGAGACTGATGAAGACAAGGCCCCACCAAGACA
>QLNU02015270.1:89027698-89061375 GCA_006491805.2 Dysdera silvatica
GTTATTATTATTATTAAAATTTTAATAAAAGATCCTTTTCCATATGAATAAATAAAACAACGTTTATTATTGGAATTTAAAATAGTTTTATTACAATTTTAAGGATATTTGCAAATTTTATTGTGTTCTACATGTCATGAACATTAATATAAATATGTTTTTGTAAGATACTTGAGAAATTCGCCAGGTCTGTTTTGCAGAGAAAATAAATTAAATTGTAATTGTCTAATATTGATATGGTTTATTCTGTTCGTTTTATTGTCGCAATAATTATATTTACAGAGATGACGTTTCCATAATTTTTTCATTTAAGGGTCTATTTTCTCTCGTTTCTTCGTATTATCCATTAATTTCTTGATTATCCATAAATTTCAATTCTTCGTTGCTAATGGAGATCTATTCTTCCATTTTTATTCTACAAAAAAGATTGATTTTTATTTCTGATAAAGGAAAAATGAAACAACTGGAATAGATTTTGGGAGGAATTGTTTGGCGTAGACCTTTAAATATATTCTAATGGACAACATTTGAAAGTTCCAATTTAAATTATTTTATTTAATAAATCTTATTTTATTTTTGAACAACAGCAATTCTCTTAGAATTAATAAAAATAAAAAATTATGTTTTCACGAACAATTGATTGCACTTTTGTGAAATGACTTCCAATGCAACCATTTTCCTGACCAATCCTGAAATGCAGTTGAAGTATACGAAATTCTGCATTGTAAAAATAATATTTACTCCTCTGTTCTGCGGCCGCCTTCCTAAATCGGTCATTTTCATCAAAGTTATACCCGTTCACATGATAAGAATTCCCCTGTAATCCATGATGTTTATTTACCCTCAAAATATGTAATTACAACTTATATACACACAAAATTAATTAAAAATTCTAAAGAATTTAGCTCATTCATATCTGAAGGAGTCGAAAGCTCATAAATTAAAGGAATACAATAAATAAGTAAATGAAAATGTGAATTATAATTCTTTTTCTCATACAGTAAGAGGATGATTTCAGAGAACTCATTCTTTATAAGAATGATATTGAAAAAATCATTCACCAAAGAAAACAATTTTTTTCTTCACTATGATTAAAATCCACGAATACAAACAAATACAGTCACTTCAGTATGCTCATTTACAAATGCTCATTGGTTTTAACCATACTAAAATTGCGAAATGTATTTGAAAAGTCACAAAATATAATAAACGTAATTTTTACAGAATTCTGGCATTGTGATATCTCACGTTAGTATTAAACGTGACTTGAATGAAATTGTAGTCCATGCTTTTTTCTTACCCACTTTCATACGTACATTGACTCAGTGCTAGCTACAAAAATGGTATTTAAGAAGCATGTTAATTATCATTTGATAAAGAATATTAATAGAAATGTTTATATGTGATTTTTATTAATTAAAATTTATATATGCTGTATGATTATATTTAAAAATGCCATTTATTAATCATTTGTGTCCGAAATAGGTAACTGTTGATTATTAGTTTCAATTTAACTTCTATTTTCAGTTATTTAACTTGCATTTTCATGATGATATATATATGGCCTGCAAAAGGGTTGCTGGTATCTAACTGGAAGGAGACCCACACGCTGAACGTATGTGACGATGTGTGGAACCGGCCAGGCCAGTAACCTAGTGTCCTACCCCGCCTTCAAGTGGTGCAGGCTGAGCTTTCTATTTATGTGGCAAATTAATATTTGCTACACGGATAGAAAGGCGGAAGGGGAGGGCTAATTCACCAACCCGTCTAGCCAGCGTGGTGAAATTATGGCTAATTCCTCCATTATGTTGACACACCAGAAACCATGGCCCCTAGTCTCCAGGTGCTGGAGTGCTCCTGATCAAGGCAGCGGTCAGTGTGGCATGAAAGCAGGGGGTGCTAAGAATCACTGGAATGGCCCAGGCTGCCGTTTGTTATTGACCTTGGCTACGTTTAATGGACGATCCCTTGCTTCTGAAGCAAAACTTCAGGAATTGGAAGAAGAACTTGACAAGATCAAATGGGACATTGTAGGACTCAGTGAAGTTAGAAGAAAAGGTGAAGAGTTGGTGGAACTTAAAAGTGGACATTTGTTTTATTATAGAGGAACGGAAACTGGAAGAACAAGTGGTGTTGGCTTCTTAATCAACAAAAGAATTAAAGACTACCTTCTTGAAGTCGAAAGCACGTCAGATCGAGCAGCGAGGCTTGTTGTTCAACTAACCCAGCGATACCAACTTCAGATAGTACAGGTATATGCACCAACATCAAGCCATACCGACGAAGAGGTTGAAGAATTTTATGAAGAAATCAAAGAGTTACACACCAAAGGGAAACAACATATCAAGCTCATCATGGGGGATTTCAATGCAAGAATTGGACAACAGGAACAAGGAGAGACATCGGTTGGTAAATACGGATATGGGGAAAGGAATGAACGTGGCGATCAACTCATCGAATTTGCAGAAGCTGAAAACCTTAGCATCATGAATTCATTTTTTAAGAAGAAACCGCAAAGAAAATGGACATGGAAACACCCAAATGGGGGAACTAGTGAAATTGACTATATCCTGGCAAACAAGAAATCAATTATTGAAGATTGCAGTGTACTGAACAGATTTAATACTGGAAGTGATCATCGAATGGTGAGATGTAAAGTGCACTTAAATACTAAATTAGAACGACAGAAGCTCATTAGGAAACAAGTAAGTAAGAGGGTGGATTTAAAGAAATTAAAAGAAAATACCGAGGCATTCAAGTTGGAATTAAAAAATCGCTTTTCTGCACTGGAAGGACTTATTGATGAAAGTGATATCTCAGAAGCAAATGAAAACATTGTTAAGACAATAGTTGAAACTGCTGGGGAAATTGGTGGTGTAACCTGTAAAAAGCACAATAGCAAATTATCTGAGAAGACGAAACAGCTCATGAAAAGGCGAAGAGATATGAAGGTGGACAATCGAAATACCAGTTCCAGGATTGAGTACATAGAACTTTGTAAAACTCTGCGCAAAAGCATGAAAGAAGACATAAGAAAATTCAACTGTGAGCTAGTAAGGAAAGCCATTGAATCTATTGTGTTAGTCCATGGATTTTCGCTTACTTTTTAGTTTTCGATAAGCATTTCTATGTTATATATCTCCTGCAGAATGCTTAGGTTCTCAATAAGAACATCAGAGTTAAAGTTTAGTCCTACTGGTAATACGCCAGGTTGACTCATGTTTTGTGATAAAGCACAAATTCGAGGAATGCTCGTTCAGGTTGGAGTACGCGTCGATTAAATTCAAATTCCCAATTAATAAAGTTATGTAATAACAGCCAATAAAAAAAATAATAAAGCGTGCAATAGAATACCTACATAGTATTTAGGTCTTCAAATACTTCCTTACATTGCATTTTAATTTTCAACGCAGCAGAATCGGTAAAAACCAGTTTCTTGACGAGTATAGGCCGTAAATTCATGTGTTTTGATGAATTAGCCTTCATGCGCACACCCTAAAATCTTGCCACCATCCGCCACTGATATGTACATATCATTTATCATGTTATTAGTAATAAGAATTTATTCAATTATTATCATAAACAGCTGTTTTTAACAATAGCCGTTTGATTATTACAAATAAGCGATTGCTATAATGCATGAGAAATATGTGAGAAAAACAATTATCATTCTTTCAATGAATGAATGGAAGTAATAATTCATTCACTTAAAAGAACGGTAATTCCCATTCTTATCCTCATTTTCATTGCGTAATTGGAAATGATCAATTGCGAATAATCATCATAGTCATAATATTCGTAAATGACTACGAAAGAATGAATCATTAGAATCCCTAGAATGAGTTCTTTTAGAAGAATGAGAATGTATTGACTGAAGTGAAGAATTTTTAACTCTTCAATTTCATGTGTGTGTAGTAAAAAAAAAATCAATTTAACTTGAAGAATTCATTTGAACGTTTTCATGTTATTTTCTTTTCATTTTACATTAAATACATTTTTAATAGATGTACGATGGAAACCGTAAATATATTTATGTTTTGTGTATATGAAATATTGTGTAATAAATTACCATAATTGATTTGAAATATTATTAATGACCGAGGTACGATCCGGCAGTTGGAAAGATTTTTAAAATCATAGCCCTTTCCTTTTCCCACCCCCTATTTTAAGAATTATCGACCACAATGAATAAGGGTGCCATCCTCCCTTCGAGTTTTTGAAATGAACTATTCCTATAAACACGCCTGCGGTACATGGAATTTTTAAATTAGCCAGGCTTAATATTGTGTATCTCGTTCTTGGTATTCCCACTAGAATATCCTTTTTTAAAACAGGCGATAATTCGTAAGAGCTTTTATTATTTTTCCGCCGAGAAAAGTGTTTTGTCCTGAGACATCTTACGATTCGCAGGATAACGAGGCAGATCAATGGAGTAAAGACTTTGGCCTGGGCGGCCGGTTGGCGAGCGAATTGGCGCGATATCGGCCCAGAGGAAGGATGCGACGGTGGTAAACCTTTCGTCATCCTCGTTCGGTAGCTAGTAAGAACTGAGATATTGCGGAAGACGGTATGTACCGTCGTGCTGCGGAACGATGGCGGAAGAAGACGCGGCGAGGGCCCCGCACGATAGCGGCGGTATCACCGACAAGTTTGTCGGTCCCACGAGGCTTCATAACTAATCATAGGACCGTCCGAAAGTAACGTTTCCTCGCAACGGACTATTCAGACCGTTGGACGAAGCGATTCTTTATATTACAACGCATTTTAATCCACTTAGCCCTTGTGAGCAATAGTTGCTCGGCCGTTGGCTGAGAGAAAAGCGGCCTCACGATTTCTCTAATACCAGCCACCATTTCTAAGCTACAGTTGGTCGAGAAATGGGGGGTCACCCCCGTTCTACGGCCCCGGCGGGTTTCACTCCTATCGCCTCCTGCTGGTGTGGGAGGGGTGGGTCTGGGAATCGGGATATGTCCCACTGCTGGATCGAACCTGAAAAAGCGAGACTCGTCGCTACTGTTCGGTGGCGGCGGGGCCAGTCACGATGACATTGCGCATAAACAGTTGGTGGTAAGTGCCACAACTGATCCAACTTCCCCTTCTTTCTTGACCATTTCCAGGTCGCTACCGAAGCTTCACGGCGAGGACGGAGGAGGAGGTGGCATCGATGCCGGTGGAGGAGGTGGAGGAGGATTCGGATCAGGACCAGGAACGGGGCCTCTGCTATCGCAGCCGCCCCTCTCCCTCTTCGAGCCCATCCCGCACGACCACGACTTCTGCGAGCGGGTGGTCATCAACGTGAGCGGACTCCGGTTCGAGACCCAGCTGCGGACGCTCAACCAGTTCCCAGACACGCTGCTCGGGGACCCGGCCCGCCGGATCCGCTACTTCGACCCGCTCCGGAACGAGTATTTCTTCGACCGGAACCGGCCCAGCTTCGACGCCATCCTCTACTATTACCAGAGCGGGGGTCGACTCAGGCGGCCCGTCAACGTGCCCCTGGACGTCTTCGCCGAGGAGATCAAGTTTTACGAGCTGGGAGAGATGGCCTTTAACAAGTTCCGTGAGGACGAAGGGTTCATTAAGGAAGAGGAGAGGCCCCTGCCCAAAAACGAGCTCCAGCGGAAACTCTGGCTGCTCTTCGAGTACCCGGAGAGCTCGCAAGGAGCCAGGGTCATTGCCATAGTCTCAGTGGTGGTGATCCTGTTGTCCATCTTCATCTTCTGCCTCGAGACATTGCCGGAATTCAAGCACTATCGCCTCTACAATACCACCAACAATATGACTCGTGTCATCGAGGACGAGGTGCCGCGCACCACCGATCCTTTCTTCATCATCGAGACGTGCTGCATTATCTGGTTCACCTTTGAACTAGTGGTACGCTTCCTCGCTTGTCCTTCCAAGATGGCGTTTTGCCGCGACGCCATGAACAGTATCGACCTCATGGCGATTATCCCATACTTCATCACGCTGGCCACCGTGATGTCCGGGGAGCGCCCACAAGAAAGACCTATCAGTGAGCGCGGTAATAACCAGGCCATGTCGCTGGCCATTCTCCGGGTTATTCGACTCGTGAGGGTGTTCAGGATTTTCAAACTATCAAGACACTCCAAGGGACTTCAAATTCTAGGCCGGACTCTCAAGGCTAGTATGCGAGAGCTGGGCCTGCTCATATTCTTCTTGTTTATTGGAGTTATTCTCTTCTCGAGTGCCGTCTACTACGCCGAGGCGGACTCAGAACGCTCCTTCTTCAAGAGCATTCCCGACGCCTTCTGGTGGGCTGTTGTCACGATGACCACCGTCGGCTATGGGGACATGCGACCCGTCGGAGTGTGGGGTAAGATAGTCGGTTCCCTGTGCGCCATCGCAGGTGTTCTGACCATCGCTTTGCCAGTGCCGGTTATTGTGTCCAACTTCAACTACTTCTATCACCGAGAAACCGACCAGGAGGAGATGCAGTCGCAGAACTTCAACCACGTCACCAGTTGCCCTTACCTGCCGGGCACTGTGGGCGCCAAAATTAAAAGGGACTCTCTAAGCGAGTCCGGCTCGGACATCATGGAACTGGAAGAGGGGATACTGCTAAGTGTCGTGGACTCCTCGCAGCGTCCCCTCTACACCACAACCACGACGCCCAATTACATAATCCAAAAGAAGCCCAACTGCAACCCTGCAACGCTACACAACAACAACGTCAACGCCGTCTCCATTGAAACAGATGTATGAGAAAGCCGCTGCGCTGGAAAAAAAAAACAACCAAAAAAACACAAACAAAAAAGTCTTATTCTCTTTCAAATATCTCAATTCTCTATCTCAGTTTTACTGCTAATCTCTCTATAACTCACGTTCTCTCAAGTCATCATGACCTCAATCATAGTTTTCGTTCCTTTGCTGCACTGCTTCCTCCTTGTCGTCATCGTCCTCGTTGTTGTTGTTGGGCTGCGGTAAACGATGGACCACAGCCGCTCATCGAAACAGCTCTCAAATATATGTATCCTTTTCTTGTTGTTCCATCGTTTCATTCTCGACGAAGGGTAAGTACCTATCAATATTCAGTTTTCCTCTGTGTACATCCCGCAATGATATATATATTTAAAACCAAAATTACATGCATATGTATGAATTTTTTCCAATTAGTGAATATGTCGACAATGAATTGTAAACTTACGTATGCAGATATTCAATTAGGTTCATATAGTTGTCCTATAGAGTGAAAATATTTCGATTTTTTTAAAAATAGCTTTCATGTGAATAGCAGTATATGTCTTTTTTTCTTTTTTTTTGTTACATGTTTCTAATTTAGAAAAATTAAACCCATACTTAAATCATGTGTACATTAATGATATATATATATATATATTTATTATTAATATATAGTCAGATTTTCAAACCTCAACTTTTAAGTTGAACAAGAATTCTGAATCAGCTGTAGTCATTTTGGCAAGACTAGAAAAGCAGAGTGTCTTTTAAAATATCAGCATTAGTCAATGCTCTCTTGAGGCATGCCAGATGGAACAGAGGGTCTTCCTCCATCTATTAATAGTGGCTCCAAGTACGTCGTATTTATCAATACTGGTAGTGAATCTACGAAATTTGTCCAAACACTAATCTATGAGTCACGAGAATTAACTCTTGTGAGAGTATTAATATAAAATTTTATTTAAAAAAAATTGATAATCTAATTTCGGAATTCTCATTGGTGACTAAATATTCCAGCATCTTTTTTATTAATCTTGTATTCCTTAGTGATGAATATTTATCGTGTAATTCTTATTTATTTATAAATTTCTGGTTTTGTTATATGTAAGAAACGTCAAATTGTATCTTAACTAGAAAGTATGAATTATATTTAATAACATATAACACTGATAATGTCTTATGAGACTTTGCTTTTATTTAAAACGTTTCATGAAAAGAGAAATAAAAATTGGTTTTAATAAGTCCTTTAAATAAAATAGTAAAATAGGGAATCTTTCTTTTTTTTATTAAGTTTAATTTCTTTAAAAAAAATCAAAATTTTTAACTTTTAAATTAACTCAGAGCAGAAAAGCTTTATTGCAAGAATCACAGCTTGGTAAAATTGAAGCTGCAGTTTTAAATAAAAATTACGATGCATAAATTTGATATCTTTACACAATTCTTTTAAATTTTGAATAGTTAAATGTAAAATTAATAATTAAATCGATATAATCGAAGAATTCCACTGTTTGTAAGTAAAATCTATTATTTTCAATGTAGTTTTGTAATCGCAGAAAAAGTGTTCCAAACTTCATCAAAGTTATTAAGTTTCTTAATTCTATTTATTATTAATTTATTAATATTGTTTATTATTATTAATTAATTTCATTCGTTCTCGTTATGTGGTTCACGTTCACGAAATGCTGAACTCATCAATTATGTCGGATATTTATAAAATGCTGTCCGAATGACAAAGTCGCAAATTAAATTTAAAATTTTTCTTTTGAAATCATAATAATTCATAATTCCCTACAACTATCTCTAAGAAAGTTTTTCAAACCCATGGCACCAAAATCTTGCATTTTGTTGATAACCCCGGGTTTAATCCTTCAAGCGGCATAGTTTGGAATATCTAGGAAACTATGCGGCCTTGACGCAGCATGGTATAATTTGTCCTTGGTCCCTAGGATGCAAGCGAATATCTTTCAAAAGTTTATATTTAAATGTATTTGTACAGTGTTTCCTCTAAAAGTACAGAAATTTCTATGTGATATATAATAATATAAAGCTATGCGGCCTTTATACAATATGACCTTAGTTGTCATTGAGTCCCTAGAATACCAGCAAATACCTTCTAAATCTTTGTACTTAAAAATATAGAAAAATTTATACGTTATATATGATAATCTAAGTATATATATATCTTTTCCGGTGAGCGTTATTAAGTAAAATCAGTAAACAAACCTATTTTAAAATTTAATCCCGATTATTACGAGATTTTAAATAAAATCCTATTATTATGAAGCGCCTTTTATCGGAACAGCCAGTTATATATGGAAAAGGCTAATATATTTAAATAACAAGGTTACTAAGCCCATTAACTTACATTGAAAACTTTTAATTTATAAAAAAATATGGCCCTATGGCAAAAAAAATTACGCATCCTTAAGTAATATTCTGATTTTATTTATTTATTTATTTTTGCACGTCTTTTCGAGCTGCCTCTATTTTTTTTCTTATCATAAAGCATAAATGTAATATGTTGAATTGTAATGGTGTATATATAACTAATTTATATATGAGAATGAACTATAATAATACATTATTTAATAATAGAATATATTGACGTAAAATACAAAAAAATAAAGTATATATTAACATAAATTGCTTCAGAGTAAGGCATATTAACATATAATGCGTAAGAAGATTATGTATAATAGCAGACAAAAGAACATAATGCTAACCATAAGTTATATTCCTGTAAAAATAAAATATGATGTTAATTCTTGATGAATAACAAAAACTTCTTAATAAAAGAAAAAAAAAATTGATAACAGACCAGAAGTAATTGACCACAAAAATATTAATATATATCCCTCTCCCCATCACGCCTTGTGCTCAATCAAGGGAACATAAGTTAATATATTTCTGATGTCTTTATGTTGTGAGTAAACAGGACAAACAAAATCGATATATATCGAAAGTTACTCAACAATAACGTATAATTCCAAATGAAACTGATCAATAAATATTTAGTAATAATAATGCACGATGCGTTTGGAAAATGAATATGTTCTTTAGATGTTACTATATAATAATTTTAATTAATATTTATTACTTATCCACGTATATTTTTATCCAAACTTTCTGATATTTAATTTTTAATATTTTATATTAATGTATATATATATATGCATGCGTTGCAAGAATCAAAAATCTTGAAATTTCACATTTTGTTAAAGAAACTCTGTTTTGTTCCCCCCTCTTTCCAACTTTCAGGACCTGTAATTGCTTTTCTGAATCTTTATTTATTTTTTAAGTTACGCGCTCTTTTACATGAATACCAAGCCTACACTTTCAAATGTATCTCTACATTAAGAAAACGGTTTTCTGGAAAACTGACTTTCACGACCACACTACTTTACGGCAAACGCGATAACCATAATAATAATAACAATTATTTTATTTATTTTACATGCAGTTTCACTGATAGGCATTATGATTCTTGTAACATTTACTTGTATAAACATACGAAGTTTTGTTTACTCACATCTGATTATTTCATGTTCATATAATTTTCACAATACTCATACGTATAATTTTTACATACACATACATATAATTTGAAATTTGTTCATATATATTAATATATATATATAAACAATGAAGATATATTAGAAGAAAAGTTAGAATTATACAAAGAAAAACTTTTAATGATGTAAAATACTAAACTGCGTAATGTGAAATATATCACCATTAGGGTAATCGGGGGAATTATCGTCAAGCTCTGCTCTTTCAGAAACATGCCATTCATGGAGACACCTTATAGGTCATTTCCCTTGAAAACGAGAATTTGGGATGTCTCAAACATTTTTCCATTGGTCTGCATCTAAACTCTCTTTCAGTTTGGTCACTCACTCATTTTTAATATCCTAATTGACCCTTGCTTTATTTTAATGGTTCATTATTTTATCCTGAAAGGCCTGCATTTGACTAAAGATTTTCCGACATGCAAGTAAAATCAATTTTTATTTCTAGCAATGCTCTCTCTCTCTCTCTGTATATATATATATATATATATATAAAGTTCCATTAGTTAAAATCTTCCATCCAGTACTCTGTGTGTAGAGGTCAGTGGCGTAAAAAAGCTTTAAACCCTACTCATTTCCCCAGACAATTCAAGATCCCTTTTCTTCACAACCATTATTTATTAACCTTTCCCCCCACTGCCTCCTTAAACAGCTTCAAGTTATTTAGATTTTTTAGTTCTTCAGGTAACGTATGCTAACATTTAGGTCCTCTGCAATCAATGTTGTTCCGGCTTATTTCTGTACATATCATAGGAAAGTATAAATCATGTTTAGTTCTCTATCTACCTTTTCTCCCCATATGTTTCTTTCACCTCAATCAATCCTTTATACTTTTTACTCCTCATTCTTTCATACATTTTTGTTCAGGAGCTGTACTCATTTATCACTCCAACAGGTAAAATTCGGAATTTCTTTCCTATCATTTCCCAATCTATATTTTGTTTCTTAAAGGTTATTCTTAAAATCCTCTTCTGTAACGTCTCTATCATTTTCAATTTTTTTCTCTAAATTTCCTCAAACAATATTGCAATATATTAGATGGCAATAAACAAATGAAAAGTACAATTCTGTTGAGCTTTTCCTAGGTATAGAGTATTAAATTCATTTTATAATTCTAGTTCCCTGAACGGTTTTTTTTTTACTTATTCTGTTTATGTGTTTATTCTATCTGAGCTTTTCGGTAACTGCCACTCCCAAGAATTTTATCTTGGCAACTATCTTTACATGGTTCTCACTGATTTCTGTATTTCAAATTCCTTTTATGTTTCAATACTTTAGTTTTTATCTCTAAAAATCATTATTTTTGTTTTGTTTTCATTTGGTTTAATCTAAAGCATTTTTCATATTTAGCTACTTTCTGTCTGCCTTTTCATATTCTGCCATCACATCTTTATCCCATAATACAACACTTCCATCATCAACAAGTAGCGCTGTCTCTCCCATATCTGATACACTAAGTATATCATTCACATATAATAAAAATAATAGTGGGCCTAGATTTGATCCCTGTGGTAACTCAAAGTTTTTGTGTTTTAAGTTGTTATTCCTTATTTAAGATAACTACCAACTGGTTTCTGTTACTTAAATAATTCCTTAAAATATTGCTAATTTTGCCTCTGATTTCATAATTTCTTCACTTTTCTATATTTATTACGTCAAATGCTTTGCTGAAGTTGAAAAAAAATCCCTACTTCATCGTTTCCCCATGTCTAAAGCTTTTTGAATAATTTTTATGGCTTTTAGTAGTTCAATTTCCGTGGGCATTCCCTTCCTGAAACCCACATTGGTTTGTCTGTAAGGTCTGATGCTTGTCTAGAAATTCCATCAACCTTTTAAATGCCTTCTATAGATCTCTATGTAAGCGCTGTAAGTATTGATATAGGTCTATAGTTTCCAATTATTTCTTTTTTCCTCCTTTTTCAGTACTGTTACAATTTTTGCCATCTTCGTACCCTCTGGGATAATTTTACTATTTATTATTTCATTGTATGTCGTCAATAAAGGGTGCATTATTACATTCGCACATTCTGTGGTCACTATATGAAAAGTTCCATCAATTCTGGCTCCTTTCTTAATATTCAACTTCCTTCATTCATTCATTAATTTAGCGCACTCAATTTTCTCCACAAACATAGTTTTATCATTCTCCAATCCTAAATATTCTCTATAATCGTCTTCCCCTTCCTTACCTCTTTTTATTTATTTATTTTTTTACTTACCTCTGCAAAGAATTCATTCACTGGATTTGCTATATCTTAATGACATATTTATTTTTCTCTTGCAATCAGTTTTTGAATTCTACGTCTTTCTTTTTCCAACAGTTTTCTTAGTATTGTCCATTTATTTATTCCATCGATATCCTTGAAGCTTTTTGCAAAATATTTTCCCTTTCCTATACCAATCCATTTAGTGAGAGTGTTTCTCAAATTTCTAAATATTTTCAGGTGTTCTAATTTCCTAGTTCTTACAAATCTATCTTATTTCTGTGTTTAATCGAATTAATTAAGTCCTTACATAACCATCCATTTTTGTGACTTTTATCTTTAACTTTTTTCCAAGTTAATATCCCCCATAATTCTCTTTAATTCTGTTTATGAGTATTTCATATTTTTTCTGACTGTCACTAAATTTCTCCATCTAATCAAACTTCTGAACCAGTTCTCTAAATTTGTTCCTAAATTCCTTTTACTAAAGTCCCTAATTCATATTTTCTTATGTTCCCTCTTTCTATGCATCTCCTTATGTTAATTACCATTACCCTGTGGTCACTTATCTGGTAAACCGATATCCCTGCCTTAGTATTACTCTCATTCGTAAAACATAGGGCGATTCTAGTGGCCAAATTCGTTGTCACTCTTATGTAATCCTGTATTTGTTTTCAAAATCCATTGTTCCGAATATGTTTAGTAGGAGGTTGCCATTATAGGTATATCTACATCTTATATCTACATTAAAATCTCCCATTTTCACTATTCTCTTATTATTACTATCTAATAGAAAATTATTTGATCAATTCACTAACTCATTAAGATTTCCATTCGGTGGTCTGTACGCAACTGAACTTTTTATCTCTTACCTTTCTATTCCTATTGCTTCCCGATTATCATTATTCTCCGAAGCTTCTTCCAACTTATTGAAGTTTTCTATGCAATTTTTAATATAAATTGAGACATCACCTCCCCTTCTGGTTTTACGAATTTCATGATATCCATCGTACTCATCAATTTCTTCGTAATCATTTTCTTTTGCCTCAAGTCTCACTTATTTCCATTAAGTCAATTTCTAAGCGTTTTTCATTCATCAGAATTTATATATATTATATTTCAGAATTATAGAACTATTGTTCTAATAATCGGATTTACAAATTTATAGAAGCATATTATAGCATATAAATGTACGCATGGGATGTACTGGAATGGTAAATCATCATCATCATATTCAACCATTATCTATCCACTGCTGGATGAAGGTCTCTCCAAATGCTTTCCACACAAGTCTATCCTGGGCCATTCGTTTCCACGTCACCCCAACCTGTTTTCTTATTTCATCCACCCATCTAGTTTGAGGACGTTTTCTAGGTCTTCGGTGGTCTCTTGGAATCCAGTTCAGAATTTCTGTTGTCCATCGTTGATCAGTTCTTCTTGCAATATGCCCAGCCCATCGCCAGCCGTCGATAAATATATGCTTAAAAATTGTTTTTTTTTGACCAGGTGAATTACTAATTTCCTTTTAAAAAAATGCCCTTCTGCTTTACGTTTTGAATAATATTTTCTCCAGAAAACTAGCTACAGTAAATATATCATTCCTGTTTGTTTTTTGGTTTTACGGCTCAAAGACTACAGTGGTCATGCTGCGCCGGGACCTACAGTTTTCCGAGGAATCCGAACCTCTTAAGGCCTGGGGAACCAAACCCCGGACTACAGTGAGCAGTGCGATCTTTTATGAGATCTCTGAGTAAGCGTTCTTTTTGCACTGCTGGGAGTCGAACCCGGATTAGCCGCGCAATAGGAGAACGCGTTACCACACTGCGCCACCGCAGGGCCATATCATTCCTGTACATCTGATAGAGAAGTAACTTATATTTAATTTTCGTTTTAAATCATATCCCAAAATTAAATAGAATCGACGTTATATTTGAAAATTACTGCTAATTAAATATTTAGTCAACAAATAATTAATGATTAATTGGCGATATTAATTCTTTATAGATGTATTGTTTAATTGTATGTCTACTTATTACAAAAAATTTAATTAATATATGGATAGGTAAAAATCTCTAACGTTTCCATTTACCTTAAATTACATTAATTCAGTTTTTTAATTATCTGACGGTTGATTACAACAATTATTAAATAAATATTATTAATAAAATTCATTAATTAAATACAATTATGAGAAAGAAAGAGGTAAAAAATATATAAATATAGTAAAGTCTAGGAAAACTGAAAGTTTAATATTTCTTGAAAAAAATTGCCAAAAAAAATCACTCTTTGAAGTTTTACTCCTCTAATTACATTTTTCCAAAAAATAAGTTTTCATTGAATATTTACATCCTATCAGCTTTTTAAAAACAAATACTTTTCGTTGTGAGTTTTCTATAGAAATAATGAGAAAATGCTTCTCAATTGATTTTTATTAGTTTTCCTTCCACAAGGAAATAAAATTAGCAGAAAAACAGCGAATTCTAAACCAGATTCCTTAATTGGACAGCATTCACAACCAGAGTGAATCTTAAAAGAAATCTCTCTCTTTCTTTCTTTTTTCTTATGGCCTCTTTTTAGAACATGGTAACTGGCAACGTGAAGGAGTGAAAGTGACGATAGAACCAATCGGACGAAGAGCTTTTCGTCAGCGCGTGCGGGACCACAGCAACTACGTCAAATTCGTTTGTCAATGTTTACCAAAATTTTGATCTAAGTACGAAAAGCAAACTATGGGGGAGCAATCGCCTCTTATTCTGTGCTTTCTCTCTCTCTCTTTTTTTTTTTCTTCCTTTTTCTTTTCCTTTTTTTCAATCTTACTCTTTCTTCCAATCGTGCTTGCGGAAGTTCCATTTGGGCCTGCCTGAATCCAGAGTAGAGGAAGAGGGAGCTTCGGTCCCCCTTCCTGCTTCGAGATTATCGATTGGGAGGCTCCAGCAGCACAGGGAATCCATGGTGACCTTGAGAAAGATTTGAGATTATGCGGGGATCCCTAGATGAAGGTTGTATGCCCCCCTTTCCAACTCCCGGGTGATTCGAAAGTAATAGAAGGATAGCACTGTGATCAGAACCGTAGCCGAACTGGGACTATAGGGGCTGAGCCCCACGGAAATGTGAATTTTAAATATTGTAGAATTTTATTAAAAAAATTATTTTGCATGAAATTATGCATGACAATGTAAATCGTTCTTGGACGTTAAAAATGTATTCAACATAGCTTTCTACGGTAGATCTGGTTTACATAATGTTTTTTACAGAGGTATTATAATAAGGATAGGGGAAATTGTAGAAAGATACATCAAATTTATAAGTTTTCAATGCAAAATTTACGTTAAGAAATTTATTCATTGATGTTAAATATAATAGCCTACTTAGATATTTATGTTATTAAATATATTAATAAAATACATTAAAATATTAAAGAATTTTAAGCCCCTTCTGCAGCTTTTTGAGGCCCCTCTGTAACTTTCAGAGCCCCCCGTAATAAATGCCTAGCTACAGGCCTGACTGTAGTGCTTTTCTCTCAACTTCCAGTTAAGGGTTTTTGTAATTTACCTTAACCCGTTCCCAATTTTTTTCTCAATATAAATATATCGAAAAATCAAGTTACTAAACTATTACTAATAATTTTCAGGACTAGAATTTTCTTCGTTGCTTACTCCCTCTGGGTAATAAATATGTAATAATATATATATAAAATAACATAATAAATATATGTATAAAATAGCATAATAAATATATGCTATTTATACATATGTATAATATAAAATAACTGTAATAATATATATATATATATAATATATGCATAAATAACATAATATATGTATAAATTAACATAATAAATATGTATATAATAATATATGTATAAATAACATAAATATATGTATATAATAATATCTGTAATAAATATGTATGTAAAAAAACAAATCTTATTACATAGTACTAATTTATTAAATACATAGGGCTTATAATCATTATGTATGTATGTAATGTACTCTCTTTCTATATTAATCAATTCTTGGAATTAATCACTGGAGATATTAATTAAACTTATGATTTTTTAATGTTTTGATAATATTGAAAATAGTGAATGCAATAATTTCCATTTCCAAAGCCGATGGTAAGAGTGTTACTTGATGAATTAATTATTCGCAGAGAAAAGGAAGTTTTCGGTTGAATGTAAAAATCGTGGGATCGTACACCACCGGAAGCACGAAAACTTTCTTTTCCCTGCGAGTGTGTTATAAAATATTGGAAATCTTTAAATGTTTATGAAATTAGAAAAATTAATTGAATTATGAAAATTATTAGCGTCGTCGAAATGGATTAAATTACTGAGATTACTAGAATTATTGAAAATAATTGAAATGTTAAATAGACTATTAGGAGAATTTGATCTTGTTATGATTATTTAAGGTATTTATTACGATTTATTATAACTATTGCAATTAATAATATAATCGATCGAATTTCTGTGATTATTAATATTATTATTATATTTTTTATAATTATTAAAATTAATAGAATTGTAATTTATAAACTTATTAAAATTGCTGAAATTATTCAAATTAAGGGATTCGTTAAATATTGTTGTTCAAGTACTAAAATCGTTAGGAACATTGGAATTGGTGGAAATACTATAATTGTTGGATTTATTTTAATCAAAATTATATTTGAAATAATTACAATTACATCATTATATTTTATTTTATCCCCCTTATTTTTTTTTAATTTTGTCGCAAACAACAATTAAAAAGAAAATAAATAAGGAAACGACATCTTTTTCCACTTTCTAAGAATTCTCTTCCAAATGAGTTCTTCTCAAAAGCTATTGTTTTTCAATTGGAAAACTAATAAACAGATTTCTCATTTATTTTTTAATTATGACTACCAATTTAAATATACGAAACAAAACTGAATAGCTAATTAACGAGAAGGCCATTATTAATTTACATAATGAGTCTAAAATTTTAGCTGCACTTTGAGCTGGAAGACTTTTAAATTGCTAGACTTCGTCGCACAATTCTCCTTCTATTTGAATGGCTCAATTCATACTCAGTTCCGGTTTTAAGTATTACCGTTTGGTTTCATGAAACTCTCGTTTTTAAAGTGAAACCACGAGACTAATAACCACGTAAACAAATTATAAAGGAACTTCTTCACAAAAGCTAAAATTTTTTTAACCTTTGTGAAGAGTAACAGCAGAAATAATAACAGAAAATATTGTCAAACTCTTTCCATTGATTCAGAAAAATTACTTTTCAAATGTTCTGTAAAAGCTCCTTATTAATTTACTCCATTTTTAATTATTTCATATAATGTTTTAAATTTAATTGTTTATATTTCTCATATAATTCTTTATTTTTTTTCATTTTTCACATATAATTTATGTTGTGTCTACATTATTTTATATCGTTTTTATGATTATTCTGTCCTATTTCCACAAATAATCGGAGTTATGCTTCACAATCTGTCAATTAATTAAATCTTACAATTAATTAGTATTATTCCTCGCAAAAATAGCTTAATTTTAACCATTTATAATTTTTTATTTATTTGTTAATATTATTATTCTTGCGTGTTCTTCATTATTTTCCTCAATTAACTTAAATAAATATTCTTATTGGTTTTCTTATTTCTAGTTAACTTTTTATTGTTCATTATACACTATATGGACAAAAGTCACCTGACACCAAAGGCAGCGTTTTCGTATGGAATCGTTTTTGGAGGCCATGGGCCTAGAATAATATGGGCCCGTAGGGTCTAAGGCCCTCCCAATAATTTAAAATAATAATTATTATTATAATTAATAATAATATAAAACAATAATTTTGAAAACTCTACGTTGTTAATCATGGCACGGGCCACGTCCATTGAACGTGGCACCGAAAACTGTTAATAAGAAATCTTACTTGAACGTTCTGAACACTCAACACTTTGACAATATTAAAATTTACACCCTCACAAAACTTTGACATTATTTCGATGATGGATCCTTCTTGGAGCAAAATGGCAACGCACCTGCACACACAACTGGCATTACCTCTGAATAATTTCAAAGAAATCTCCAATTCTTCTTTTAAGCTGGCCTTCACAAATTCCCGATTTGAACCCAATAAAAAACGTTTGCAAAATATTGGAGTACAGCATTCGGTAATTGAAAAATCGTCCAACTTCTAAATAAGAATTAATTGCCAATGAAAGTATTATCAAAATGAAAACATATTCCTGAATAATCGCCTACCACAATGCTACTAACTAATATGCTCCGAAATATCATTGAAAATATTAACCCCCTGTGCTCCCAGGTTTTAT
Source organism: Dysdera silvatica (assembly GCA_006491805.2). Taxonomy (NCBI): domain Eukaryota; kingdom Metazoa; phylum Arthropoda; class Arachnida; order Araneae; family Dysderidae; genus Dysdera; species Dysdera silvatica. The sequence goes on from QLNU02015270.1 coordinate 89,046,480, forward strand.
TTCGTCTGTATAAAACTGTATACTAAGCTGTGTGGCTGAAAGCGTGCAAAAACGATTTACGATATTATCATAATATGTATAATATATGTCATACTTATACATGAAACTCAGGAATTTATTTTAAAGATTGGTAATATTCATCAAAATGATTTCTATTGCACAGTCCTGGGAAATCTTCGCCATCAGAACCCATTAGCCGAGAATCTTTCCTGCCATATATAATTGTACAAATAGGGCATCTCTTTTGGGGACGTTTCTTTGAATCTGTGCTTAGAATCTGAACAAATTGATGGAGATTTTTAGTTGCGTCGCCTTTACTACTACTATCACCAGAAAACATTTGTTCATAACTCTTATTACACTTCATAAGTAATTCTTCGGAAAATTTTATAATAAAATCTTTGAACCTAACATACTGACCACCAGCATTTCCATGAATGACAAGACCATTCAAAAACATTCTAGGAACCATGTGAGCACCAAACTCCTTAAACCACGTGTGTGATTTGCGAGCTGGATTAGATAATTGCAGTAACTGACCAATATAGTCAACAGATCTCATCATGAAGTTGTACTTTTCAATATGTAATAGTTTGCAGAGAAATTCTTGCTTTCTACCATAAGAGTGGCCCACTTTTTCTACACAGTTGAGTGAACGACGTACGGGGCACGTCCTGGTCGTTGATTACTGAAATGGGAGGACGTAAGTAGTGTAAGTCCTGGAGGTCAAGATGTTAAAGACGATGGAGGACTAATCCGGTGCTGATCCATTAAATGAAGGTCATTTCTTTCTCGTCCGTTTGATGTCCGGTGACTTTGAACCAGGTAGTCTAATTTTCTAGTTATTTTAACTATCATTGATCATTTATGTTCACAAATTCGTTGAATATTGTTTACAATACGTTTCAAATACGCAATGTGCGCATTTAAATGTAGGTGTTTAATTATCCTACGAATGCTGTAAAAGTTCAAACTCCAGACCTTCGGGGATTTGGTCTTAATATTCCGAATTTTTCGACAGTATTTTTAAAATTAAGTACTGCTACTGAAGAGGAAAACAGACCAAATTTTTGGCTCATTCTTTAACAAACTGCAATTTTGAATGCTTATTTTATCAAAATAAATATAAAATACTTTTCAAAATGGCGTCTGTGTTATTACAATGCACGTATAGCAATCACACTCCTGCCCTAGTAAAAGGCAAAAACATTAAAAAACATTAGTTTTCAATAAGTAGATATTCTCGACTATGTTGCTCGGGTTTTGGACTTTTATTGCATTTTCATCAATTCGATCAGCAGCAGCAGCAAACCTACGATCCATCGATAAATTCTACGAGACCCTCGAGAAAAAGAAACTGAAACAACGTTGTAAGTTTCTTTAATTATTCAAACTGACCGACTTCTACAAACGATAAACGCTCTTGCACTAAAATAATCAATCAATGATTTTATTTCCGAACTCAAATAAACTGTACAAAACATTTAAACACAGAGGATATCACTAGGCAGACTTGAACATATAAATTTATGAAAAGTTTGGAGGATGTAAAGAAAAAAAGCCAACAAAGTTAGCTTGACAGGTTCAAAGCACCCAACAAACTAATAGAAAAACAAAAGAATTAAAAAGAAACGAAGTCCATGGATTAAAGATGAACCATGGATGGACCATGAATTAAAGAATAAGCAACAAATAGTGAGAAAGTCGTCTTTTGAAAAGCTCATCATTAATTATTATATCAACAAATATCACATAATTATATTGTTAATAATATTTAATAACAATGTTTTAAATAATTGATATATATTTCTGAAACACATTAAGCCATTTATCTTATTTAATATATTTAAAAATTTATATTGGCTATATATAAACGACAGATATTATATCATAAAAATCTCGATAAAAATTATGAATTATTTTTCTTAATATCATATATAAACTAATTGATAATAATAATAATAATAATAATAATAATAATAATAATAATAATAATAATAGCAATTAGTTAAAACTAATAATAATAACAGTGATTAAAACTAATAATAATAGCAATTAGTTAAAATAATAATAATAATAATAATAATAATAAATAATAACGGTGAATTAAAACTAATAATAATAATAATAATAGCAATTGGTTAAACTATTAATAATAATAATAATAGCAGTGATTCTGACTAATAAAAGTAATAATAATAATAACAGTAGTTAAAACTAATAATAATAATAATAATAACAGTGATTAAAACTAATAATGTCTTCAAACTAATAATAATGCTTACGACTAATAATATTCTGCAATGTAATGCCAAATATAATTTATGCTTTTATGAAAAATGGAAGCCTAGAATTTAAAATTTACATACAATTATTTTAAATTGTTTTAGAAGTATTTATTTGTTTTTACTATAATTCCTCGATGAAATTTAATAAAAATTGTAAATTCCAGGCACTGTTATCTTGAGAAATGCAATGCCATATATAATTTACTAATATATGTCACAATAATCCTTTATTTAAACCTGATATGCATTATATAATAAAAAGTACCTGTAATTAAATACAATAATTTTACAACTTTTATCTAAAGAATATAAATATATGTTTAAAATATAATTATTCAAACTTCTGCTACATGAAAATTCGGGAATCAAAGTTAGAAAATTTGTTTTTCTAATCTCAATTATTTTCTCATAAACGGCAGTCAGTTTTTTTCTCAAGAGCTATTGGAAATAAGAAGTGTAAGAAAAGGAAGAGTGTAAGAATAAGTATTGACTAATGTAAGAAAAATAATAAGACAAATAGTCCTTTTCTATCTTATCCTTCCTTGTTTTCTTTCTGCTACTTGACTTCTGGATACCCTCAACCATTAATGACCTAATTTTTCTTTTCTGACGCTTCTTCCACCTGTTGAGCCAGCCATTGACATGTAATATACACCATAAATATATTCAATTAATACCACAAAAAGTGCTGAATTTCGGACTGCTAAATTAGCCATTTACAACTATATTATCAAAAAATAACCATTAAACAAGATGGTTAATATATATATTTTTTTTGTTAAATTTTGTAGTTAACAATAGTTTATGTTGTTTACTATTTTTGTAAATATATGCTCCGTTAACTATTTGTAATTTGCATTATCTGTAACCTAAAACCCCAAGAATTATAGGCCAGCGCATCAGCCGCCATTTTCCTGTAAACTTCCGGTTTCATTTACCTTGGCGATAAAGGTTTTCAGTTTTGGAGCAATGATCGCTATTTTGGCATAGAAATAATCAACACTCCGCCATTATCCGACTATTGTAAACATTGGCGCAACTTTTAAGATGTCGCCAATAAATACAATTTGCAACCCTAGCTTAGTTTTCGATTAATGTAAAATTATAATGCAAATAATCAAAACAAACTTACACTATAAACATTCTATGTTTATTTCTGAAGTGATTAAAACAATTCTAATACTATACTTCTAAAACTGTTTTGATTTTTAGAACGGTTATTTTGATTTTTATAACCACCATTTTAAGTTTTACAATTATTATTTAAATTTTTTAATTTTGATTTTGATTTTAAAATTTTGATTCCGATTTCAGAATTTTAATTCTGATTTTTATAACCGTTATTTTCTGTTTTGTAAGTTGTCTTAATTTTTGTAACTGTTATTTTGTTTTATAACCGTTATTTTTAGTTTTACAACTTACGAATTCCCTTTGCTTTGCATTAGAACTTACAATTTTATTGAGGAAACGTCTTGCAATGACTTAACGAGATTCTAGCGTGGCCACCGCTCAACTTTTTAACGAAGGTGTTAATGGTCCATCCATTACTGTACGACCATTACTTTCCAAAATATTTTTAAACCTTTCCATTTAAAATCGAAGGCATGTTTTTTTTTTCGATACGCAAAATTTCAGTGACCCAGTCACCTAGTTAGTTCGTGATTTCATATTTTTAACTTAATTGTATATAAACTTACAAATGCTTAAATCTTTAGTAGTATGAGGCTCACTATAAGCTTCCCATCTCAGCTCAGTTCTTCTATTGAACGGTCTTGGACAGAAATAGAATAATATTATATAATAAATTTATATATATATGAGTTATATTTTTCATAAAATCAACCATATCCCATTACAAAGATATACTATATAACAGTCCAAGTTTTCGTCTATAATTCGCTGTAGTTAATCAAGTCATTAATTTTAATTAGTTAATTATGCATGTTAGATTTATTACAGTTAGCCGGATAATAAATTTATATATATATTCAAACATTAGTGATTCCTTTAGAGTATATGTGATTCTTTTAAACTTACACTAGCACAACGTCATTATCAGTTTAACTAAAGCCAGGTTAATGTATTTCGGTATAAAATTAACGGGAGTTTTCTTGTCATAGAATTGATAATTTTTTTTCTTAAAAAATTGTTTATTTTTTATGAAAATGTTCAGTTTTTTCTTATCAAATACTTTCTCATAAAACTACTTATTTCTTTCTCTCTTACAAAATGATTATGCTGTATTTATAATAAACTTGTCGTGTCGTGTCAAAATTACGATTTCTTCCTTAGAAAGTTATTGACTTCCTTCTTAGAAAATTACTGATGTCTTCCCTATAAAAGTAGATTTTTCTAACATTATGTGGGGTTCCCTTATATAATATTATAGAGTTCTTCCTAATAAAACTAATACGATATTTTATTGAGCCATTTCCAAAAACAGGGAAAAACGGGGGAAGGAATACAATATCTAAACACGCCATCTTCCCTTCGCTGAGCTTAACTTCAAAGCTTAGATTTCAAAGCTTTCGAAAATATATTGTTAGTCAGACGTTAAGGCACAAGAGTTCTATATCTCTATCAGTTCTATAACAGCTTGTGATAGCAGTGTAACGAGCTATTGCGGGGCTCTACGTAAAAAGTTACTTAATTAATTAGATTGGCACGTGATATTACAGCGGCGAAAAGCACTACGTTACGTACTTCAATTAGTAACGTCACACTCTTAAGTAGAAATTAGACAAAACTCAATTAAATCAGAGTTTTGTATTTTCGTAATTTATTTACCAAAACAAACACTCAGAAAATATTCAGTATCTACTGATTCTACAATAAACAGGCAAGACCGCTACTGACTAAATTAATTGATTAATATTATTAATTAATTATTATTAGTGTTAATCTAGTATGGTATTTAATCTAATTATTAATTATTTAATCTAACAGTAATTATTTAATCTAATTATTAATTATTTAATCTAATTATTAATTATTTAATCTAATTGTGGTGTTTAATCTAATTGGCTTGGTGAACTGTCTAATTATTAATTATTTGATAAATTATTGCCCAATCTAATTATTAATTATTTAATCTTAATATTAATGATTTAATCTAATTATTAATTATTTAACTTAATTATTATTTAATTAATTAATTATTTAATTATTAATTGATTAATTGACCTGGGGATTCCCTCCCTATTTTAATATTAATCCAAATTATTCTAAAACACCAAGGGTATAAGAGTGATAGCTTAACAGGTTGTCCAACCTGTCCGGATTTATCGAGTTTCCAGATTTGGAAAAGAACATATTAATTTTGTTTGATGTAATAATGAAGTACAAGGCACAATTTAATTATTCTTAGCAAACAATATTTCTGCAGACCCAAGATTGTGGTAAACAAAGTATATCAAAGATTTTTTTTTTTAAAAAATGCAAAAAATCGAGAAAAATATTGAAAATCCGAAAATTAAAAATATATATATATGAATGATCGGAATTGTCTCTTTGCCTGAGGTGAACATGTTGATACAAACTATCTAGCCGTTTGAAACCGGATAATTTCTAAGAACGCCCATCCCTTTCAGAATACATAATAATATTTATTTATATAAATCGAACACTACGTAGATTAAATTAGAAACAATTTTTATCAACTTTTTCAGGCGTAGTAATAGTAATACCGATGTTATGGCATGATTAGATGGTGAAACGTTCGTAAAGAAAAGAAATGTTTTTCCGCCTGGTGAGGCACGATCCCACCACCTTCTACAATCCGGCAGGTGCTCTTGCCAACTGAGCTACAGACGTCTAAACAATCAATTCCCTACGAACGTATTTAAAGCGTATTTTTTCCGTAGGTAATTGATTGATTGGTCGTCGAAAGCTCAGTTGTTAAGGCAGCTGCCCGGATTGTAGAAGGTCGTGGGATCGTGCCCCACCAGACGCAAAAAACATTCCTTTCTTTACGAACGTTTCACCATCTAAACATGCCATAACATCGGCGTTATTATTACTACGCTTAAAAACGTTGTTAAAAATTATTTCTAACATAGAAAGGTGTTCGAAATAAACTCTTTTTTTAGATAATAATCACTGACTTCTCCGTAATCAACGTACTAAATACTTTACCAAGATTTTTTTTTAATGAACATAAATACTGTCTAACAAAAGGAACAATTATACACTTTTTTGTCATTTTTAAATAAAGCTTCTTTTGGGAATGATTACTAATGTAAATTCCTTTATATCTTTTTTTTTTAATTGAGTTTGTTATACCGGAATTAAAGTGAAAATATAATTAACATTTCGCCAAGCTGAGCTGAAAGAAGGAATCGAGCTGTAGTCATTCACAATGAAATCGCGAAACATGTTAATGAAGAAAGCTTCGGCGAAGTCCAGTTCAAGTGGTGAATGAGGTTGGCGAATGATACGAGCGTCAAAAAAGTTAAAGCGATGGTTGTGTTCGTGGCTGTGAACAGCACTGGATGATTTGTGCACCTCACCTTTCTCAACGTATCGGCGATGTTCTTTTAACCAATGGATGAGGGCACGTTTGGTCTGTCCGATGTAGGAAAGTCCGCACTGGCAAAAAATTTGATACACGCCCCAGCGTTGGAGTGTGGAAATGTTATCTTTGAGCCTGAATGGCAAAATCTTCTTAATAGGGGAGAAAGTAACTATGAATTTGGCTTGGCGAAGGACTTAGACAATGGCGGAGTTAAGTTTGTACACGTAAGGGAGTGTTACGAAGCCAATGTAATTATTTGAAGATATTCGACTAAGAGATGTACTGTAAGAACGTTTTGAGAATTTGAAAACGGCAGCATCGATAATGCTGGGACAGTACCCACGGATGCGAGCGATGGTCTTTAAGCAAAGAAATTTCATCAGATAAGGAGTCCGTTGACGAACAGAACTGTAGAGCCCGGAAGACATAGGTGTAGAAGGCGGACATGTTTTGTTGATACGGATGGAAAGAAAGATTATGTGGAGGGAGAGCAACGCTGAAAGGCTTGCGGTACACCGAAGTATCGAAATAGTTATGATGTTTATTAATCTGTATATCCAAAAAGTGAAGGGAATCATCTTCTTCAATTGCGAGGGAGAAATTAAGCGCATGATCCAAAGCATTGATGGTGGGAAGGAGTGTTGAGATTTGATCTGGAGGACTGTCCCACATAATAAAAATGTCATCCATGTAGCGATCCCAGAGTTTAAACTTGATAGAGTTGAGGAGATTGGATTCAAAGAAATGCATATATATGTCACAAAGGATTGATGAAAGTGGGTTACTCATAGCTAAGCCACTGGTTTGTTGGTAATGTTGTCTGTTGAAGACAAATGCACTGGAATTGACACAGATTGAGGTGAGATGGATAATTTCAGCAATTTCTGTGTGTGTAAAGTGAAATTCAGAAAGACGAAGTTTAAGGCAATCAAGTGCACCTTCGACTGGTATGTTGGTGAACATGGAGTTCACATCTAACGTGGCGATGGAGCAGGTGCCTGGTGAGATAGAACGTAGTTTCTTGATGAAGTCTAAAGAATTCTTGCAAGTGTGGATATTGGCAGTGGTAAGAGGTGAGATGATGGAAACAAGAAACTTGGAGAATTTCAATGGCGAGAAACAAGAAACTTGGAGAGACCGCCCCGATACACGAAGTGATGGGTCGGAACATTAAACACGGTTTACAGTTCGCTACGTGGATGACATTTTTTTATGTGGGATGGTCCTCCAGATCAAATCTCAACACTCCTTCCCATCATCAATACTTTGGATCCTGCGCTTAACATCTCCCTTGAAATTTAAGAAGATAATTCCCTTCACTTCCTGGATATACAGATTACTAAACATCATAACTACTTCGCTACTTCGGTGTACCACAAGCCTTACCATTCATTAACTTTTTGACGCTCGTATCATCCACCAACCTCATTCACCACTTGAACTGGACTTCGCCGAAGCTTTCTTCATTAACATGTTTCGTGATTCCATTGTGAATGACCACAGCTCAACTCCTTCCTTCAGCTCAGCTTGGCGAAATGTACTCCACCTAACTCCTTCTGATATTAGTCCATAGTCCCGCCATAATTGCCACCTCTACTAACAGACAGCCAACTTTTCCACAATTTGGTAATTTCTGGGAAGAGTGGCCGCACCACAAAAACCACGTAGTACTTGACTTCCTACTTTTGGAAGTGAACATTTCACTTAATAACTCAACTCTAGTTACATCCGCGAATCAACCTCGTTTGTTGACGATATTCCACGTGTTCACTCCCGAAGAAGGGCGAACTTTTATCGCCCGAAACGCGTAGCTCGAACTCAATCTTGACATAAATACGCTTCTAAAACGTTGTTTTTTGTCTCTCATTTACATGTTATCTATACGAGTTTTATTTGCGAAGGTTTAAATTTTAAATTCCGATACGGATTTAGCGAGCAACCGTATATAGGAAACGTTTTCGTTGCTCCTAACCCTCTCATTATGCATGAGTCCTATGGTATGCTATGTAATATGGTATGAAGTCTAACACAGTGGGGTCTCCCAATCTGGGCTTCTGGCTAAGTCAACATTTTGAATAAGCAAATTTTCTTAAGATTTTGTTTGTTCTAACGTATTTTGCTGCGAAAAACAACCTCCCTGATTTAACATCGCGAAACAAATACCCGTTGAATTCAACATAAATTCATCGGCCTTTTAATAAAACTCCCTTTCCTAGTAATTTCAAATAGTTTATGTGAAATACAAAATATACAATTCAGAAATTTTTAAGGGTATTTAAACAAACTCAAACATATTTGTGTGTCGCGTTTTTATGTGTAGTTTAATATGAGCAGAAAACCTATAGAAATATTTGTATTGAAGCAAGAAATAACTAGCAATTTACGAAAATTTAAATTACATGTTTAATCCAACTACCAGTGAAACTAAATTAATGTTATGTTTGGCTCTTATTCGTACAGAGGGTAATTTCATCCCTCTAATTATTAAATTTAATAGAATTAATATATTAAATAATATACATTAATTTTTGTCTGAAACATTGTCCGCAATTTGAATATTGCTATCTTTTATTTAATAATTAATTACCCGTAGTTTTTAATTGCCAAAGGATGAGTCTTATCGACCTGAAGTTTAAGTAAATAAAATATGGTGACCGTCCCCGAATAGAGTCGACTAGGAGGGAGTAAATTCTATAAATATGAGTGGAACTAAAGAATACAATGTAAAAGCATTGATCTCTGGATAGGGACGATTTTCCCCTATGCAGCCCACATCAGCAGCATCTTGGATTCGCCTACGCAGCAAGCCGCACTGCCCATGCGCGTTCCGCATCATTTTGTGTTTACTCTTGTAGACAACACATCAAAAACCGTAAAAATGGCCACTTTACGGTCACCGCTAGCCGTAAAATCCCTCGCAAACTGCCGTGCCCAGTTGCCAAAGTGTTGCCCTATTTAAAGCGCTCTTAAAAGAAGGGGAAAGAAGGATAATTTTAGCAGTGTTACCTAAAAAAAAATAACAAAAGAACTGCTTAATTTATGATAAGGACAGTTGTGATCGATGTTTTATCCCGAATTAGCCGCCATTTGCTTTCACATTGCAGAAAATAGGGATTATATTTTCATACCCGCGGTATTTCGGAAATTTTATTGTCATAAAAATGGGCGGGTAGCCCATCATAAGTATAGGAAAAATGACGTATGCACTTCCCAGAAAATAATTCTTTGCCCACTTACAAATTTCCTTTTGGGATCATAAAAATCATGATGTATTAATTGAAATTTGTAAAGTTTGAGGGCAGTGGGTTATAAATTTTTAATATCGGATAACTTAGGAGTTAAAGATGCTGAAATCTTAAAATATAACCCTTTCCTTCGAAAGTGTCAGTTCGTTGGCAATTTTCCCATGACGTATGACTTGGAAATTGTCGATTTCTTAGAAAGTGATCTTTTGATTTCTACTCTAAAATTTTCTACTCCACTGGACTTTAACCCTTTCAAATTTATTTTCTTAGAATCTGACAACTTAGAAATTAACTAAGGGCCTTTATTGTGTTTTATGAAGCAAAATTATCATAAACACGTGTGAATCTTAATTTAAATATTGAGCTTAATTTCTTAAGATTTCTTCTCAAAATTCATCACAATATGGTTTTCATTTCAATTAATACTACAACATGCTGTTCTTCCTGAATCAATGCTGTAGCGCACACACACGCACATAAAGGAACTTATTTAAAATAATTTCTTAATGTAATATTTTTCTACAAAATGGTACTGTACCATACCATTTTTTACCGAATTAATATTGTACATATACGTTTGTTCTCAAATTTTTACTGCGACGTAAAATTCTTCCCTAAATCAATTTCGTGATACGTTTCCTCACCAAAATAATGCTGCAAAAGTAAAATTATTCTCCAAAATAATGCTGCAAAATTAAGATCTTTTCCCCGGAATAATGCCGCAAAATAAGATTCTTTTCCAAAATAATGCAACGAAGTTCCCACCTCGTTTGGCATGGAGTCACCCTTGCTGATCTTGCGCCATAAAAATACAACAAACCAACCAAAGCTACAAAATAATATTCTTCTTAAAGATAATGCTGCAAAAACAAGAATATTCTTCAAAATACCATCATAGGATTCTTTCGTGCATTAATGGTATGTTACGTTATATGTTTGGCGCAGTATAGCTAAATCTTGCGCCATAAAAATACAACAAACCAACCAAAGCTACAAAATAATATTCTTCTTAAAGATAATGCTGCAAAAACAAGAATATTCTTCAAAATACCATCATAGGATTCTTTCGTGCATTAATGGTATGTTACGTTAACGTACGTTAATGGTATGTTACGTTATATGTTTGGCGCAGTATAGCCCAGATGCTCTTGCGCCATAAAAAAGCCAAACAAACAAACAAGTAACATTGTAGCATATAGATGACGATGAATGTTGATGTTCCTCAAACAATACATTAGAACAGGTTATTAAAGGACCTTCGTAAAATTAGGGATGTAATTAACCTCAAAGAAAGGATGGTTTGTTGCCACTCCATCAGACTAACATTTAAGTTATCTTATATTTAAGATGACAAATCTGAATTTGGTACAATTTGTTTCGTAAACTTCTAGAATTTAACAGAAGTACCTCTGTCTTGTTTATTTTCTGCTGATATATTTTTGTTTGGGACACATCTTGTATTCTTGTTCGTTTTAAATATTTATTTTTATTGCTATTTCTTATTGCTGTCCTTGCGATATAGTTGTACGAGTAGATTTAATAAGTCTTCTTTATGCTTTATTTCTATTTTTCTGGTGGTTTCATCTTTTCTAATGTTTATGGTCCCCTTATTTGTCCACACATGTCTACAGTTATTGTCTCTTTTGAATTGAAGTGTTTCATTTAAGATTTGTTTATTGTATTCTGTCAGGTGTTCGTTTATAAATATTTTTCCATCATGTGTTTCAATGTCCTTTGCTATGTTCTCATTTTTGCTACTTTTTGAGATTTCTTGTTTTATTTCTATATTTCTAAATCTCACTAATATGTTTGACTTATTTTTATTTCTTCCCATTCTATGAGCGATTTAAATATTGTTGTTCACTTCTATTCCGATATTATTACACATTTTCTTTATTATTTACTTGCAGTTTTCTTCTTCCTTTTCTTTTGTTCCATTTATAACAAGATCCAGTCTTCTACCGTACTGGTCTAAGTTGTTCAGTTTTTCATGCAGAAAAATCCATATTGTCATGTATCGTATCATGTCTATCTTTTATCCAATTTATTTTTTCAGCATTTTTATTTTTAATTTCATCCAATTCTTTTTTTAATTTTATATTCTCCTCTTTGAGGGACTTTATTTCATCTATAAAGTTTTTTTATTCATCTCTCATAGTTTGTATGGTATTTGTGAGCATTGCATAGTCGCTTGATATTTCCATATAATTTATATTCTCTCTTTCTCTCATCAGTTTGTACCCAACTCATTTATTTCTTAATATTTGATACATCAATTGATGTTTCATCATTTTCTTGACCTTCGTCACTCATTTCCTCCTTATATTCCTTATTTTCCTCCAGATTTTCCATAAAATCCCTTGATCCAATCTTTTCTTTTTTTTTTTTTCTTCTTCTAGTGATTTTGCCAGTTTTAGAACAGTCATTTGAACATCTTATAACTTCGTTAATGATCATAAATCTACTGCTAGTTTTAGCAATGCCTGGAAGGACATATTGATCTCCACTCATTAATAGCCCCGCTCCGGCCCCCTCCCACTTTGGTTTTCTCTTCATTTCTCTGTTGATTCTTAAAGAGTGACGGCAACGGCTATCTGAAACACTTTGGTGCTCTTTCTGTTAAATGTTAAAAATTATGCTCCAGAACATCATTATTAAGATTAAATATTGTTTGCATTGTGCTACGTAAAATTCAAATTTGTACAATTAGTTATTAGTTTATCTCTAATTCTCAACGCTTATGTTAATATCTAGTTGTCATTACCATGCTTCAACTCTTCAAAAAATAATCTTTTGCATGTGGAACAATGGAAGTTTTTTATATTATTAATTCAAAACTAATTAACGTTTAATAATTAATGTTTTCGTTGTTCCCCATTAAATGAATAATTTAATTTATAACAAAATGTAAACATTACTTTAAACAGACGCAAATGTAACAAATATTCTACGGTAAACACTCTCTATGACATAATGGCAATTGCTATCTTGAAAAGACAATATTTGTTTTAACTGAAATAAAAAAATAAATTCGCAAATTATTTATTTTCACGAAGTAATTTCTTTCAATATCCTTTAATTTAATATCTCACACTTCCGCTTGAATTAGTCAAGGGCGTATCTAGAAACATTTTAGTGGGGAGGGAACAATTTGTTTCCGATTTTTATTTTTAGCCAAGTGGTATTTTTCATTTCATTTTCCATAATTTAATCTCGGCTGGAGGGGGGCGATAGCCCCATAGCCCCCCCACTTGGATCCGCCAGTGGACCTAGTGTTAGAAGGATTAGCTGGTGAAAATCATCTTCTATATATAAGAAAACTTAATATTTATATCATCCCTTTGCATAAACGGTCATAATAAAATACAGTGAAACCTCAATAACTCAAAAGTCAAGGAGGAAGGGTGTTTACTTCGAATCATTGAGGTTCAAGGACGATTCAAGAGGAATGTGAATCACTTCGGTTCATTGGGAATCTCGAGTTTGTGTTCGGATTATCGAGGTTTCAATGCATGTTAAATTTTTTCTGCAATCTGTAAAAGCACTGGAGCAATGGCTTCGTCCAAAAAAAGCGACAACATTTTATCCAATGTTGCCTAGCCGTGACCAATGTTTAACACTCTGCAAAACTTGGTCACAGATTTCTTTAATGATGTCACTCTTGCGCATGCGCAAGCACTTGCCCACGTCACACCCCCTTCGTCACGTCGGCCTGTCAGCTGGCAAATCGATTCTGACGTCGTCTGGAAATGGTGACGTCACAAACGACTCAGTGAGGCCTGATGGGAGATTTTTAAATTATTAGTAGCGTCAGAAATGCCCACCCCCTCCTATTTCCGTTTTTAATCCGCTTCCATCTATTTATAGACTCGCCCGTGCCTAAATTTAACGACAGAGTCTTTTACACTCAACATCCCAATCTCTAGTCAAGTTCATAGTTTCCTAATTAATGCCCACCCCACAAGGCAGCTCGAATGCCATTTTGGAACGAAAGCCAATTGGCTCCATTATGGGACCACAATATGAAACCTGTTCCCATGTATCCTTAGTTTTGCTATTATTTTTTGATCATTATTTGCAGATTCAGCAAGTTGTGATTGTAGAGACATAGAGTCTTTCTTTCTTTTTGTCTGACATTTTTTCTTTTCTTCTTCCTTAAATAGAAGGTTAAAATAACGCACACAACTGAAATAATACGAACGTAAGAGAGGAGGAAGAGGATTCAGAACCCAATTTGCGCACTATTATGATTCAAGCGATGATGACAAGCATTCGGCTTGTAAGATATTACTCTACTCATTTTCAATCATGATACAAAACTAAACATAATTGAAATATATTTCCTTGTAATTTACTTTCGACAAATGAACATGAGTCTAAAAGATTTCCTCAAAATATGAAGTCCCCTGTCTATCCCCACAATTGCATTTTTATATTTTCTGTGCATACTATTACTGCATTATATTGTATTCGGTCGTTCAACCATATATTAAGATACTTCGTTGGCGATTTTTCTAGTTAGATTTTAATCAATTTAAAATTTAATGAATCAAATATTTTAATTTTTAAACGTTGTTCCGAAAGTTCAACCAATTGCTTTTAAAAAAGATTAATGCATCTAGCATATTCTAGAATGCAGTTAGAGGAGCCTACATATTTTTCAGGAATTTCAGTTTGTTTAGGTACTAATGCAAATCTGCTAAACCTTGTCATCGAAAGTTCCTGAATTTATAAAGCCTAAGTTTATGAACTTTCTAAATAAAATTTCAGGAACCTACTCATCATAGGAATACGTAAAAAGTTCATAAAGGGAGTTATAGACTTAATGGTAGTTACAGAACTATAACTTA
>QLNU02015270.1:89061474-89093783 GCA_006491805.2 Dysdera silvatica
GATTATTACCCTTCACAGGGATAACACAATTGCCAAATATTGGTCAACACACAAAGCCACCGGGGCGAGATTTTTGTGAGTTTTTCATAGGGGATTTTTTATTACAAATAAATTTGACACCCACGTATTAGTAGCTCAAACTAGAGCTACTAATATGTGGGTGTCAAATTTATTTGTAATCCCATTTTTGTATTTGGGGGATACTTTGTTTATATATATATATAGAGAGAGAGAGAGAGAGCAAACAAACAGTTGTTTTGTTTTTTTTTGAATATTTCAAGACTCGTTTTAGGATTATACAGTAAATCTTCCCAAGTTTCCTCATATACAGCAGGAGGAATTACTGCAGATTAATTACATTAATCTGTAGTAATTACATTTTTAATATTAATAGAAATAGATTAATGTAATTAATGTAAACATAAATCAATTTTTGCTTTCTTTGTTGTACAATTTATTATCTTTTTTAAGACATCACAGATGTGCCTAATGTAGTGAATAATGTGTATACCTTTCAACATACACCAATTACAAGTGTGTCAAATTTAGCACACAATCTGTGTATCTTTTAACATACCAATTACAGGTGTGCACAATTTAGCATACAGTCTGTGCATCTTTGGACATACCAAGTACAGGTCTGCCAATTTCGATATACATCTGTGTATCTTTTTAAAATACCAATTACGGGTGTGCTAAATTTGGTATACGATCCGTGCATCTTTTTAACGTACCAATTACAGGTGTTCCACATCATTCACTGAACAAACGAATGAACGATTTTGCCCATCTCTCAAGAACGAGCAGATTCATTAAGTGTTTCCGTCATTGAACGATCTCGGTCACTGCTAATACTAATTGCTTACTTTCTTACAAGTATTGCTGATCCGTTTATCCCAATTGATTTCATTTGTAAGCCATATAAAAGCTGTCTTCTCAATCTTGAGAATTTTACTTGTTATAGTATGCTAATTAAACTCCTGATATATCAATTTTGAATCATTTTGCGGCCGTAAAATGGTTCAAGGTGGCCGTAGGTGGCCACAGGATAATATTTCTCAATACTATTAGATTATTTGGTTCAATCTTTGATAGCTACTAAATTGCGGGCATGGCTACCAATGACTAACCGCCACGATGTGACGCTTTTGAAAGCAATTACTCAATTTTTCGGTTATACGCTGTTAAAAGCCCAGTAGCATATATTAACGCAAGGTCATTACATAATGACGGCCATTTTTTCCGCCTAAAAGGCTAAAAAAAGGGTCGCTTAGTCGACATATTTTTAAACTAGCGATAACGGCCTGGCCATGAAAATAGCTATTATTCTAGCTCCCCACGGTGAAATATTTTTTTGGGCAGTGTTCTTTCTTTTTTTTTCTCCTAGCAGAAAAAGGTATTTTACTAGGAAATGAACGTCAAGAACGATTTTGCAAATGGCCGAGATATTTACGTGCACGCTAGGATGAAACGTGGCCATGCTTTGTCAAAACTAATTTTTTAGTTTCACCTCGTAAATCACACGTAAACAGAAACTACGTGTCTTTGCGTAAACCCAAGTCACTGTTAAACGGGTCCATGAGTTTACTTAGTTCCACTGGATTCATTCGGATCAGTTTCTTTGCCAGTTTCCAAGCAAATTGACATCATTATGTCGCTGGCGTAAACAACGGGGGAGCTAAAAGGGCTCAAGCCCCCCATCCCATTTCTCATTTTAATGTCGTGTCACATAATCTTCCTTAAATGTACTTAAGCCCCTTTCCCCCTATAATTTTTTAACTGCTACGCTACTGACTTATATCATCCCAGAAAATGAGTCCTTTTTAGTGCTTTTCATTTGAAAATGTCACCATAAAGTACGAATTAAAAATAAGTTTGACGTAGGTATGAGAAAGAACAAATGTGTGAAAATGTATGAGATGCATGGATAGATGTTCCTTCCTTCCTTCCTTCCTTCCTTGTTCTCTCTCTCTCTCTCTCTTTCTTTCTTTCTTTCTTTCTTAGCTTTTATATGGACCTGCGGTGGCGCAGTGTGGTAACGCGTTCTCCTAGTGCGCCGCTAATCCGGGTTCGACTCCCAGCAGTGCAAAGAACGCTTACTCAGAGATCTCATAAAGATCGCACTGCTCACTGTAGTCCGGGGTTTGGTTCCCTAGGCCTTAAGAGGTTCGGATTCCTCGGAAAACAGTAGGTCCCGGCGCAGCATGACCACTGTAGTCTTTGAGCCGTAAAACCAAAAAACAAACAAACAAACTTGCTTTTTTATGTTTCATCGATAATGTTTAATTTTCTTCCACAGACAACAATTATTTCAAAAATACTTCGTTTAAAAAATAAATTTATAGATATATGATTAATTTTGCGAGAGATAGAGAGAGTAGCCTATCTTAGTGGTTCTCAATTAGTTTTCATCACGGGCCAGTTAGGATTTTTTTTTCTGTCGGCGGGCCAGAAGGTATGAAAACAAAATTAACTTACACATAATATGGACAATTCGGCATTGGGGGATATGGGGCATATCCCCCTAAATTTGTTTTGATTCAATGAAACGGCACTAAGAGAATAAAAAATTTCAATAGAACTTGAGTCCCCTCTAGAAAAAATTAGTCCCCTAGAAGAAAATCAACGCCCCTAGACTGCGAGGCTACGTCTATATATATATATAAGTACTGGAAGATTGCGTTAAAAAAAGTGAAGTGCAAGACATATTGGTGATTATATAGTTAATTACACACTTGTCAAATCTCCGTTCATTACATCGACATTGTACTATTTATTTTATTTTTGACGTAGTTACTTTTTTTTTCTTTTTTTTCATTTTCTTATTTTTTTGTGGCCGGGCCAGTTTTTACTTCTTGCGGGCCGGATCTGGCCCGTAGGCCGCCTGTTGAGAATCACTGGCTTAGCTACCAACTTTTCTTCTTCCATTCGTTTGATCTTTTTGACTCTCTTCGTTCATAAAAACTGCCTTTTATCCATTTAATTTTTAAATCCATTTTATCAGTAAATTTATTATTTCAAAAAAATGTTTCATCCACAAGTAACCCTGCAAATAACCTATTTAACTTTCCACAGGTCGTCTCTTATAGTCGCCTATTAATCTTTCAATAAAATGACAAATAGTTGCCATTTTAAAATCTTCTTCTTTTGATTTGATTGACTAGGTCCAGAGTTTCTCTCTAAAATATCCGAAGTTCTGTCTCAATTAAACTGGAATGTTTTTTGCATATAATAATAATAATAATAATAAATTTTTATTCAACCCGATATACAATATTTCGTGATACATAGCTTGAGCAGTATAAAAATTATAGAAATGTAAGAGAAGATCTATATTAAATTATTTTAAGTTTTGAGGTTAGAAATGGAAGAGAATATAAAGCCGAAGCTTGTTACGAGATTCTCTTCCAGAATGCGGTGATGTTGACAAGAAAAAATGTAGATTTTCGTGAATTTTAACACGTTTAGCCTTTCATCCCTTGTCAAACCATGTTGTGATCCGCTCTGGACGTATTTTAAAGTCGTAGTAGTTCATGTCAAAGTAATTTTATTTGTAGGACGTAGTTACGATATAATAAATAATTTATGAAAAAGACAACTGCTGTCCCTTTCAAATAAATATGTCTTTTCCATAATACTGAATATTGTTTATAAATACTGGGTTTTTAAATAGACAATAAAACGATACGTCCTTTCTTTTGACGTTATTTTAAGAAAACAGCTTTCGGCCGTTTTTGTTGGTGAAGGTCCAAGGATGTCCCCTTTAACCTTTAACAGTAGAACAACAGAAAAAGTTTGCGATAAGTAGTGTGTTAAAGAGAGGTAACAACACTAAAGGTTGGGTATCTCGTCGTTCATGATTGTTAAAGAAATGTGATTTCTTTTTCATACACAAGTTCATACACATGTAACGCGAAGAAGAACTCGATGTTTTCACCGCCCCTAGCGATGTGTCCTTTTCACAACTTTGGCAAAAGTTCAATTTCTGGCGTCTACAAAGTGATAGAAAGGATATAAATATTGTTTAGTTGAATATATACTTTTTCTATATCTTTATTACTATTTTTTTTTATTTATTTTTTTAACAGTTCTCGTGAACTTCCGTTTACAGAATCACATTTTCTTCGGGGGAAATTTAGTTTTTACGTCCTAAATTTCTGTAAAAAGTATTTTTACGAGCTGGAAGATTCTACAAAGTATTGAACTCCCATAAAATATTGAACTGTTTACTTTGATCACGATATAAAGATGCTAATATTACCTCGTTTATTCAAAATTCGAGTGAAAGAAGTCTTATTTCGAACTATCGAAGTTCAAGAGGATACTTCAAAGAAAATGAGAATCACTTCGGTTAACCGATAAATACGCATTACCGAGTCCCGAATTAGAGATATCATTATGCATATATTTGTTTACTTAAAATAAAAAAAACTATTAATTTTGATTTTTGTGTCTTCATGCAAAGTAACTGTTTTTATTTTTGTTTGGAAATTAAAATAACTATTTTAATCGTTTTTTGCGAAAAATAAAGAAAACGATTTTAGATAAAAGTCCCAAAGAAAAGTAAAATTTATATAGGTAATGAATGTTATGAAAACTAAAAAAATATGAACTAATCAACAATTTAAATGCATCGATATATCTCAAAAAATAAATCGACAGGTTATTTTTTTTATTAAATTGATTTACAAATTTGAAGTTCGAAAACATTTTATTCGTCAATTTGTTTTCAAATTCATCGATTATTTTGTAAATTTGCCAAATTCTTTTCAAATGCAGCTGAAAAGTAATAAGCTTCATCAATTTCCTTGTGAATTTCATCTAATCCTTAACAAAAATATGAGAATTTATTACAAAATTGCTCTATTTCTTTTCATATTTATCGAATGGTTAATGTTAATCATTAATTTTCTTTCAAGCTTCTTCATTTTCTTTCAAGCTTCTTCATTTTCTTTTCAAGATTCAACCGTTCCTTGGCATGACTCATCTAATTGGCAATAAAAGCATGCCAATATTTTTATTTATAAAACTCCCGCAAAACTCAATTAATTTTAAAACATATTATTTTTACATCAATTTCTTTCCAAATTCGTCTAATCAAATTCATCTCATTGATTAAATTCATGAATTTCCTTTCTAACCTCATCAATCCCTTTTCTAACCTCATCAATTTGCTTTCTAACCTCATCAATTTCCTTTCCAACCTCATCAATTTCCTTTCTAACCTCATCAATCTACATTCCAACCTCATCAATTTCCTTTCTAATCTCATCAATTTTCTTTCTAACCTTATCAGTTTCCTTTCTAGCCTCATCAATTTCCTTTCTAACCTCATAAATTTCTTCTCCGATTTCATCACTAGCTTTGTACTCTTCATCTTTTCCGTAATAAAACTATTTCAAATGCAAAGTTAGTTCAGTATTTTTCGAAATAAGTGCTCCCAAATGCAGTGCTTTTTAACTATAAAATTCATGAATTTCCTTCCATATCTTCCAATCATTTTATTGGAAATTCATCTATTCCTTGATGAAGTTCATAAACTTCCATTTAAGCTTCATCAATTTCTTTTCATTGTTCATTTAATCTTCATTCAAAATATGTCAATGTTTTTGAAATGTACTATTTGCTAATTACTAATTTCAAAGTTCTAAAATTCGTACTTTTTTTTCCAGAATTGAAGAGTCTTATTTAAAAGTATCTCCCATTTAACGGTTTAGGAGTTTTGCTATCTTTCTTCAGTATAATGCAAAAGATATTTGTAAAATACTTCATTTCCTTTCACAATTTATCAGTGTTTTTTTTTTAATTGTCAGCCTATTTCATAAGTTAATCAACTTTTTACAAAATACAATAATTTTTTGCATTATTTATAAAAAATCATTATTTAGTTTTAATAAAAACTAGTAATCCACATGTCATAATATACGAATAAATATTAATTTTATATCTCGAAAAATATTAACTTCATAAGTATTAATGTTTCATTTCGTAACTATTGATGTTGCATGTCCTCTCGCCTAAATATTAAGTATTTAATCTCTCATAAGTGTTAAGAATTTAATCTCCTAAGTATTAAATATATTTAATCTCCCAAGTATTGAGTTTATTTAATCTCCGAATACTACTACAAATATTTTACCTCGTAAGTACTAAATCTCTTAAGGATTTAATCTCGTAAGTATCACTATTACATCTCCTAAGTATTTAATCCCATAACTATTGATGTTACATTTCATAAGCAATAAGTATTTAATTTTGTAAGTATTAATATTGTGTCACATAATTTAGAACCTGCATAATCCATGTTATCACTTAAGTCGTAATATCTTATGTGTGTTTTCGCGTGTTATTGCAACTCTCACAATGAGTGTTAACACTCAAATTATAACATGTACAATACATGTCAGATCCTAAAATTTAACGTGCAGAATGCGTGTTAAAATGTAATTTATAACACGTACATTGTACATTGAAGTGCCAGAAAAACTGGTACAGGCGTGCGTATGCAAATAACGGAGCTTTGCAACCAATCAGCGTAACGCGATGCGGTCGGCAGCGCCTATATAAGACAAGAGATGTCTGGCAAAGCTGTTAGATCGGTTCTTGCCGCTACAATGGCAGGTTATCAAGATTTAAGTGATTTTGAACGTGGCGTTATAGTCGGCACAAGAGAGATGGGACATAGCATCTCCGAGATAGCGACAAAATTTGGATTTTCGCGTACGACCATTTCACGGGTATACCGTGAATATCAGGAATCCGGTAAAACATCAAATCTCCGACAGCGGTGCGGCCGGAAAAAGACCTTGAAAGAACGGGACATTCGACGACTGACGAGAATCGTTAAACGAGATAGACGTGCAACACTTCCTCAAATTGCCGCGGATTTCAATGCTGGGGCATCAACAAGTGTCAGCGTGCGAACTGTTCAACGAACCATCATTGATATGGGCTTTCGGAGCCGAAGGCCCACTCGTGTACCATTGTTGACTGCACGGCACAAAGCTTTACGCCTCGTCTGGGTCCGCCAACACCGCCATTGGACTGTTGATGACTGGAAACACGTTGCCTGGTCTGACGAGTCTCGTTTCCAATTGCATCAGGCGGATGGACGTGTACGGGTATGGAGACAACCTCATGAATCCATGGACCCTACATGTCAACAGGGGACTGTTCAAGCTGGTGGAGCTTCTGTGATGGTATGGGGCGTGTGCAGTTGGCGTGATATGGGACCCCTGATACGTCTAGAGACAACTCTGACAGGTGACAGGTACGTAAGCATCATGTCCGATCACCTACACCCATTCATGTCCATTGTGCATTCCGACGGACTTGGACAATTTCAGCATGATAATGCGACACCCCACACATCGAGAGTTGCTACCGAGTGGCTCCAGGAACACTCTTCTGACTTTAGACACTTCCATTGGCCACCTAAATCGCCAGACATGAACATTATCGAGCATATCTGGGATGCCTTGCAACGTGCTGTTCAGAAGAGATCTCCACCACCTCGCACTCCTATGGATTTGTGGACTGCCCTGCAGGATTCCTGGTGTGAATTGTCTCCAGGATACCTTCAGACATTAGTCGAGTCCATGCCACGTCGTGTTGTGGCACTTCTGCGTGCGCACGGAGGGGGGCTGCACGATATTACGTAGGTGTACCAGTTTTTCTGGCACTTCAGTGTACCTCTTAGATTACGTGCTACAAAATAGCACTGAACTTCTAAATCTGCCCATATACTTGCATTTCTATAGAAGGCTCTGCAGGGCTGCAGTGGTAACGCATTCACGTAACGCGCCGTTATCCCGGTTCTACCCCCAATGGCGCCAAAAAAAAACCGCCTACCGATTAATTGCTCACTGCAGTCGGGGGGGTTGGTTCCCTAAGCCCTAGAAGGTTTGGATTCCTCGGAAAACTGCAGGTTCTTGCGTCTTAACACTCGCAAACATTTCTACCATACTGGCGGCAAAGCTAACCTGGTACACTGTTAAGGCTATGGCGACCTAGTCACGCCCGTTCAACAAGTGTTCGTTCGCAAATTGGCGAAAAATGAGATAGCCCTCAACATTATTAGGTTATTTATCGCCTAATTTGGAATGCAGAAAAACGCGGTCGCCAAAATTCCAGGCGCCAAACTTCCTGCCAAGCAAACGAAGTCCTCTGAGTGGTCAGTTATTTGAATGACGTCAGCGTTTCCTATAATGAGTCTTTTTCCTAAATTTAATAAATACCAGATTTTAATTGCACCAATATGCCTATGTTTTATGTATTTTAGCATTATTTTAATGTTTTATGTACAAAATGTATCTTCTATTAACTCTCTTAACGTAAGAAAGGGCGAACTATATTGCACTGGCGAAATCATACTGCTCTGCGCCTTGTCAGTATACCACGTTAGCTTTGCCACGAGTATAGAAACAGTAACACTTGTTAGGATGCTTGCAGCGTAAAGACAATGAAGGTCGTGTTATACCGGGATCTCCAGTTTTCCGAAGAATTCGAACCACGCCGAGTAAACCAAGCCTCAGACCACGGTGGGTAGAAAAACGGCCCGTGTTCTACGATACCATTAGCAGTCGAACTCAGATGAATGATACGACGGACCAGTGCTTTCCCACTACGTCAGCCCTAGCCCTACATTTTTTCGAGAAATTCGAAGCTCTTAATACTCAGAGAACCAATCACCGGACTACGGTGAGTAAATAGTCCGTAAGCCCGTGTTTTTTTTCCGCCATTGATGTCTGAACCCGAATTAATGAATCTCTGAGTGAGCTCGTTACCACTGCACCATTGCAAGGCTCATCTATTAGATACTGTTTCTCGATTCTCAACAAACAAACAAATAATAGTTAATAATTTCGACAGCCACGTGTGAGCTCAAACTAGGATTCTTTGTGTATAAGAGAAAAAGCGACGTCATCCCCGGTCCAGAGTCGAACTAGGATCGCCCCGTTGATCCCAGAGCGCCTTAAACCCTAGGCCACCGAGGACAAGCGCGACGCTCCCGTTTCTCCATATGTAAGGATGTAAGATATTATTACCCTTCTCAGGGATAACACAATTGCCAAATAATGGTCAACACACAAAGCCACCGAGGCGAGGAGTTGTGTTTTTTCGCGAGGAATTTGTTTTAGTGAACAATTTCTACACCCCTGAGAAGGGTAATAGTCAGGGCCTGATCACCACAAAGGCGTCCAAAGCCCGGGCTTTGGGACTAGACTCTAGCGGGAGTGGGAACTGCACGGTGAACAATCCTTCTGCGCATGTGCGTGGTCCACGCACATGCTCAGAATAGAATCTAGTCCCAAAGCCAGTGCTTTGGACCCATTTGCGGTGATCAGGCCCTGGTGATAAGTATCTTACAAACAAATAATTCACACATAAACGGACTATAAACTCTCACTGGTAAGAAATGACGAATCGATACGTGGAATATACAAAAAAATATTTCAAACAACAATAAAAACATGTCTACGATGATTTATTAACAAAAACCAACGCGTTTCGGACGAACAACTCAGTCGCCCTTCGTCGGGAATACACGTTACTAAAATGTCAACGATCAAGAATGGTGTTTCTATTGACATAGTTGCAGAGTTGCCATTGCGATGTTTTTTGTTGGGGGTTTTTTTTGAAAAAATCGATTATTTTGGGATACCGTGTTGGTAGACATACGGCCAAATTTCCTAAGAAGCTGAAACTGTGAGAAAACGTTGGAAAACTAGAAGAAAAAAGTTTATTATAAAACGGGAGGCGCCGGGGAAGAGGAAACAGTTTGTGAGGTGGATTTGAGAAGGTTTTTCCAGGCGGAGCTGAAGAAATGTGTGAATCTATGGTCGTTCACTATGGTGTCATGAAATTTGTTCATAAAAAAGGCTACAACATAGTCGAGTTCGTTAGGAGATCTTGGTGAATTATACTAGCGTCGGAGAAGTTGAATTTATGGTCGTGTTTCGACGTTGTTTTAAATATTTTTAATATAAATTCTGACATTCATTTCTCAAAGCGATGCGTTTAGGCACTTCTTTAAAAAAAGCCACCACATTCATTTGGCCCTTCGTTTTTCAAAACAACGGCGATCTCACGCCAAACTCTTCACACCAGATTTTCACCATCGCATTATGTTCGTAAATGCGAGCCAAGAATAATTCAGGCGTAAACAGCCCTCTAGGCGCTATGATTGTAGAAGGATTTAAACGTTCTCAAGGGGGTTCTTCATATTCATTTAACAATTGCTACGTTGTTTACGGTTATATTAACACACACTCAACAGACGATATTGAACAATATGCATGTAATAAATTATAACTGAACGGCTATAAGTTTATGCGTAAACTATTTCTTCCTGAGCCAAATACCAAGAACTTATCACTACTTCTCTTTAATGTAATGTGCCATTTAAGGTGTATACCTCCATTAATGTGGCACCGTGTCAGACTTCAAAATACCATGTATTATTCGTGTCAATATCTACTTATTTTCTTTGCTAAAAAAGGGAAAAAATATCTTTTAATCCCTCCATGCAAACTAAGGGGAAAATCCGCTGAATTATTGCTTTCTATAATCTGTTTTCGTCATGTATATGTTGAATTTAAGCAAACAAATTCTTTATTTCCTTTCGTCTTTACGAGATCGATTGTGAAACCTGCATATCGTTTCTTAGCATAGTGTTCTTCCAAAGAATATCATCCCCCTCCCTCCCGCATTGACTAATGAATATATGTACAGTGTAACCCAAAAACAAGTGAAAATTTGAAACAAAGAAATTTTAGGATTTTTTAATGTATGGTGACGCAGTTTGCACAGATATACGTAAAATTACGGAGTGCTGAATCAATGAAAAAGACGTTTGTCTCATGTGTTTTTTAATTACGATTACGTCCACCAAATGATGCTGTATTAGTAATGATGTCGTAAAAATGACGCCATAAGAAGAGCTGCAAGTATAAAAAGAGCCATATGGTCATTACCTCATAATGTCCCATCGTAGAACTTCATCAGTGATGTCCGATATATTAAGCATCTATTATAATAACGTACTTTGTGTTCCGTTATAGATTAAGCACCATCTGGTGGACACAAGTATTACTAAAAATTTATATATAAAGAAAACCTCAATTTTATGCATTTCCATACAATTCGCGTTAACATACATTAAAAAATAACCGAAATGCAAACTTTTCAAACGTTTATCAACTTTTTGATCATTCTGTATCTCGCATAGCAGAAGTATGCAACATCATACCCTGGCGAACTGAAGACTCATTAGACCAGTCTACAATAGATTGCTAAAATCGTTCAATGGTCCGTTGCTTGGTTTTGCTTGCTTTTATGATGCAAGGATGGGAAAGGTCTCGCGGCGCCGAAACTTGTGGTCTTCCGTAGAATCGGAAACTGTTAAGGAACTGTGGTGGCTAAAAAAGTGGTACGCACTCTACGATGCCATTGGAAGTCGACTCCGGTCAATGGCACTACAGAATATTTCACCATTTCGCCACCGTAGAGTAGTTTACCTACATTTTTTTAAGGAATTCGAATATTTTTGGAGAAGCGACATGCGTTCTACAGTACCATTGGAAGTCGACTCCGGGTTAAAGACACAGCGTACGAATACTTTGTCAATATGCCACCGTAGAGTGGTTTACCTACATTTTTCTGGGGGATTCAAACATTTTTTAGAAAAGTGGCACGCATTCTACGATGCCATTGGAAGTCGACTTCGAGTTAATGGCACGACAGAATATTTCACCATTTCGCCGCCATGGGTTTACCTACATTTTTCTAAGCAATCCGAATATTTTTAAGAAAACGTCACGCATTCTACGATACTTTTGGAACTCGACTTCGGGTTAATGGCACGGCAGACGAATACTTTGCCACTACGCCACCGTAGAGTATTTTACCTACAGTTTTCTAAAGAATTCGAATACTTTTAGAAAAACGGCGAGCATTCTACGATACTTTTGGAAGTTGATTCCGGGTTAATACGATAGACGAATACTTTGTCACTACGTCACCGTAGAGTAGTTTACCTACATCTTTCTAAGGAATTAGAATATGTTTAGAGAAACGACACGCTTTCTACGATACTTTTGGAAGTCGATTCCGTGTTAATGACACGGCATACGAATACTCTTCCACTATGACACCGTAGAGTAGTTTACCTACATTTTTCTAAGGAATCCGAACTTTTTAAAGCTTAGGCGGTCAACTCCTCCTTCCCACTCTACAACGGGCAATTAATCAGCAAACTTTGGGTTTAACCATTGGGAGATACCACTGCACCATCGTAGATCCCTTTGTACACGTCTGGTTCACACATGCACTTGAGCTGCATAAATAAACCAACTGGTAGCATTATTAAATCAAAAAATATATTAAAAGCAGAAAATGCAAAGCACAGAGGAACTAAAGACTAAAGAAAATTGCAAATTTTCAACCCCGAGGGTTTTATTCATCAGCAACTGCATAGATTCCTCCCTCCTTCAACTGATTATTTTCTTTCTAATCGTAAATAAATGCATGCAATCGAAAAGAAAACAACCCCAACGACTAGAAATTTGTGTGGTCCCTGATGAAGAACAAAACTTTCGAGGGTTGAAAGTTCTGCAATTTTCATTCATTTTCTATATGGTTCATACTCTTTTCTTTCTGTATGGTGTTCAGCATTATTTGTTTGCATGCATACTGAAAATATTCATACAGTTCTGGCTATGACAATACTGAAGGGTCCAGAAAGGGATATCGCTGACGACAAGGTTGAACATGCTAGAACTCTGTAGCTGCCGGGAATGAGGCAAATATTATTACAGATAAATTTTACTGTACGTCCATCTCTTCCAACCTTAAGAAACGCTATGTATCTAGCATTCTCCATACCACGGAAGACATGGCGTTGCATGTCCAAGCTGTCAAAAGTATGAAGTTTCGATATATAATACATATGCTTTTAATCTGGCCTTGTTCGCTTCAGGGTCTCTCTACCGATCGACCGCTCTTTAACTGGTCGATGCTGCTCGAACCGCCACACCTAGTTACGGGTTCAAAAGGTACCCCTTTCATGTTTACTTCCACCTCTGTGTGGCTAAGTTTGGATAACCGTAATAATAGGCTTAGCCGTTTTTTAAAAAAAAAACTAGTAGCCACCGCTTTGCTACTCTTCCTGCCTCACTAATTGAAACCATCTTTGTTCTCTTCTGAAGGCTTTCAAATTCTGATGATTGATATATCTGTTCAAGAGTTCTTGCCTTCTTACGTTAGGTTGTAATTGGCGGAGATGTCCTTGCTGATTCGTCGTCGATAGTCGTTGCGTGTTAAGGTTGTCACTTCTGATTGGTCCGTTGGGACACTTCACGACATTCTAAGTTCTCCATTTTAAAAAAAAAAAAAAAAACTATCTGACCACTGTGTCTTTTTAATCAGGTACTATCTAATCACCATCGAAACTTTTAATCGCGTCTGAATCAGTTCCAATGCCTCACGCTATTGCTTATAAAGTTAATTATCAAGGTATGATAATTCTGCAGTATACTTACAGATTATTCAAGACGAATTTGGGAACTAATGTACAATTCTCATGAAAAAGGAATACGAATTTCTTAAAACTAAAGTTAATATACGTATGTAGTAATATATTTATAGTAGAAAACTTACAAATCTCCATTTAAAATCTGCAAGTATAATCTACTAATGTCTAATAGCTTTCATATTGTACTATATATACAAGAGGTAACCTACTATGAATTTTATATACTTTGTTCATAAGAATCATACCCAATATTCTTTGTATATTCGGTCATACGTTGTATTAAATATGTGTAAAAAATTAAATATTTGCGTGTCTAAGAGAAAAAGATAGTCATTATCTAATTCTGCTCTTTGTTGAATGGAGACTTTTGGCTGGTTTTTTTTTTCCAAAGCAATGATAGTCACGTTTTTCAATTTTCGAACGCAAGTTCTTTTTATTCGCAACTTATATGTCAAAAATGTTGACTTAAATGAAGGGGATGTCATAAGAAGTGGCGGGAAAGTTACATTATAAAGATAAATATAATATGAAGTGAAGGAGATATTGTATACTGGTGTCCAAAATTAAGGTTATATTCAATGTTATTTCAATGGGAGAGGTACATATTTTGCTCTGTAACTTTCGATATGCTTTATTTATAAAAAATCATTTTACAGAAAATTAAAGAGCTATAAACACTTAACATAATTACAAAAAAAATCAAGCTTTCTCAAGTATCCTATGAAGGATATTACTAATCTTCGCGATTTAATATAACTTTCTATTGTAATCTACTTGATTACAGACATATTTCAACTTTGCAATGTAACTTCACGTAGTATTAAGCATATTAGGTTTGCAAGTAGATGAATCAACACAAAATTTTACTAGGAGATTCCATATCTACAGCTATTCGAACGCTGGTGTAAGGTCTAAAAACACCCCGAAACGATGTCTTGCCAAACCCGACTGGTTCATTACCGACTAAACTCGACCAAATTTCAAATCAGAAGGGCTGGAAGGAGGATTGTTACTATGACAAAAGATTTACTTAAAGGGGGTATACACTATCTTCAGATAACAATTTCTTTGAATCATCTACAAAGATTAAAATTTGAACTGCTTCTAGGATGACTAGGAACTCATGTTACTTTGAATTATTTTTCTTTGATGAATTTTCCCCCACACTTTATCAAGGTTTATAACTGGCAGTCTTATTAGTACTGTCGTGTTTAAAAATTGCTTTTTTTGTAATTTAATTCATTGTTTCAGTGAATGAATGAATGAATTAATGAATTAATTCATTGTTTCAGTGTTCCTGATTTTTTATTTTTAAAATTTTGTGCATTTTTTATGTCTAATTTTTTTTTTTTTATTATTATTTTACTTTCAGTTTAGTTTCTGTACGTATGAAAATATTGTTGGGCGGTTTTGGATGTCTTTCTCGCAATTGTACGCTTCAAGGGTCTTCTAATTTTTTTCATCTACTGTCATGTGCACTTATTCTTTCCTCTTAAATTATGATACCTTCTGTCACATACACTTATTCTTTCTCTTCTTTCCTTCTAAATTATGGTATCTTCTGTCAATTAAGTTATCGTAAAATTCCGTTCATTTCTTTAAAGATATCACCACTTTAAAAAGGTTTGGCTGTGGTCTGTTCAATATCGAGTTGGGTTTAAAATGCCATCCTCCTACGGCATTATAATGGTTCGGTTGCGAGCAGTAAAGCATTTCTATATTTCTATTGCAAAGGAGATGTTTTGTATCCATTGAGAAACAAAATAATGGTAAAACTTCTGTGGCATAGAATGTGATGATGTATTTTTCTGAACGCACAGCCATCCTTCCTCAATACCATCTACTGGTAAATGTGCAAGAGCTGCACACATCCGTATGTGGAAATGAATATCCTCGTTTTCGGTATACAGCCGTACCATTCCCAGTTCTTGCACTTTGCTCCACAAACATTACGCAATATGAAAATGACAATCATCGATAACTGCATTCGGAAATGTGTTTTGTATTACCAAGACTGCTTCCATTTCAAACTTAAACTCATCCGGTAAGTAACATCGTTCTTGAAGTTGATTAGCTGAAGAAATGCATCATACCTCTTAATAACACTTAATGGGTTTGTGAGTCTCCCCTGTGACCACCCCACCCTTGTTAAACTTTTGTTAACCGTACTTTCAACTCATACTCAATCCCCTCTCATTTTATAATTCGGTCTGGTTTGACATGTTTTTTCGTTCGGTCGAGAATGGACCGGTCGGGTTTGACACGTTTTTTCGTTCGGTCGAGAATGAACCGGTCGGGTTGAACCCACTTTTTCGTTCGGTCAAGAATGAACCTGTCGGGTTTGACACTTTTTTTGTTCGATCGAGAATGAACCGGTCGGGTTTGGCCCTACTTCCTCGAAACGTTATGTTTTTAAACCTTATGCCAGTGTCGAAATGACTATAGTTATAAGTAGAGGTCAACGTTATACCCTTATGTCATTGACATCTACTTATTATAAATATTTTAACGAACAAAGCATATCTTAATATGTTTTAACAGCATATTTTAACATGTTTTACAACGTATTTTGACATGTTTAGAACATATTTCAGCATATTTTTCTAACGTATTTTAAAATTCATCAGAGTTAGACAAATGACAAATGAAAGCTGGTGGTGGGGGTGGGGGGGGGGATCAAATATATGACTTGTTCAACATCCCGGTGTCCATGTTCTTATATTGGAAATATTCCCAACTACATATTTAAGGAGAATATAGAATAATAGTAATTCCCTATCTATCTATTCTTCCTGCGATTCCTGTCATGTGGTAAAACTAGGTACAAATTTTTGTAATTTTTTTACCCCGTTCGTTTTCCTTACTAAGGTAGCTTAGCTCCTTGGGAAAACAAAAATTACGAATGAATTTTATCAACAGAGCATTGTGGGTAGGGCCGTATCTATCCTTATACTACTTCCATATTAGCCACGCCCATAATCTCCTCCTTGTTAACCTGTAGGCTGACTTCCTTAGGAAAAGAAAAAAAAAATTTTTGCAAATTACAAGTGAATTTTATCTACAGAGCATTGTGGGTAGGGCCGTAGCTCCTCTTATACTACTTTTATATTGGACACGCCCATAATCTCTTCGTTGTTAACCTGTATCAACCTTTTCTTCAGACCATTGCACATGATTTTGGTGTTTATAAATTCATTTTATGTATCCGTTATGGAGTTCCCTTCTTTGATTCCATCTAAGCATCCTTTTACCTTACCACTTGAAGTTTTTGGATGTTCATTTTTCAAAAGTGATAATCGATTCATCAGAGTTCAACTCTATTTAACTATCTGTATTAATTTCATTTCTTTGTCGCCAGCTCATTGGAGATCCATTGCTTCATTCAAATTTAGAAACTATCTTTTGCATGGTTAAATGGAAATATTTCGGTATATTTACTGGCGTACGCAGAGGGTGTTGATGGCGGTTATGGCCCCCATCGTTTACATTTTGCATGTATAAGATGGATATATAGAGTTTTAGCTCTGTAACCCCTTCATTGAGCCTATAACCCCCCACCACTTATGAACTTTCTACGTACGCCTGCGGGTATATTATCTTTTCTCCTAGGTCAGTTTTCGTCAATCGGAATTTGTTTTTGGGCTTTGCGGCGCAAGGTCTTTTAAGGTAAGGTTTTCTGGAGTAAGGTCATGCTGCGCCAGGACCTACTGTTTTTCATTGAATCTGAACCTTTGTTATCTAAGAAAACAAACCACAAACAACGCATCAGTGGAAAAATAACAAAAGTTCACCACTTTTTAGGCTCCAACTCGAATTTTCTCCATGGTCAACACACATATTACCATATTTTCTATTTAATCATAGAGCCCCATATCGTGTGTATGTATGTATGTATGTATGTATGTATGTATGTATGTGTGTGTGTGAGAGAGCGCGCGTGCGTGTGCATGTATGTATGTATATACTGGGTGAGTCAAAAGTTTGTAAAGACTTTAAAAATCATTAAAAAAGAAACAAATAATGATAAAAAAGTGCTGTTTGCACGAAAGGGTTTCTAGAAAAATCAGATCTTTTTTAGTAGCAAAAGAATTTAGTTTAAAAGTCACTTGTAGAAGACACTGATACGCATTGTATTCAGCAGAAGCATGCAATGCAGGCTTGCAATAAAGGACCTGAATACACGTAGAATGTTCATTCGAATCCAACAGTTCTGCATAATTGGAGAATGTTATCGTTACCAGATTAAGAGTTGCTGATGAAGTTCTTCTACATGAACGTGAATCCACCGTGTTACTAAAACTTCGCACGGTGAAACAACTGAAGACGAGAAATGTCCACATGTCTTGTTCGCCTTAGTTCTGTCATACAATGTTTTGGAGGTCATATTGAACAACTGTTGCAATAATAAATCGATGGAATGCACAGTTGTCCTGTCCATTGTCTTTTGGAGTTTTCAGCACCATTTGTAGGTGATATTTTTGAGTAAACTTTTTTTACTACTAAATATTAAAAAAATCCGATTTCTTTGCAAAACTTTCTTGCAAACCGCACTTTTTTAAAATTATTTGTTCTTTTTTTTATGATTTTTAAAATTTTTCATGAACTTTTGGCGCACCCTGTATATACTGAAGTACCCATCGTAATCTAGGGTTTAATGCCTTTGGTAGTAACGTAGCAATTCAAAATTCATGGGGACTCAAGTGGCTGTGAGGACTCAAGTGGCTTTAAAGAAGACTGTGATGCAGCCTTAGAGAAATAGTGTTTTGTTATCCAATGGAGGGACTTGAGCCTCCTTTCCTCCCCCACTGTCCCTTGGTAACAGAGGTCCTGATTTCCCGGAAAACTGTAGTAAGTACCGGCACACATGGGTACCCATATGGGGGGGGCAGAGGGACTTAAGCTCCCCCCCAGCCGTTCAAAAATTTTATTTGCCTAATTCTGCTATGCATTTAGTTTCAAAGGTTTTACAAGTAGATTTTAAAGTAAGATACTTTTTAGCTCATTACTAATTGTCAAGCAGTATCAATTACTTTTGTAGCATTTTAGTATCTTGTACATTCACTAAAATTTTTGACAGTCTTGAGAAGAAGGTAATAATATTTCTCACCCACCCCCCGTAGAATTACTCATACGGGCGCTCATGCCGACACACGATAACCTTTGCTGTATGCACGCTGTTGAAATATAAATAAACAATTTGGTACTGAAAAGGATCAAAACTGATGTAGCCTAAACTGGAGCTTCAGATATATTAATCTCAAAGAATCTATCATTTAAAAGGAAAAAAGTGGTGAAAATGGCGTGCTTATTTGTTTTTCGTTTTTTCGTGTTAACGTGTAAATTTGCTTTCCAAAAGTAGTATGGGGAACACATTGGACCATCCTGTGCACAAGTACTCACGTAGTTGTCTAAATTAGCCGAAATTTTTAGTACTGCTCCTACGATTACCCAATACTCCCGACCTAAGTATGTCGTGAGACTGAAACGTGCCGTCGACAGCGCCATTAATACTACAAATTGTTTTGAGGGACCGCATAAGAATAGATGGTAGGTGAATGCCTAAAATTATCCGTCTCAAATTATGATAACTACGCAATTCCAAGCACGTTTCATGCTCTGTTGATTCTAGGCGTTGTGTTGATATTCTCCAGAGGCAAAGTATTTCTTGCAGTATGTCGGTATTCCTTCCTATTTAATCTCATACATTAACCGCGAGTAAAAACTTCGGTGAGGCAATCGTACTTTTGACCAAACGTTGTTTTGTCAATTGAAAGTCATTTACCCGTTGAGCTTAAAATGTTTTCAAAAATCTACGTGCCCGAATTTTTTCGCAAAAGTTAACTTCAAAACGGTAGAAGAAGAAGAATTATTTTACCATTAACTGGAGTATTATTGTTATTATTATTCGTCTAGCGGTCCAAGACACTCCGGGCTAAACGGAGGGACCCTGGTTCGAATCCAGGATGGGGAAAGCGTCTCTTTTTCTCCAAAATTACACAAGCTCTAGTTTGAGCTGTAATTAATACGTGGGTGGCAAAAATTATAGTATAATTATTGTTAAATATACGTTTAGGTATTTGTTATTAAAATTTCTATGACTGGATGCCACTCAGCGTACTTCAATCAGTGGCAGTTGCGCGGGGGATATTGGACAAAACCCTTGCCCCCAAATCCGCAAAAGTACTTTTATTTTAGCTAACTTGCTTGCCTCTACACAAAAAGTGAGGTATGTTCTCGCATTCTTCGATTCATCTTTGTTTTATTTATTTACAACAATCGTTTTATCTTACTGTTTACATACGAGGACAAACTTAATTTCTCCCTAGAAATACACCTTTCAACTTGCTCTTCCATATTTTCTTGCTTCTTCAAGACATAACCTCCTCTTCCTCCTCCTCTTCGTTTCGGGAGGTTAGTGGCCAGCATAGCCGACAGTTTCTCTCCCTTCCTATGGATAATTTCTTTTATTTGAGTTATGTCCAAAGATTTCAATCATCCATTATTTTCTTGTTCTGTATCTAGATGTCCTGCTCATGATGCTAATTTCTATATTTGAATTTTTCACCTTTCACTATATGTCTACAATACGCTAGTGTCTTTAGTAATGCATTGATGATAACTCTTTTGGGTCTGAATTTGCTCAAGACCACTCTCTCTCCATCTATTTTACTCATACGCACCTCACCATATTACCTTTCGGTAATATGATGGGTACGATTGTCTTTGTACTTTCTGTTCTTTTTCTTCCTTATTTCCTGATACGACAACAATAACCTAGCACAGACGTTTCCATTATCAGATATTGAACTCAGGCCTTTCATATCTCTAAGAAATTTCATTTATGTTGCTGACCTTGTTCTTCTTCTCTTCCTCCTATTGGATGCAATCTTCCTTCCATCTCGTTGGGGCGGATAATTTTCCCTTCCCAGGTATCATTGCGCCATCATGATGTCCTTAAATATTTAGGTTTTATCACTCAAGGACCACTAAGCCAAGGCTCACGGTTTTCCGAGAAATTCGGACTTCTTTTGTCTAGGGAATAAATCTCGGGACAAGGTATCTGTAAAAAAAGGGACCAGCCCTGTGTACTCGCTGGAATCAACCCCAAATTATCCTCATAGTGATGAAATACATTGCCCCTAGGCTACCTTAAAACATCATAGTATTCTTTTCCTAATTTGCTTCAAGACGTGCGTTGCCTTTAATCTGTTATTTGTGTCTTCCTCACATTTGTTACCTCTTACCGTAACGCAAAGAAATGTATGTTCGGTTTTGCCATTTTCTCTGTGTAACACAAAGGAGCCAATTCCAAAAAAATATTGGAGAAACCCTGAATGAAAGAATCCACATGTGCCATCAAATGAGTCAAAAACCAGAAACAAAAACGCCATAAACAATTATGGTGCACCTTATATCTTTCACCACGGGCGCCGTTAGCGGGGGGGACAGGGGGGACCCGTCCCCCAAGTGTTGGTATTAGGGTTCCCTGTATCCCTCCAATTTCAAACAAAATGCCTTCTACTGGTATATTGTCCCCCCGCCCCCAATATTTTTATGTCGTCGGCGCCCATATCTTTCACCATTAACTATATTCTTTCTGCATTCCTTCAATTTTAGGGGCGGCTGAAGGGGCCCGAGCCCCTTAGAGTTGACTTCCCTCATCGAACGAGTTTGGTTATTTCGCAATAGGTGATCAGTATTCGCCATGTCATGGATGGCATAAAATGGATGTAAATGCTAGACATGCCATGAAAGGATAGACCTGGTGAATTTCTGGGTGATAAAAATAACACAATGTACCTCACCCATTTACCAGCATTGTATATCACACTGTATGTACTCGAGAAGATACAGATAACTTATCACTGCACTTGCTCATAATTATGAAAGTGACCAGTCAGAAGATGACTTGTTTGTGACGTAGGCTCATTGATAATAAAAAGGGCGTGGCAGCTCAGAGTATTTCTGATACGCCGCAGAGAAAAGATTCGTAATAAACGATTTCCGCAACGTTTGCAATAATGTTCCATAAACATTGCTATCCCAATATTCTGTAGCAGTTCATACTTGGGTATGAACAAGAATTGTTTGACAACTAATAATTCAATACTCAATAGAAAATAATATACAGTGAGAATTATACCATACACGTCAATGCACGCGATAGTCTTCCTAGTATTTTTAAAAACTACATGTAACAAATTAGTATACCGTCCGTATAATTATCAGCTCTCGGTTAATTACATATTTAACTACACTTTCCATCAAGTTTTAAAATTTTTATGTTAGTAAACAACGAAATATGCATAATTTAACTGTTTACTCCAAGATACTTTTTCGTAAAAGATGTTAGTTATTACACAATTTTTGTCGTTAGTTTTGGACTCGGCTTGCGTAAATATTTTGTTTTATACCTTAACAAATATTCCGGAATTCCCAAAAGGTAACGCTACTGGCCCTGTAAATCAACTCCGGAATTGGGAAAAAGAAATGGCAAGCGTGTTCGCCATCATCTTACTAAAACCTGGATTTTCTTTATGATGTACGAGCACGTTACCATCAGGGGCGAAGGATGGGGGTGGGGCTCAAAGGACTCGATCCCCTCCCATTGGATAGCAAGGTAAAATGTTCACACCCCTCTCCCTCTTTTCGGTCTGTGGGAAGCCACCAACTGGGTCCTTCACCACGGTAGCTCCGATGCTACCGTCTTCTATGACTCTCAGGCTGCTTTGCTTGGCCTCCAGGCCGATCCTGCTGTTTGGCCGGTCTGCCCCATTGTCCAGGACATTGTGGTCGCGGCGGCTAGATGTGCGGATGAGGGGAGGTCTGTGATATACTGTTGGTTTCCTGGCCACACCGGTAATCGTGGTAACGAAATTGCGGACACTTGGGCGCGTCGAGCCCTAGAGGACGTAAACGGTTCCTGCAGTAACAGACCCTCCCCGCACAACCCCTCCCTTTCCTGCCGTATCAGGAGTCTGAAGGACACCTATCGAAGTGACATGGTGAACCTCTTGATAAGAGACATTACGGGGCACTTCCGATCAAAGTTCGAGGTGCGAAAGTCGCCATACTTTCTTTCCGATTGTCTCCCAAGGGGGGCACAGACCAGGCTGCATCGTTTCAGAATTGGCTGTGCATTCACCAACAAGTACCTCCACCGCATTAGGCAACTCCCGTCGCCTGTGTGTCTCCAGTGTCAGGAAGGTGCTGACGAAACACTGGAACACATTCTTTTGCGGTGTCCGGCCTACGGCTACCTCAGGGAGGAGCTCCTTCTCGCCCGCCGCCGTTTAGGCCTCGCCTCGCCACCAGGTCTGTCCGACCTCCTGGATCCCACCGGATCCCCCCGCCTTCGCGCTGCCTCCGTGGCTGTGCTAAACACCTTCCTTTCCGGTCTTGGCCGGTTCCTGTAGGTTACTCGGCTGGCCCATGGGGGTGTCTCCGGTCCTGCTGCCTGGGCCGTGGCCGTTCCCCGTGGCGGCCCCCCGGCAGCTGGTTTCGGTGTGCGTTGAATGACGACTTTACGTGAACGTGCATCTATGAATGCCGTGTTGATTGGCAATCCATCTCCCCCTCAGCCGCCTCGGCGGCTGATTACGCTGTTCAAGCGTCCTGTCTGGGATTACAGCGCCGCCACCTTCGGCGGCCACCTTTCCCATTGCCCTTCTTGCGAACAACACTCACTCTCCCTCTTTTAATACCCAATCACAATCTTCTTTAAAGCTATTTGTGCCCTCCCCATAATTTTTGAATTGGTAAGCCCAATACTATACCTATATAATATTATAAAAAATAATATAATAGTGTACCTATATTACCACCCATAAGAATATGTTAAAAAATCATACGATAATACTCCTTAGCGTACTGTCTTTCGGTCTGTTCGTCTGTGACTGAAAAAAGTACGGAGCCCCATATATTGATACACCATTATAATTTTTACGTAAAAAGTCAGAATCGCTTTTAACGACGTTGAAAGGAGCGGCGAAGTTTTGACGCTATAAACGGGTAGTACTATAACGAATAAATAATTTTAAAATGTTGGTATGCAGCATTGGATTTTTCAAATTGTGTTATTAATGCATATTATATTTATTTTAACATCTCCATTTTAGTGAAAGATGTAAACTGTTACAAGAAAAATAAGATATTTAAATACAACGGTACAACTCGTGCAAAATAATAAAAAAAAAATTCATACGCACCAAATTTTGTAATAAAAAATCAATTATTTTAGCATAGAATACTAAATATGAAAGGCAATAAGAAAAAGTGAAAGGGAAGATATACAGGAATCACACAATGACTCTATGTTAAGATATGCAACGATAACTTATTTAGCGAAATACACGAGATTTCTGGAAATTGATAATGGCACAACCAAGGGAAAATAACGTTATTTCTATGGGACTCGCAACGGAATTTCAAAATTTCGAGGCGTTAGCAGAGGTATGACTACGATAGAAATATTATAATTGATGTATTGTAATGGTAGATGTTATAATGGACAGAGGCAGATTTCTAAGTAGGCACACAAGGCACAGGCCTAGGGGCGGCACTTATCGTGGGGCGGCATCAAAGAGCTTAAACATAAAATTATCCAAACTCGACATCGTTGAAACAAATTTTCTTTTAATTATTGCCCTGTTTCCTCAATAGCTATGACATACAAGCGACTACTTTAACTTGCCTGCAAATACAAACTACAGAATCGAAAGACAAAGGGCCCTAAAAATTTTGCCCCTGGGTATTTGCCCAGCGTACCCATTTATAAATCCAGGCTTAACACGTTTGTTATATATACTAATAGTAAATGAATGAATAATGAAAAACTTGACTGATAATGAAAAAATTCATGCAAGGATGCATACGTGTATTTTTCTCAAATACGCGAAATACACGTAAAAACATCAGAGGCTCCAGGATTCCATACTAAAATTATTGTGGATTCAAAAAGTGTCTCGAATCCACGAAGTCGGAGATTATGGTAGCAATAATTTCGAATTGTATCTTATTAGTTTGAATAATTATGCTTTATAATTACTTGATTATGCTTTATAATTGCTTGATTATGCTTTATAATTACTTGATTATGCTTTATAATTACTTGATTATGCTTTATAATTACTTAATTATGCTTTATAATTACTTAATTATGCTTTATAATTACTTGATTGTGCTTTATAATTATTTACATTTTATAATTAATTAATTAGTTATAATAATTATCCTTTACATATCAGATGCTAGGAGTATGATACGCGTGGTTTGTTTTTTTTTTGTTTCTTTTTAACAAATATTCCTTTCTTTGTAAAGGAGGGAGGGGGCGGCAGTACAGGCTGTGCCTAAGGGCGGCAATTTTATAAATCCGCCATTGATAATCGATGATGTATTGTAATGATAGATGTTACAATCGATGATATATTGTAATGACAGATGTTATAATCGATGACGTATATTAATAATAGATGTTATAATCGAGTTAGATTGTATATTTAACGTATCTATCTACGTTATTGCAATTAAATTGGGTTACGCCTTTTTGTCATAGTACGTAACAACCTTTTTTTTTCTCTGGCTATCATGAAGTCTGTATCAGGGCGGTATAAAAGAAAGGTATTTTGGGGGTTACCGCCCCTCATTTAAACACTATTAATGCCAGCTCTAAAAATTTCTTGTGAACGAAAATTTGGTTTCCATCAAAACCACCCCCTTTTTTTCAACAAAAACATCTTCTTCTCAAAGTGCAATGCAAGGACCTACTATGTACCTTAAAAAAATCGTAGTAAAACTTTGTCGTATAATAATAAATTCCTCCACAACACCTCCTTAAACTACTTAAAAAAATCATTTTGGTTTTCGTATTAGATACCAGCATGTGTGTGTGTGTTCCTCCTTTATTGTTAACTCCTTTTTTTTTTACTTGTCTGATGCATGAACGTCAACTATAAGAGGCCCATGTCCCTTGGGCCCTTGAACAATATTTGTGGAGGCAGGGCCTTCCTAAAGATAACGAAAAATAAACTAAGCCGACGAACGAACCAACAACGTAATCGAGAATGAAAGGAAAGACATAATATTCAAAATATATTTATTAAAGGATTTCAATAGATATTGAACCCACTATTGCTTTTGGTTTTTCTGTCTGTACGCAATAAAAAGGGCAAGGGGTCTTCTGTAAATGCAATAACGATGGCTGTTGTTAACGTTGAAAACCTACCGAGTTACTTGAGAATTAGAGAGTTGTGAATTAGAGAGTTGCGGATTAGACAGTTTAGAATTAGAGAGTTGCGGATTAGCACAGTGCAGATTAGAGAATTATGGATTAGAGTTGCAGATTAGAGAGTTGCGAATTAATGTTAATTGAAACCCGCTAAATTTAAATATCGACCTTAGGCGATTTTCTTTCACTTGCTTGTTGTCATTGCTCATGAATTTCCTATCTCTGTAAATAAGTAATTGAATTTTATTTATGCGGAAACAGACATCCCGTATTCTAGTAATTATTAAGTAATTGAAATAGATACGAAAATTCTTACATTTGTTGTCCGTTTAAGTTTTGGGGAGGTTCCTTTTAATACAATTATCGGGGTAGTAAAATTTGGGCCTACCTAGGGCTCCTAATATTTTTTTCGAGTTTGGGCCCCTCTTTCTCTTTGGACTAATGTCTCAAGAGTTTCTCCCCAAAGCAGCCAATATGATCTTTGTTGATACGAACATTATCATTCACAGAAACATTGACATCCGCCGATTGCCGTAAAAAGAAGAAAGTAGAACGCGAACATTAATTTCGGGAAACGTGGAACATCAGTTCGCTAATTTGCAATCGATTAAAACTCTAATCAGAAATTAATCGCATCGACTATTTAATCGAAAGTTGGGGTAATTTTTCAATCGGGGTTAAGAAATTGATTAGCGCTTTTAAATTTTGGCTATTTTCGTAATCGCATTAAGGATTCAATTTCAATTTATTTCAGATTGGAATTTTGCGTTTTCGACGCAATTTGTATTAAACGTATAGATTGCTTTCACAACTGTTTTTTTTCACAATTTCTATTTCTAAACATAGTTATTAATTTTATTCGTGGAATTTTCGCGATTTTTTTAAACAAATGAAAAAGGGGAAACCTATTTTGCATATTTAAATAATATTTATATATAATTTTTACGTTTATATATAAACCTTTATAATTTTTATTTGTTTACTTTGTTTATATGGCTGATCTATTTATTCCCATATAAACAACCTTCCTCTCTTTTTATATATATTATATAATATAAAGCTCGTATTTCCGTTGAAGACTAAATTAAAAGCCTTCGTTTCCAAAATTAAAATTAAATGCTTTCATTTCCAAAGCTTTCACACAAAATCGTGGCGTTCACTTTCGATGTCATTATGCCTTTGAAACAGAATCTAGCTCTAGTAACATAATCTTCTTGTGTGTGCATGTATTTTAACAACATGGATAGAAGGAATTTGATTTTATACCGTTTAGAAAGTGTCCTTGAACAAATAAAAGCATCTCTTTGTAGTACAGAGGGTGTTTACACATATTTATAACGACTTTGATTTTAAATTTCCAAAAAAAAAAAAACTAGCAGCGACTAGAAAAAAAATCTGACAATACGCTATTACCTGAAAAGTGAAAAATCGTTTGCGACTAAAAATTTAGTTTGCGCTGTGAAATGGCATACAAAAGGGACCTGTGGCTTGAAGGTTATATATTTACCCTTTCCGAAGAGAAATATTCATATTCAATAATTAAAAAACAATGCAACAAGCATGGTTTTCCAGTTTCAAAATATAAAATAAGCGATATTATTAACGTAAAAGGGAAAATTCGGAAAGCTTTAATGTCAATAGGGGAAAAAATCCAAAAGAAATGTCCCAAAAG
The DNA here is from genome assembly GCA_006491805.2 of Dysdera silvatica. Classification (NCBI taxonomy): domain Eukaryota; kingdom Metazoa; phylum Arthropoda; class Arachnida; order Araneae; family Dysderidae; genus Dysdera; species Dysdera silvatica. Next base: position 89,088,907 of record QLNU02015270.1, read on the forward strand.
CTTCGTACATCTTCTAACATTTCTATAGTGAAGTCTATACAAGAAAATTATTAAAATATTTTTCAAGAAATTTATTAAAATATTTTACAAGAAAATTATTAAAATATTTTACGAGAAAATTATTAAAATATTTCACTAGAAAATTATTAAAATATTTTTACAGAAAATTATTAAAATATTTTTGAAGAAAATTATTAAAATATTTTACGAAAAATTATTAAAATATTTTACGAGAAAATTATTAAATTGTTTTACAAGAAGAATATTAAAATATTTTACGAGAAAATTATTAAAATATTTTAAGAGAAAATTATTACTACATCAGCATCAACTATAAATAAAATAATTAATAAAGATTTGAATTTAATTAAAACAAAAAAAGTGCAGTTTATCGTCTGCTACCTCGGCATGTTGCTGAGTGGAAGACTAGATGCGAATCGTTATATGAAAGTCATTTAGCAAGAAATAGATGGACAAAAATGTTGCAATTGACGAAGTATGGATTTATTTAAATGATTGTAATAAAAAAATCGATTTTTTATAAAAAAAAAGAGGCCCGGGTGGCACAAAAGTTTGTTTCAAAGGGAGGAAAAAAAATTTCTATAAATGATTTATGGTTATCGCTGGCATTTCTTGTAACGGAAAATAAAAAATAAGAAAAGTTGAAAAAATCCAAAACTCAACTCTATATATTATCAAAATAATGTTCTGACTCCTATTTTTAAAGAAGATATTCCAAAATTGTATCCTACTGACTTTTAAAGTGTGGAACTCCATCAGGACAAAGCGAGCAGCCACACCTCCAAAAGCACAGTCGCATTAAATGAGACAAGAAACTGGAATTAAGTCAACACCAATTAGCCATATTCCTACCCAGTCTCCAGATGTAGCACCGATGGCTTATTGTGCATTTGGACTTTTAAAACAATCTCTTTCAAAACGCCGACCCACTACCTTGGATGGCATGTGGTAAAGCTGTAGAAGAGCAATGGAACAAAATTCCTCTTGTGAATTTACAAAAAATCCCTACTATCGTGGAAATATAGATGTAATGTTATAGCTCAAAAACAGAGATACTAGACAGAATACATTAGAATTTTTTTTATTCCATGTATTTTATTTACGCTGTCAAAATCTTTATAAATATGTGTAAAACACCCTCTGTATACAGAAAATATATCGGTAAATATTTGCTTATTCTAGGTCCCCTATTGTCCAATATATCAAAAAGGGTAGAAAACTATTGAAACGACACTAAAATATGTGGAGCTACAAAAACCGCGACAGAAACTGACTTGATTTGCTGTTCTTTTTTAAATTCTGACATAGTATTACCGCGAGAAAGAGAAAACTCCCTGAAACGACACTAAAATATGTGGAGCTACAATAAGACGCGACAGAAACTGACCTGATTTGTTGTTGTTTTTTAAATTCTGATATTGTATTGCCGCGAAAAAGAGAGAACTCATAGAAACGACACTAAAATATCTGGAGCTACAATAAGACGCAACAGAAACTGACCTTATTTGCGTTTTCTAAATTCTGACATAGTATTACCGCGAGAAAAAGAAAACTCATAGAAACGACACTAAGATGTATGGAGCTACAATGAGATGCGACAGAAACTGACCTGATTTGTTGGTTGTTTTTTAAATTCTGACATAGTATTACCGCGAGAAAGAAAAAACTCATGGAAACGACACTAAAATACGTAGAGCTACAATATGATGCGACAGAAATTGACCTGATTTGTTGTTGTTTTCTAAATTCTGACATAGTATTACCGAGAGAAAAAGAAAACTCATAGAAACGACACTAAAATATCTGGAGCTACAATAAGACGCGATAGAAACTGACCTGATTTGTTGTTGTTTTCTAAATTCTGACATGGTATTGCCGCGAGAAAGAGAAAACCCATACGGAAACCAATACGGATTACAAATGATAGGCAGTGATTAAAAATTTATCTATTATCGTACTCAAGGAATCGGGAAAAGATATTTTTATAGACAAGGCTAAACCTGATATCAATCTATACCCGTCAGAACTGTGGAAAATAGCGTTATAGCGTGTGTTATACCATGTGTGTTGTAATTCGCGTGCTATAAACGGATTTCATTGTAATTACATATTTAAAATAGATAACCTTATTAATCTTTCAAATAGATCAAATTTCTTACCCTTTCAAACATTATATTTACATATTAATAATATTAGTATTGTTCTTTTTATTTTCTTGTAACATATATATGTGTGTATGATTTTTTTGCGAGTTGACTACTAAAAAAGTGTTTATTTTTAAACAACTTCCTTTATTTTACTTTTTTTTTCGCTCCCATATTATTCTACTTTCCAATTACTTACCCAATTACTTACCCAATTAACTTTCCAATTACTTAGTAGTATGGACCATGATGAATAATTGGGACTCCATAATATATATGCTTTATCAAATATGCATCCATAGGTGTACGCAGAAAGTTCATAAGGGGGTTATAGGCTCAATGGGGGTGTTACAAAGCTGCAAATCATAGATTTCTATATTAAATATACGAAATTTTATTGCAAAGGGGGGGTTATAATCTCTATCAACACCCCCACCCACTGCGTACTCCAATGTATGTATCAAAATCTATGGCTTTTTGAAGTAAAAAATTAGTTACCCCCCCTTTGATTGACGCCTTGTTAAAGAGTACATTTTGCGTTATTAAATGTATGCAATATAATCTTTAATCCATCTCGTGTGTGGCATGGCACAACCACCGTTATCCTTGCGCCATAAAATTTTGAAAAAATTCCGTTCTTGCGCCACAAAAATACAACCAACTGACCAAAAATATTTCACCTCCAGTGATGGATGCCTATAATCATGATGTCTATATTATTACAAATCAATATTCCTGCCTTTATGCCTATGAGTATGAATGACATTGTTCTGTTTAATACCCAAGACTGGACGTATAATGTGAGATTGTTTCCTATTGAATGAGTATTTGTTTTCTCACTATTTTCCCCCCCACTGGAATAGTTCAGATTCGTCCGCCAGATGGCAGCCATGTAGGTAAATACTTCCCCAAAACGATACATAAAGTTTTGATAATGAAGGCAACATCCAGCAACGTAGAGATTACGAAATTAGTTGGGAGGGGGGGAAAACATATAATATATGCATTTATAGATTATAATGTATGTAAAATTCCAATTTATTTAAAATTATTGAAGAGAGAGCTCGGTCCGCACGGTTCCATATAACCCTACGCCTATGACAACACCCTTACAACGATGCCTACATTATGTGTCTGTCTCTGTGGATACAAGGCACTGGCATAGGCAAGGGTTGTTGATGGAGGTTCTAACCCCCACTGCAATGAAATTTTGCAAATTTATTTAGGAATATATGAGTTGTAGCTATGTAACCCCCACACATTGAACCTATAACCCCCACTTAGGAACTTTCTGCTTACGCCTATATTGCACATCTCGGTGGAATAATTTCGTCGCCCACCCCTTGAATCGACTCAATAGAATGGGGATACTTCAACATCGATGTACTGCGCTGTTCGGACTTAAACACCTCCCAAAGTACGAAACATTTCTTAATTAAATTCCGCGAAAATGAAGCGAGAAATCACAGAAATATGCATTTATCACTGCCGAACAAATGAGAGCAAATACACGCCTGGGTATTTAATTTCTGTGAAGCGATAAAAGGCAGAGAAATGAATTTGGGTCAAACTGGCATATCGAATCTTAGTGTGGAAAACGTTACTTCCCACTCTGCCATCAGCAATCCCACCATCGTTTTCTTTGCTGCAGTTCGAAATCGTTGGAAAAAGTCCAAAGCCCCTGCCAAATTCCAAAAGCCCTTTGGGAAATTTTGAAAGCTGCCAGTGACAAATTTTTTCTGAAATTTCCGAATCCGAAGTGGAAACAATGAGGGCTCTTTCTAGAAATATTATTCTTTTTGGGTGTACGTGAACTCATGGAAGAAAAAGTAATCATTTTAGTCCTCCAACAAGGTACACATGGTCAAAAATTTATATTGAGAAAAAATTAGTACTCATTTTGTAATAAAATTTTATATAATTTATGGTTGGTGACGTTTCAAATTTCCCCACATCCAATACATGTGCAATCGCGGAATTTTTATATTGTTTTTGATTGAAATTTTATTAAAAATTTCTAAGCATGGAAATATATATCATGTGGGCGTTTCTATTATAAACAAATGAACTGTCTTTCATTTCGGCTTCATGATTTAATATAATTTTGTTAATTAATTTATATTCTTGTGTATTATATTAAGTGCAAGCACTAAGATTTAACTCATTTGAATCTGTATCGAAGATCATCCCAAATGACCTTAAATGCGAAGTACTAACACAACGATCTATTTCTAATCAATTACAGTTAGTGTGTATAAATATTCTCTTTTCAAAAAATCCCTAATTTTTTTCCCTTTAAGTAATTTGCGGATTTTTACTCCCTTTTCAATTTGAATTATTTATAATATCCTAATACGATTGTTTTATTTTCATTCTGTCGTTAGAGAAATACGGCAAACCTTATTTTTTTCTGTTAAAGGGTTTCTTACAGACAGTAGCGTAACAGTTCAAAAATGAAGGGGGTTACTGAAGTAACTTTGAAGACGATCAGGGGATGCTGCAGTAAGAGGAAAAACGTGCTTTGATAGCCAATGGAGGGGCTTGGGCCCAAAATGCCCCCCCCTTTCCTTCGCGCCTGCTTACAAATTCAAACTGTTTTTGTATTAAAGGTCTCAGGTCTTTAGATTGCCCTTCTATTAGATGGATACTCAGAATTAATTGTTTTTCTGTTAGAAAAGAATCCACAGATCTCCAAATTTTCTTTTTGTTTGA
>QLNU02015270.1:89097023-89124549 GCA_006491805.2 Dysdera silvatica
CGCCATTTCTTTCTCTCCTATTGTCGTGATGCATTATAAAATCCCTTCCTTCACTTTTTCCCTCTCTAAAGTGCTTCTAGCTTTGTGTCTCCTGGAATTTCCCCTTTTTTTTCTACTGTGGTCTTTACAGAAATGTAGGGGCGTGAGGGAATTTTCCCTGCTGTTGGCCCAGAACGCAAGTAGTACTCCCATTCCAAAATCAACTCCTTGCCCTATATAGTTTTAGAATTAGAAAAACTGGTCATGGAATGGTTTGTTCGTAATTTGCGGCGCAAGGCGGCTGAAGTTACGCTGCGCCGAGACCTGCAGTTTTCAAAGGAATCCGAACCTGTTTCACTCAGAGAGAATTTGTATCAAAAATTCTATTTATGTCTCAAGTACATTCGTATGAAGCCCAGTTATATATATCAAGTTTCAACGTATCTGTGCATTTATGTATTATTATTTTGGATGGAGAGTTATGTTTGGGTATATATATATTGGGATTTTTGGATGAATCATCTTTACTAGTTATGTAATTGAAATTACATGTATAGAGAGAAAGAGAGAGAGAGAGAGGTGCATGCTTGGAATAACTAGGAGAGATCGAAAAAGAAACACTTGGGTGAGAGAGCAAACTAGAGTAGAGGACATCATTGTTAAAGTAAAAGGGCTGAAATGGCGATGGGCTGGGCATATTGCAAGAAGAACTGATCAACGATGGACAACAGAAATTCTGAACTGGATTCCAAGAGACCACCGAAGACCTAGAAAACGTCCTCAAACTAGATGGGTGGATGAAATAAGAAAACAGGTTGGGGTGACGTGGAAGCGAATTGCTCAGGATAGACTTGTGTGGAAAGCATTTGGAGAGACCTTCATCCAGCAGTGGATAGATAATGGTTGAATATGATGATGATGATGATATATATATAACAAGTAAATATTATATTCAAAGATTTGATAAAATATAAACTAAACTTGGCACCAACTTCGGAAATTTTTAAAGGAAATATTAAAATCCAAACTAAAAGTAGGGAATACTGAGTGATTACATTTAAAGAAAAAAATTTGATCATAGACGGATTTTTTAATAGAAATTATTGTATCTTTACTACAAATGATTTATCTAGTATACAGGTTATATATGAGTATGAAAATCTGTTAAAAGAATTATATCTAATTATAATAATTTTTGTAAAGATTTATATAACACAGAAGACATATGTTTATGTGGTGATTTTCAATACTGAGACTTTGTGGATAATTATCACAGGCGCATTGTTACCAGTAATTTACAAGTTGTTAAAATTCCTAAATTAAGGGACTTGTTTGGCAAAGTTTTGATATTGAAATATATATTAAACAATTTTATAAAAAAATTAGAAAATTTATACTTCGAATAGCTTATAAATATAGATATCCTACTGAAGGCTTTCCAAAATGGATACATGATATTAAAAGAGAAGTTAAAAATAGTCTTTTATACATATAATGTTTGAAAATAAATTTAATTATAAAAATTATGTAAATTTTGAGACGAAAAAAGAAATTGAAGATTTAAAAGATAAATTTATTATCTCTACTGTTTATAAAGTCAATAAAAACTTCAGTATTATATGTAAAAAATTTTATAGAGATCTATTGATTAGGGAATATGAGAGTAACTCTATTTAAAAGAAATTTAAAGAAAACTATAATATTAATATTAAAAAATTATTGCACAACATAACAAATTAGGTATCCCTAATTCTAGTTTTAAATTCCTTTATTTATTTGCATTTGTTAAATTTCATAAAAATCCAGTGGGATTTAGATTTATAACGTGTAGTTATACAGCATATAATAGACTTGCTTCGATTAAATTTCGAAATATACTAAAAAATATTATTAAGGAAATATATAATACAAAAAAACCTTTTATAACCATTAATAAAACAAAAGTTATTAACTTTATTAAAGTAATAAAATTAATTATATTTCATATCCATACATTTAATTATGAAAATATTTTTACGAATATCCCACTGAACAATATGAAAATTGTTAGAAACTTTCTTTTTGAAAATTATTAAGATATTATGAATCTTAAACCTAAAATTTGGAATTTTCTTTTTTGATTATTGTGTTTATGACAATTTACTTTATAAGAGAAAGAATTATTATTTACAGATTAAGGATGTACCAATGGAATGTTGTTTTTTTTAGTTCCTTAGCAAATTTATTTTTGCATTATTTTGAAAAAGAAAAGATTTTCTAATATGTCGCCTTAATTCATTATTCATTGTTTTTTTCAAAGTTCCATTCACATTCCAAATATTTCCGTTAGATAGTCAACATGGACAACATGATGAAAATGTATTTTTTCTCTTCAGTAAAGCATACAAAAACTCCCTTTAAATAAGTGCAAAATAAAAATAAATGGTTTTAATTTCAGTAACTACTAAACTACTGTAATTATTAAAAATCACTGCGCATTGTACGATACTTTAAAGAAACATTACGCATATAACGAAATTCATGGTGTACCAGTACATGCATTGTGCATTTTCACAAAATTTATTTGTACCGCATTCTTAAAGCAGAAATCAAGAAGGCACTTTCTTCTAAAACAATAACTTCACGTATTTTAAATGAATTCATTCAGCTCACTGAAACATTAATCATGCCTGCTGGTGGGGGGATACTTCTGATAGCTAATGAACGTTCCCAAAATTGATAGAATATATGCAAAAGGTTTACCAGTCGTTTCTGTTCACCATCTGTGCATACAATAAAGGTTATTGAAAGAAGCCTACTTTTTCGAAACAAGGATGTTTTTTAAGAAACTTGTACAACTTAGGCATGTAAACAGTGTCCAGCTTCCAAGATAGACAGTGTTGAAGTTAGAAAGTATTAATTACATATTAAAATATAATAATTTGCTCGGTTCCACCGAACTGTGTCCAGCTTAGAGAGTTGTTCAACATAAAGAGGTTTTCAACTTGACAGGTTTTATTGTATATGATTACAACAACTTGCGTATGCCATTACCTATTACGTGTTGCACGCCATGTTAGGTCCATTCATTTGGTCAATGTAACTAAATTACAATTTTATTAATATAAGAAAAGAATATAGTCTTGTGGAATTTTGCAGACTATCCTTATTTACATATTTAAAGTTGATTTTGTACGTTCTCTTTCAATTAAACGTCAAAATTTAATCCTAAACGTGAAAACAGAATGTATTTAAATCTGAATTCGCATAAATATAGCTTTTTGTAAGATCACACGTCGTTTACTTGAAGGCTTTTTTCATGAAAGCAAAACGCATCCCTATCGAGAAAGTTGTAAAACCAAGTGCCAGCTCACAAATAAACTGCGTTTTTGCTAATTTCGATTTAAATACATCATTATGTATGATATTACTCATTTGATAACACGATTTATATCAATAAATACAAATTGAATAACACGATTTGCGTCAATAAATACAAATTGAATAACACGAGTTGTATCAATAAATACAAATTGAATAACACGATTTGTATCAATAAATATAAATTGAATAACACGATTTGTATCCATAAATACAAATTGAATAATACAAAATCCTGCGAATTTTAAGCTTGATAATACACACGCGCTATGCACGGGCGAACCATATGGGCACTTCTAGAGGGTGGGATGATGATGGGAAAATTATTACCACCTACTTGAGGCTGTCAAATATTTTAGTGAATGTACAAGATACCAAAATACTACAAAAATAATTGATAGTGCTTGACAATTAGTAACGATCTAAAAGGGGTCTTATTTTAAAATGTTACTGTAAAACTTTTGAAAGTAAATGCATAGCAGAATACGGCAAACCAAATTTTTAAACGACTAGGGAGAGTAGAATTTCCCCTTGCCTCCACATGGGTGCTCATGGTGCTATGGATTTCAAAACTTGATAACACGATGTACAAAAAATTCAAACTGTTTGCACGATGTACCAAAAAATTTAGAGTAAATAACATGTTGTACAGTGAAATTCCAAGTCGTTAACGCAATCTACTAGAAATTTTAAGCTCAATATCATGAACGAAGCACCATAGCATTCAAGTTCGATAAAATTTCACCAACGTTATCGAACTTAATAACACAGGCAATGAACCAGAAACTTTATACTGATCTCTCTAGGTGCATCAAGTTTGAAACCCGGTCAGAACAAATGTCACGGAATTAAAATATGATTACATTATTATCACCTAACTAAAACATGATTATACCATTATCATAGAATTAAAACACAATTATTTAACACATGATGACTTCAAGGTTAAATATCATAAAATGAAAACTTCATGTCCTGAATATCAAACCCCATTTAAAATTATTGGAAAATATTTTAAATGTCACGTTTAGTTCCATCACGTGAGGTCTTAAGACAACCCTTAAGAAAGAGAGAGGATTTAGGAAAAACATAGAACTGGGACAGATGGTCGCAGAACGCGGCTTTGTAATCCCAAGTTATGCGAGTTTGGGGCTTAAAACCGCAACAACTAACCAATCAACAACGTAGTTAATAACATCTAATGGCCAAAACATAGCAGATGCAAACCATATACGCCATTTGCTGTTATATTTCAAATATGAATTCAAAATACAGTATATCTTCATCTTCCGACGGGCAGGAGTATTCTCGTTTACTCCCTTCCTCTCTCTATAATCTCTCTCTCCGTAGACGCCCCTTTCTGTAACTGATGGAAATTGACATATATATAAATAATGTAGCCATTTCTTACAATGTTTAAATCCTTTCATAATAAAGTACATGATTTAAAAGGTCGCCCGGATATTTCAAATGACATTGCCACTTTTTCGAAATTTTCTTTATAAGCTCCATATGTGTGAGTGTTGTCCATGTACATACACAATTTTCTAAGTGTTTCTCTGCGTACTTTTTATAAGTGTTTCTTACATTACTGTCGTGAATGTTTCCTGCATTACTGTCGGGTAATTGTCGTGTATTATATTTTCGTATAATTATCCCTAAGTGTAACGGACGGTCTTTATAGTCAAAATAAGTAAAGTTTGTTTTTCTTTAAATATTTTCTCATATTAAGGTTTTCCAAATATAATGCTTATTCGTACTTCCTGAATTACGAAACCACATATTTATAGTTGGTTGGTGATATTCTTATGACGCAAGGACAACATGAGACATTCTACCGAGCAAGGTGAGATCGTACATACGATTTTAAGTCACTTACAGTAGAAAGTCATTTAGCGGAAAATATTTGGTTTTACTTAGTTTCCCACAATAGAATCTACTCAGTAGAGCAACGTAGAGTTTCCAAAATCGTTAGTGAGACGGCCTAAGTGCATACTACCAGGCGCCACCTGGATTCACCGTGGCGTTGATACTACATTATATACATTTATATATCGTAATGTGTGTAAAATTGGATTTATTCTGAATTATTGAGGAGGTTCACAAGCCTCTACACCTATGAGCAAATACTATTAATTTTTTGTCTGCCTGTAGTGGCGGCTCGTCCATTGGTGCACATGAGCATGTGAACCCCCCCAAGAGAAATTAAGCAAAATAATGGGATATAACAAGTTAAGTAAAATAAGATCTCAAACACGTAATACGAAACTGTAATAGTATAAAATACGAAATTTATTACGTGTAAGTCAATTATTACTTTATTTGGTTGGTGACGTTATTTAGCGGGATGATGGGAGTAGAGCGTTAGATCTGTCGCACGTGCGATTCGAAAAACTGACCTTGAAAAGCACTTTAGTACCGAAGACATTGGAGGGTGTGGGATATTCGCCGATTGCGGCACTACCGTTCGCACAGTCTTTATTGTGCGGGAGGTAGAACGTAATCGCCTCAATAAATGCCTTAATAAATCACCTTAATAAGTAAATAAATCGCCTCAATAAACTCAATAAATGAGTTTCTTTTCCTCCGGACTCTCACTTTGTTTGCTACTTGGTACATTCGGTTAGTTTAATTTTTTTAATTAATTATAATGTTAGTTTAATTATTATGCGTACAAGCTAGTTTTAATAGTTAAGGTGGCGTGTAGCAAAATAGACGTTTCGGAGCTGAAACAATTACATTTTTCAACGGTATCACTGGAAAGACAAATAGACACAAAACTGCTCAGACCAACACTTGAACTGACCTTATCCCAGGGGACAAAATCAAAAACCAGGGATTTCAATAAGGAATTCAAACCCAAATTATATGAGAAAAATCTATGGAATTGTGGATGTGAATTAACAAACAGGCTGATTTGTTTTCACTGTCTCCTATTTGCAAAACAAAGTAGTGATTTAAGTTGGGTGAGTTACGGTGTCTCTGATTTGTCACACCTAACTAAAACAAAGAAGCATGAATACTCGCGTTCAAATTTATATTCCATATTAGAATTCTATTTGCTTGGAAAGATTGGTAGTCGTCAATAACTTGACAGTGTACTTTTTTTTATTTGCGTTGCAAGCTTGTTCAAACTTATTCCAAGAAAACACAATATATTTTAATCTATACATTTCATAGGCCTGTGAAAATTTCTATTCATAATTTATTTATCTTAAACCCAGGGCCGCAACTAAAAAGGTCAGGTGGGACGCATGCTCTGAGCGCCATGGCATGGAATGTTGGTAAGGGCGCCAAAATTTTAATTTTCCTGGAGAACACAGGTACTGGCTACGCCACTGATGAACCCCCATTTGAATAACCCACCAGCCACCACTTTCTGTGTGTTTATTTACCTTATACATGAGTAAGTAATATTTTTACATTAATTACATGCATTGAAATAATAAAAAAAAAGTCCAGGAAAAACGAACAGTCCATTTGTTTCTCATCAAAATTATACATAATATAATTAATCGATTGTAGTTTCGCGTTAAATATCGATATTATCGATGTTAAAAATGGTTCTGGTAATCGATGATCTACTTTGCTCTTGTATTTATCATATAAACATAAATTTATGTGAAATTAATTCAATATTACTTGCTCCCATCATGTATCGTTCCACATAATGCAGACCTACACAAGTATTTGTCATAACAACATAAATTTATGTGTAATGATTCTATGCGCATTTCGTTTTAGCATTCGGTATCGTTTTACAAAGCGCAAATATTCTCTTTAAAATTATCAAAAAATTACATTTAAAGTCTGTTTACCCAGCCATGTCTTTCAATCATTACATACATAGGCTCTGCGGTGATACCGCTTTCGCCTAGAACACCATTATCCCTGGTTGGGCTGTCAACGATGCTAAATAGATCTCTCGCCGACTAACTGCTCACTGTATTCCGGGGAGGTTAATTTCTTGGGCCGTAAAATGTTCGGATTCCTCGGGAACAGGTCCCGACCCAGTATGACCCTTGCTGTCCTTGCACCGTAAAATTTACAAATATTTATCCCTCTCTTTGATCTGTAAAAATGTGTAAATGATTTTTACTTTAAGGAAATGAGTCCAAAAATCCGCTTTCAGCTCATGTAAGTCTCCTCCTATTCCTCAAACATCGAAAAATTTCTTCCTGACTGACATTTGTTTAGTTTCGGGCAATATTTACATACGGTTGTCTGCCATTACGATATTGAAGTTACGCTCGCTTTTCCATTTTCGCGGGCTTTTATCAAAATTTGATAAAACTTTGATCTCTTTGCTCGGGTGGTGCCAAATCAGCAGATCAAGTTCGATCAATTTCTTTGCGTGAGATTTCATAGCTATAAAATTCTCAATGGGAAAAAGAGCGGAGTTAAATTTTTTTTTTTATATATATATAAAAATATTATATTGCAGGTTACAATGATATGCAGCATATTTTCAAACGGTATTGAGCTGCTTGAATTATGCCTATAAATATATATGTCGTATAATTCTGTTGTTGATCGTTTATAAATTTATCCGAGTTTCATGGAATTTATTTTTAAAATTTAAAATAAAAACAATTGTCCATTAAATGGTATTGTGTGCGTTCCTTAGGTAAAACACAGGTCGTAAAAACTAAGTATTATACTTGTAATAAAAAAATGGATGCTTGTTTGTTTGTTATTTTACGGCTCAATGACTACTGTAGTCATGCTGGGCCTGGACCTACTGTTTTCCGAGGAATCTGAACCTCTTAATGCCTAGGGAACCAAACCCTGGACTACAGTGAGCAGTAATTTTTGCTTTCTTTTCTTTGGGGGGTCGTAAGCTTTTACACTTTTTATTTTTTTATTTTATTTTATTTAATATTACAATTTTTGATATTACTATTTAAACATGTCTTTTATTTTCTTCTTAACAATTTAATTTAATTAAATTTTAGGTTTGATAAAATTAAGTATGTATGTTAATACACGTATTCATATGCCTAGTTATATTTAATAATATTGCTTAATAACGTTATTTATACTATTTCTTTATTTTGTTTTAATAACATTTAATAATGATTTAATACTTCTAAATGGAACTTTATTCCATTTACATTATTTACCACACCAATTAGCAAGAGTAAATTTATTCAACCTATATATGATTTTCGATGACATGATTACATCTAATACATAATATGTCGAGTGTTACTTTGATATTACAATTAAAATATTATTTTTATTTATATTACATTTAATAATTAATGTATTATTTCTAATTAATAAATTACAATAAATATCATTATTATATTTTTGGAATTAAGGGAGCCCTGACTGATACTTAAGTGAGAGATGAAAAACATTTTTTTTTAACGGTTGATGTACCTTTAACACATACCATTTTTAGATTTTTTTTTCAATATTTTTCGACGTTTTTGCTATGTACAATCTATAACAAAACAAAATCGACTCACCAAGAAGGAGTTGTCCGATTGTAATGAAATTTCGTATGCAAAGACATTTTGACCGAACATGCAAATGATTAAAATTTGGTGTCCAATGAATGAATAGCGGGAACTCCAGCGCATCGGAACTGCGCATTCAGCAGGTGTATATAAGGAGCGATTCTCAATATGTGGTCAAAATTTCTGTTGCATTTTGACTGCGGATATCTTACGTCGACTGTAACAATGCCTCGCCGAAAGATTCGTGCTCATTACGAGCATATGTCAGAGTTTGAAAGAGGTCGTGCTATCGGATTGAAAGAGGCTGGTTGGACGAATCGAAGAATCGCTGGACATGTGGGTCGAAGCGATGCGGCGATTGGACGGTGCTGGCAAGAGTGGGTCAACAACGGCAACTGTCGCCCCCGGCGGCCACCCTTCCCAATGAAACCCTTGCAAAAAGAAGAAGAAGAAGAACGGCAACTGTCAGCGTCGGGATGGCAGCGGTCGACCTAGGGCCACAACAGAACGGGAAGACAGAGCGATTGTCAGAGCAGCTGTCACAGCACCGGATTCGTCGTTATCAACTATCCACTGTGTGGTCCGCACACATGTGTCCAACATGACCCTCTGCAGACGACTGAGAGAGCGGAATTTACGCTCGCGCCGACCGTTACGCCGCTTACCTCTCACGCCTTTACACCGTCAAGTCCGATTACAGTGGTGCCGGGCTCGATCAACTTGGAACTGCGCTGACTGGGGACGTATAGTCTTTAGTGACGAGTCCCGTTTCCAACTGTGTCCTGACGACAACCGCAGACGTGTCTGGAGACGTCCAGGGCAGCGTGGGGATCCTGCCCTTACTATCGCACGCCACACATGCCCACAACAGGGCGTTATGGTCAGGGGGTGCCATCTCCTTTGATAGCCGGACCCCTTTGGTGGTCATTTCTGGCACACTTACAGCACAGCGGTACGTAGACGACATTCTACGACCGGTTGTGTTACCGTTCCTTTTGCGACACCCTGGACTTACGTTTCAACAAGACAATGCCCGGCCGCACACGGCACGTGTTGCTATGAATTGTCTTCAAGCTTGCCCAACACTTCCTTGGCAAGCTAGGTCTCCTGATCTCTCTCCCATAGAGCACATTTGGGACGCTATGGGAAGGCGATTGCAACCATCCCGGAATGTTGACGATTTAGCCCGACAGTTGGAGACAATTTGGCAAGAAATTCCGCAGGACACCATCCGGGATCTTTATCAGTCTATGCCACGCCGGGTGACAGCTTGCATCCAGGCCAGAGGTGGACCAACGCCTTATTGACTTCCTCCCTTTGTAACGGTCAAACTCTGCAATAAATCATTCAATTGTTCTGAAATTTTAATCGTTTCTTTTTCTATGTATGTTCTTCACATCCACCAATTTTTATCGCAATCGGACAACTCCTTCTTGGTGCGTCGATTTTTTTTTGTTATAGAGTGTATTTTTCCGTTTCACCAGGTTTTCGATGTTGTCTAACACATTTATTCTAAATATGTAATGATACATAGCATACATTAGTAAATATTATTTTAAATATGTAATAATAGATAATAATAGTAAATATAAAATCAGCTCTCTATTATTCGTGATAGAGGTCGTTGCGGGAAGGGCCGTTCTTGGTTAATGCAATGCGGGGCTCGGAGCAAAACGTACTTCGAGGGCCCATAATTATACATGTAAAAAAAAAAAAATAATAATTTATTACTACTAGATAGCACGAAATCCGAGAGCCTAAGCAAAAATATTTTTGGAAAAATGTTCAATATTACAAATATTTTAAATTCGAGAATTACGCTTCGCAGGACCCCAGGGCATGGGCCCCGCTCGCCCCTGCTTAAGGGCGGACTTGGTTGCGGGTACTGTGAATAATCCGAAAATTGGAAAATGATGCAAATACTGAGCAAGTATTAAATTTTTTAAAAACTACCCGTTGTTAATTCAAACATGTGTACGTTATGTAGCGTGAAGGTGTAGAACAAAAAGAAAGACATTTTAAAACTTTTTTTTTGTTTGAGGGAATAGTCTTCGTCCAGATGTCGCGAGGTCGCGATCACCCACGCAGCGATAAGAATAATTTTCTCATAATAGCACTCGATGTTTAAAGGACCTCATACTATTTTACATCGTGTGGAAACGCAGTTGTATGCGTTAGGTACGGAAATTTTCCGTGGTGCACAAACACGTTATTTTCAGTAATGAATCGTGATTGCCTTTTGCATTTTTCGATCTTTTGGCGCGTATGATTAGAAATTGAATATTATATTTAAAATTACCTCGCCTTGTTTTTCGCAACATGACCCTTGTTCTCCTGCGCCATAAAAATACGACCAACCATGTTTAAAAATACTAACAAATTATAATGGCTTTATGAAGATTTATAAAACATTATTTTTCCACAGTTCGACTCAGTTTTTCATTCACGTAATTGTAATCTCTTTTGTAAAAGCATGCTTACGTGATATATGCATATGTCACGTAATCGCGGCGTTTTACTTTTGTATAAATATGCTTACCTGATAATGTATATAACTTTTCAATGAAAGTGGTATTTTATATTAGTTCCATTTATTAGCTTCTGCTTAGTAATTTCATGTTTCTGGTACTGGGGTTTAATGAGGCATTCAGAGTTCATTTTAACAATTATTTGATGAACATGCTGCATTTATTTTGAGTGTATTCTAATGGTTTTAGTGACTATTTCATTGGTCAGTTAAAGATCTTGGAGGCGATTTACTGACCTCTGTAAATAGTTTACTAACTGTAGGGACTTCGTATTATGGGCTGTGTATATATATACAGGGTGTCTCAGCACCAGGGTTACAAACATCTAGGAGGGGTAGGGTACACCTAGATGACTCGGAATCACATAGTAATGCTGAGTCGGAAATGACATGTGCATGCGGTAGTGAACGCAGAAAACACAAGAAAAGAAAGGACACCACGTAAGTGAATATGCGGTTTATTATTCAATGTACATCAACAGAAGTAACATGGACAACTACATACAGGTCAAAGAAGGTGTTCAAATTGTCGTCCACGAGTTGTGATGAAGGCCTCACATCTTCGGCGCATGGAAGCCCGGACATTCTCGAAGATCCATGACGTGCCTCTGACTTCCCCAGCAGCTACTGCAATGAGTGCAACCAGGTCCTCGACTCTGTCAATGGGGGTGTCAACCAGTGACTTCATATGCCCCGAGAAGAAGACGTAATCAAGGCATGATATGTCCGGCGATCGAGCAAGCCAATGCACCTGACCACCACGTCCGATCCACTGTTGACCAAATGTGGCGTCTAAGTGATTACGAAAGTCACGGCTGAAATGGACGGGGGCCCCATCTTGCTGGTACCACATTGAACGTCGCATTGATGTAGAAACGTGTTCATCGTCCAACAGTTGTGCTAACACTTGCTCCAGGAAGAGCAAGTAGTTTGTACCTGTCAGACTATCAGGCAACAGGTACGGTCCGATGAGGTGATCCCCTACAATACCAGCTCAAACATTTACCTTAAAACGCTTCTGTGCTGCATGACTTCTTGTCGCGTGGGGTTCTCCATCGACCATACATGGGCGTTATGAGGATTGAAGATTCCCTCCCTTGTAAACCACTCCTAATCTGTGAACAACGCAAAGGCCAGAAAGCGGGAATCTGTAGTGCGCTTTTGCAGATACCATTGTGCAAAAACTCTCCAAAGTGCATAATCACCTTCTTCAAGTGCTTGAATGCGCTGTAGGTGATATGGATGCATATCGTTTTCAAGCAGAGTCCTCCAGACGCTGCAACAGAAAATCCCGACAAGCTGCGCTATAGCTCACGTAGTCGAACTTGGATTCTCCTGTACCAGATCTAGCACAGTTTCCTAATGTCCGTACAGTTCGTTCAGAATTCATTACGGCTCTTTGGAAAAAAACTATCAGTTAACCGCTGATGCAGGTATCCAAAGATTTTATTGCTGAGAGTACGCCTCATCGGATATCGTTGCGCGTACAAGTGCTGTATGGCTCGACCATTGCACTCCACAGTCCCGTACGCCAGGTGCATATCCGCTGGCTTGGCGTTGTTATAATCAGCCAACCTACTACCGCTGCGTTACCACGTGAAATGGAAAGTCTCTACAAGAACATTCGGGAAACCCACGCGCGTGCAACGCCATCTATTGCGTCTGGAAAGCATTTGCAACCCAGCATATGCTATGTGATTCCAAATCATCTTGATGTACCATATCCGTCCTAGAAGTTTGTAACCCTGGTGCTGAGACACCCTGTGTATATTGTTAATTGTTTCTTTCTTTTATTATTTGATCTGATCTGTTCTGATTATAATTTGTATGGCAAGAACGCTAATTTCATTGAATCATTATTTTTACTTTCTTTTTAATGGCAACACCAACAATAGATGTAATTGTGTTCCAATTCAATAATAAAATCAGTTGATAATCATTCGCCGTCTAGTCCGGACGTGTGTTTTTATCACTCGTTAATAATTCCAACTCAAAGTCATAACACTAACTATTAGCTGTTTAGCTTAAACTTGTTATTCATGCCCAAAATATATTTTATTTAGAGCTGCTCAAACAATGGTCTATAGTTGTTTGATTCTTTTGCATTATCTATATCCATTACAAGTTTCTATTGTAAAATATTTAGCGCCTTAAATGCAGTCATCAGTGTTATCCATTGCCTCAAAGAAGCGCTTTTTGTGAACTCTTTACTGCGTATTGTAAAAGGGATGAACGCTCTTGGTTTGTGAGTCTTCCAATGCAAAGATGCTGCTGCATCAGGACCTGCATTTTTCCATAGAATCCATTATATCCATATACATTTAATCCATGAGGAATTGAATCTCTGAATACAGATATGTGGAAAAAAAACAAGCGCTTGATAGCAATGGCACTCGAACCCTGGATTTTCACACGATGAATAAGCATTTTTCCTATACGCAATCCTACACACACACACATACACCGGATTTTTAGCGGGTTTCAATAGATATTGAACCCTCTCTTGCTTTTGGGTTTTCTATCTATCTATCTATCTATCTATCTATCTATCTATCTATCTATCTATCTATCTATCTATCTATCTATCTATCTATCTATCTGTCTGTCTGTCTGTCTGTCTGCACGTACGCAATAGAAGTGATAAGGTAAAGGTCTACCATAAATGTGATAACGATGGCTATTTTTAACGTTGAAAACCTGCCTAATTACTTGAGAATTAAAGAATTGCGAATTGGAGAATTGCGAATTAGAGAGTTGCGCATTAAAGGGCTGCGGATTAGAGAGTTGCGAATATATGTTAATTGAAATTCCCTAAGCTTAGGTATCGGCAATTAAGTAAGGCGATTTTCTTTCACTTGCTTGTTAATAAGTTATGACTAGTATTGGACTTCGTTAATTCAAGTCGCACACATTGAACGCGAGATTCGTAGTAATTGTAGTTTTGAACGAAATATAAGGAAAGGCATCAAATATCGGTACTACTTTCAAATAATTGTTTGGCTTTGATTAAAAAATTAATAACACTGTGTTATTAACTTTCCTTCTGTGCGTTTGATAAAGACAGCCGTGAAGCATGAAACGCTGGAGCAGGCAATTATTTTGCGTTGTTAAAATCGCATGCCTCCGAGAAGAAGGGAACTTTTAAAGTTTCACACCTGCCCTCTGAACGACCCCGCGAGCTAAAGTGAATCGAACGACAGCTGCTCAGAGTTCAATATTTATTGAGAAGAGAAAGAGAACTAAATAGTCCATTCAATAAAGTCGTAAGCAATGCGTGTGCGGCGGACCCGCTTTACGACCTCCGTTCTTACGACCAATTACATGCAGATAAATCTCCAATTTTGTGACTCATTTTAGTGTATTGCATCTAGTAAAGAGACTTTTTGTTCTCAGTAAATGTGAATATATATATGCACAATGGAACCTGGTAATGCGACCACCTGAATTAAGTGACCACCTTTTATAAGAGAAAACAGGTAGGATCTTAGCTCGTACCGCAGTATGCCATGTATAGTGGCAACCTGTCTTTGGTGACCACTGCAGTCCAGTCCCAAAAGTGGTCACTTTAAGCAGGTTCTACTGTATATATATATATATAGTATAGGTGTGACAAGCCGTTCACCGAACGAATCAATGAGCGATTTTTCCCAGCTGTGATTGGCGAGAAGAGTCCTTCAATGTTTCGGTCACTGAGCGGTTTGATACATCACTAATATAAATCATAGCAGCCAGGGGCGGACTCATAGGGGGGGATTAGTGAAATCCCCCAAATCCATAAAAATGCGGTGGAAATCGGTTATAACGAGCGCCGATTATAACGACCAACCGCATATAACGACGGAATTTTTACAAAAAGCTTAAATTCCCCACCTCCCAAAATCTCTTTCTGGGTCCACCTCTGTAGTAGCTCCAAAATTTATTAACATCTCAATCTACCACAGGCGTACGCAGAAAGTTCATAAGGGGGGTTATAGGCTCAATGGGGGTTACAGAGCTACAACTCATATATTCCTATGTTAAATATACAAAATTTCATTGCAATGGGAGGTTGCAGCCCCCCCATCAACCCCCCCCCCCCTGCGTACTCCAGTGCAATCTACCATAATTAATGCATTACTCCAATAGGCAGTGATTTTACCAAACTACGTAAAGGCACTTTTTGGCGCATTATCATCCACCCGAATCCCCACACACGCACACATGTGTTTGTGTGTGTGCATGCGTGCAATTTTTGATTAAAGAAAATTTGCACGCCATGGCAAATACTTGAAACTTAACATGTGCGGAATTTCGGCACTTTTTTGCAATTTTGCCTTGCATTATTTTATTTTTTATTGCCTCTAAAACTTTAGATTATTGCATAAACCCAATCTGTTAAAAAAAAAAGCCTACTTCAACGCAAAAATATAACGATGGCGACTCTATGATCGGAGTCAGTACAAGTCAATTCTAATAAAAAAAAAATGCCCAAGGTCGATATTTAAATTTAGCGGGTTTCAATTAACATTAATTCGCAACTCTCTAATCCAGCCGTCTCTAATCCGCAACTCTCTAATTCTCAAGTAACTCGGTAGATTTTCAACGTTAACAATAGCCATCATTATTGCATTTACGGAAGACCTTTACCTTGTCCTTTTTATTGCGTATAGACAGGCAGACAGGAAAGCCAAAAGCAATAGCGGGTTCAATATCTATTGAAACCCGCTAAAAAGGAAACTGCTGGTGCAACGTTAAGCTTTTGTATTCCACTATAACAGAAGACTATGCGTACAATAAGATGATCTTGAAAATCCTTCAACTAGGGGAGAGGGTCATATTTGTAAAAGTAAACTTTACTCCGCACACTGTTCTTCCTTTGTTTTAACCGCTGATTTTCTCGCCGAAGTTATCATCTTTGTTCGATTGTCCGAGGACGGCCCGCAAAGATAATCTGTTAAAGCGGGGTATTTCAACATTGATTCTATCGGACAATTTTAGTTTCTATGAGATTTTATTCTTATAAACGGGGCGGGCCTGTAGCCAAGC
The DNA here is from genome assembly GCA_006491805.2 of Dysdera silvatica. Lineage (NCBI taxonomy): Eukaryota > Metazoa > Arthropoda > Arachnida > Araneae > Dysderidae > Dysdera > Dysdera silvatica. Next base: position 89,113,380 of record QLNU02015270.1, read on the forward strand.
CGAGGCCAGCAGGGGCTTGGCCCCACTGCGTGCCCCAGATTGCCCCATCATGCTATTTATATATAGGACAATCCCATGGTGCCTTGTGCCCCATACGTCCTTTGCTTTGCCCCAATTGCCCCTTTATCCTGACTACAGTCTTGAAACGGGGTATTCAATTATTTACCGGATTACCAGATTAAGGCTGACTGTGTTTGTAATTACAACAACTCACTCTGTAATCGAATTTGTGTTGTTATTGTACTAAGTGTAATTGATTGTTTGAATTGTATTTTTATGTCTCGCATTGTTTAATGAGTAAACTTTCACGCAGTGCTATTAATTTAGGGACCTTTGTATTTTTGTATCAAACCGTTAATATTTAACAAATACTCTTATTGTAAATCTGTGTGGTACTATTTTTACATTTCAAATCAAAAACGATATTATGTATATTTCACCCCTTAACTACCGCGGGCATATATGTACGCCTTGCACAGCCAATGCGCTAACTACCGCGGGCATATATGTACGCCTTGCACAGCCAATGCGCTAACTACCCCGGGCGTATATATACGCCTCTCAGAAACTCCTAAACATTAATAACCACGATTTCCTCATGAATTTGGTGGAACGTATAATTGAAAAATTCCATGTTACTGCACCACAACCCCCCAAAAGACAAAAGTTGCAAGTGACTATCCTTTGCAACTTACCTCAAGACACTTTCTGGAGTACCATCAACTCCTTCAAAGAAAAATGCATCAAGAAAATGCGCAAGGTCATAGACTGTAACGAGGATAAACGAGAAACCGCGCATGAATACTTGACAAACAGGGTTTGCTTGATGCAATAGGGTCAACTCTAGCCATCCCTCCACTGTCGGGTTAGGTTGAACAGGAGTATAGGGATTTTGGTAGACGACTGATCTTCCCCACAATACATTTGCATTCGACCGCGCTTGCTTGATTATCAACCCAACGCACCTTGTTTGAATCAGAATAAACCTTATTGTCCTTGCGCTATAAAAATACAACCAACCAACCAAACCCGGCGATCCCAAAGGCAATGGACGCAACCATTGGAGCAGCGGCCCGTGGCGAGGTTTAAGGGAAGTTGCGTGAAGCTAATTCACCAAAACACATTAATTTGCGGTCTATATTCGCCAAGAAAATGGTTTTTATCTTATTCAATAAATATAGAAAAAAAAAATTTACAGTAACCTTGGGTTTTGGTGAATTGGCATCACGCAACTTCCTTCAAATCTCGCCACGGGACGCCACTGCGGTGCCTTACCGAAAGCGGGGAATAGAGATTGTACAGTCGCAAGAGTGAAGTGTCGTAAATTTTAAATATTCCGGGGATGAAAAATTACAAAATAAACATTAAATATTAAATTAATTAATTATAGAAAGCACGCAACATTTCTTCATTTCAATAGCGATCATTATTTGTTGGCTTTATGCCGTACATTTCATGGCTTTATGCCGTACATTTCATGGTTGTCTGATGAATTTCCCATAACGTAGCAGACTTTCACCGTGGCTTCGAAACTACGATACAGTCACAAACGTTTGGAACGGAATCCGGCCGAATAAACGTAAGCCCCTGAATACGACCACCCCGCAGCAGGGACGCCGAGAGGTCACTCGGGCTCACAGGCTCACTTCAACGGATCCCATGACCCCTTCCCTGGGCAATAGCGTAGATATTTTTTCTTTTTGGGGGAGGGGGTTGAACCCCGAAATGAACAAAAAGTATGAAATAAGAACGCATTTTTTTTGTACTTACTTATTACTTAATTATTTTACAAAATCACTGCTGAAAAAGAAAAAATTAACGTAAGCTACTATTATTATTTTTTCTATAATCGAGACAGGCTAATTATTATTAATTAGTTAATTATCAATCTAGGTTTAGAGAACAGTTCTTTCGGCCTTCTGACTAGCAAAACTAGTCTGGCAGGGCCGAGCCTCTCCCCCCTCACCGCATAGGTGCTTGCCAGCGGGGGCCCCTAGGTCTCATTCGGGGCCCCCGTATGCAGCCACTGCTGCCGCCTATCGTCGGCCCTGCCCAGCTGCAATGCCTGGGATGGTATCTAAAGTTTAAAGTTATCTCCAATTGATTGTATATTTTCAAGCATTTAAACTTGTTTTCGAAAAAAATATAGCACAGGAAGTACAACTGGTACCATTGGAGAAAATTTTGATAATTAAAGAATTAATTTTGTTGCGCATGCGTGTATAGCGTACGATTTTTGTTAACCTGTTTAATCGTAATCTTAATCGCATTGCGTTTCCCCCCAGTGGCGCTGGGGAGCGAGCTGTAATAGTGAAAAGTTGCGCATGCGTATTGTGTCAGCGCGTTTTCGTTTAAAAGTTAACTACTAATGTTTAAACTCACTCTCTTTTCTCCCCCTTTTGCAATAGTCTAGCACAGCGGTTCTTAGACTGCGAACCCCCTTCACTCACCCTCGCAGACCCCCAAGAATTAACTCAAAGTTTAAAGCCCAGAATTTGCATCATACATATTTATTTCTAGTGTTTCATCACTAATTTTCACCATTTAAGGAAGGAATTTTCCCTTCCCTCGTAATTTATTCTTAGCATTAAAGAGCAAATGCTCTTTTCCTAGAATTTTTCCTAACCGTTGCGGAACACTAGAAGGATCTCGCGGACCCCCTGATACGATCCTGCAGACCCCCAGGGTTCCGCGGACCACAATTTAAGAACCGCTGGTCTATCACGAGTGTTATGCTAGTCAATTTACTGTGATATTTATTTCGTTTAGTTACGTTAAATAAATCCAGTTAATCATTAAAGTTGTTTGTATTAGTTACGAGTTTGCAGCTTCGATGATTCAGTATTGCCCATACAGTCATAATTTAAACGGAGGCAGATTTAAGCCGTATTTCATCAAGTGGTGGCACAATGTACAGTCGCCAGTTAGTTATTACGACACAGTTGTACGCCCAGTCAACTAGGACTTCCGTGTGTGCATAGCGGTACTTAAAGAACACTATCATTTCCTACACGTGTGTTGGGTGTTTTGCGGCCTATCTATCTAAATAGTACCTTACACGGCTTACAATAACGGCCTCATACAATCGTATTAATAAAAAAAATCTCGTTTGGAGGTCACGCAAGAACATCGGTCCGATGCAGGAAGACATCTTGCAACATTATGAAAAACGCTCGTTTTTCATGCCTTAATGTTAATTACCGTAGAAATGTATATGTCATTGTTGGGAGGATTGACTGCGAAACTAAAAACATTACTATTTTTTTTTTCTTTTTTAGCTCATCCAGAGGTGTCTTTGCACCCTAAAGTACAACCATAAAGTGGTTTTTTTTTTCCATGAGAGAAATAAGAGCGAGAAAAACAATACATTCCGTTTGTGCCGAATCTTTCACCTAGAATCTCCTCCATCCTCCGCAAATTTAATTTCCGCGTTATTTTCAAGCCAGGTAACAAACTTGGTGTTACCCAACTAAAAGACCAGATTCCTGACCACAATAATTTTGGCATTTATAAAATAGATTGTGAATGCGGATTGTCCTACGTTGGCCAAACACGTAGAGCCCTGCGTTTCAGACTCAAAGAGCACCAATCGTACGTTCACAAACAAGATTTTGAAAAATCGGCCATTGCAAAACACTCATGGAAACATGGCCATCGTTTCTGTTTTGCCGATGCAAAAATAATTGAAAAAGTCCGTTCACCCTCAGATCTCAATTTTTTCGAGGCCTTTCATATCTTCAGTAATTCCTGTACAATAGTCAACGAGCCGGTTGAGAACAATTTTTCCCCCCTCTTGTTACAAACCTCTCTTTCAATCAACATAATTTCTTCTTCCAACAATAATTGTTCCTTTTCCTTTTACTTAGCATTCTGCACAATAGATGGCGACACAAATCAGGCTTTTTGTTATGTTATCTGTTTCGCCTTTTTCACTTTTTCGTTTTTGATTTAGTGGCAACAAATCAGTTTGGACGAATTTTCTGACGATGGTGGACGCTTGATTTTCCACCGAAACAATTGTAAAATGTCTCTCCTGCTCAAATTAAACTGCGTTTGTGTGTAATTTGTTTTAAACATAAAGTATTTGCTTGGCTCAACGTCCAGTGTCGTTCTTGCGCCCTAAATCATAGACATTGGAACTTTTCTTTACCACAGCACATCTAGTGCCGTCTTTGCACCCTAAAGTACAATCATCAAATATTTGCTAGGCTCAACGTCCAATGTCGTTCTTGCGCCCTAAATCATAGTCATTGAACCTTTTCTGTGCCGCAGCACATCTAGTGCTGTCCTTGCACCCTAAAGCACAACCGATCACACTTTTTCTTCACCCAGCACATCCCGTGATTTCTTTGCACCCTAAAGCAGAACCAATTGAGCTTTTTCTTAGCGCAGCATGTCCAGTGCCGTCCTTGCGCCTTTAAGTACAACCATCAAATTTTTGCTTGGCTCAATGTACAGCGTCGTTTTTGCGCCCTAAATCATAGTCATTAGAACTTTTCTTTGCCGCAGCACATCTAGTGCCCTTCTTGCACCCTAAAGCACAGCCAATCACACTTTTTCTTCACCCAGCACACCCAGTGATGTCTTTGGGCCCTTAAGTACAACCATCAAATTTTTGCTTAGCTTAATGTCCAGCGTCGTTCTTGCGCCCTAAATCATAGCCATTGAAACTTTGATGCAGCACATCTAGTGCCGTCCTTGCATCCTAAAGCACAGCCAATCAAACTTCTTCGTCCAGCACATGCAGTGCCGTCTTTGCGTCCTAAAGCAGAACCAATTGAACTTTTTCTTGGCGCAGCATACCCAATGCCGTTCTTGCGCCCTTAAGTACAACTATCAAATTTTTTATTTATTTATACAAGTCGAACACTACGCAGATTAAATAAAGCAACAATTTTTATCAACATTTTTTAGGCTTAGTAAGGTTAACGCTTATGTTACGGCGTGATTAAATGATGAAACGTTATCAAATGTTTGCTTTGCCGAACGTCCAGCGTCGTTCTTACGCCTTAAACTACATCCAATTGAATTTTTTCTTAGTCCAACATATCCGGTACCATCTTTGCGCCGTAAACTACAACCATCAATTTTTTTTTGCTTGGCACAACCTATCCAGTGCCATCCACGCGCCCTGAAGCACAACCAATTGCTTGCACAGCACATCCAGTGCCGTCCTTGTACCGTAAAGTACAACCGTCAAATTTTTTCTTGGCACAACACGTCCAGTTTCGTCGCTTTATCCAACCCTAAAGCACAACCATGAAATTTTAACCACGCACTCGTAAGATAACGGAATTAGATTGCAGTCCAGATTCCCTCTACGTTATCTTTATTCACTGGAGGAGGTCCAGGATTAAACGATCATTTCGTTCTGTTATCTCGCAATACGTGATAATGGAGACCTAATGCCTTCACGTTCCGGGTCCTTCCCTGAAACGATCTGGGGTCAGATTGAGCCAATCTTTCTTTTCTATCTCCAGGAAAGGATGTCTCTGATATTGATATGCTAGAGATGTGGTGGAAGTTCTCAACGTCCTTTATTCCAGATGTATACCGCATCTTTGATCCCATGTTAGCCTTATATATGCGAACGAAAGTTTGTGTTGCTCCCATTTTTGTGTCATGTATCTTGCAAAGTGTAAAATTCTGGCGAGTTTTTTTAATAACTCTCTAGTTTCTTGTGACATGGACTGTCTATATGCATGGAGGTGCCGTTAACAGGAGGACACGTCCCTTCCAATATTGGTATTAGGGTTCCATGAGCTCCTCCCAATTTCAAACAAAAATTTTATAACGGGTAACGCCGTTCAAAGTTTAAAATATTTTCTCTTTCTTTTCTTTTTTTTTTAATCTAAGGAATGTGGTTATATTTTTCGGCGTAGTGTATTTAGTGCGAAATAAAAAAAATGCACTTTGTCATTTATTTGATGTAATTATACCTTTTGTTAGATTGTATTATATAGCTCTCTTTTCTGCATGGCAGCGTTTTCATTGACGTGTTATTATTTCAACTTTCAAACTGAACATTTTTAATAACGTTACAACTATAGTTTCCCTATTTTAATTTCGCAAGCTCAAGGAAATTTTTGGCCCTCTACGCTCATTATCAACGACATAAATTAAAGGAACTGTCTACACTCATTATCAACGACTCAATATAGCTCATTATCAACGACATAAATTAAAGGGACTATCTACCCCATCAGCATAATAAATACGCAATTTATTAAGGAGCATTGCATGTGAAAATGAAACTAGTAATGCAACTACAATATTAATTTTATGGTAAAGTGAACGTCATCAAGCAGAAGTACATTTAAATTAAACACTGCTTTGTTGATGTCTGTCATTTCTGTAAAAAGTTAACAAACAATAAGGCCTTAACCAGAAATTTTTTTGTGGAGGCAAGAATTTTTTACAGCCTCGCTAATGAATAAGTATTGGTAGCAAAAACATTTCAGAAGGAGGGGGAACAGCCCTTGGAACTATGTACTGGCTACAGCCCTGTTTAATAAGAAGCTGCCTTGTATTGGTTTACTGTCTCACCAATATTTTTATGCCGTCGGCGCCCATGCGTGGAGCCATGTGTGATAGATTTTGTTATGAGTTGATGACATGAAATTTGAAGCATATTGCATCATGTCCATCAGCTCCAACGCATAACGTAATATGCTTCAATACATTTGAAACATATTGCGTCATGCCCATGTGTTGGAGCAAATCATCGCCGTGCTTACCAGAAATGTAGTAAACTCTCGCAATAATGCCGTTCCAATTAACAGCGGTATTTTGCAGCGATGACGCACATTCTAGTTCACGTCATTTTCTGTTTTACGTCGTTGTTTCTCTGTCTCTTGATGGTAATCGATGCGAGAGGTTATTGCATGTCCTCAGATCAATTTCTCTCAGTTTCGGTTGGCGCTTCCTAACGGCCCTATATATTGATGTGACACCTGCGTCTGTATATTCCACAAACATGGAATATACAGATGCAGGTGTGTATATTCCACAAACATGGTTTTAGTCTTTCTGTGGCTGAGGTCAAGTACGAACCCTCACAAATAATAGGGAACTTTAAATTCTTTGTTATTTTTTCCGTAATTTGTTCGTATAATTACTTTTTTTTTTGTATCTATTAACTTGGGTCTTCGTGCCAACAGTTAATTCAACCATTCTATAGGCGCATCCACGACAACAATGAAAATGATACCTAGTGTAAGCTGTCAAAGTAAGCTTCCTTATTAAGTTTTCAGCGTCACTTTCAATTGACATGGCCCTTGTCACAAGAAACAGCCCTGCACGAAAATGCCACCGTTGGATATCAGATGACTTCCGACCATTTAATGAATAAACGTCGTCAGAATCAATCCAACATGTATGACGTCTAGCCTTCACAATGCATCCAATCCAGTATTACATAAACAATCTCTGTCAATGTAGGGGGGGGGAAGTCGACGGGGTTGATGGGAAACATGGGTCAACGGACATGGACGTGACCTCCTGTCCCACCCTTCCCGTAAACTGGAACGTACTCGATCGGAAGGCTGCCTTTGGTATGCTCTTAATACCGTCCCTCTTCCAAAAACAGATTCACAGAAACGCTCTTTTGTCAATCGGTAATCATATTCTCAGACGTTGATTGGATTCTCATTTCGATGTTGGCACTCTGGACAGGATTGGCAATGATTAGCCCGGGACGCGCAGCTATTTGTTCTAACTACTTCATTCAGACGGGACCATCTACATGATGTACAACTTTATATAAAAAGAATTCACCACCACATTTCCCATCTCCCGTCGATATATATATATATATGCTCGGATACTCCACCCGATCGTAAACTGCTTGTAGAACCCGAAACACAAAACGTGGTTCGCCACCTCTTAACTAAGGGTAGGCGTGTTGGTATACACGCAGTCATGCCAGTCTCTAAAACAACTCTACTATGTTCTGTCCGCTATGCGGCGCACCATCTTTCCCTTCGAGGCAAAGTCCCTTTCTGACTGAGTCCCGTAGTTTGTCTTCTCCCGGTTATTGAACCCGGGATAATGCAAACTACGGGACTGGGTGAGTGCCGTAGTTTGCCATCTCCCGGGTTCAATGACCCGGCTGAAGCTTTAAACGCTTTCTCTCTTTGTTAAGTGGGGGGGACTGACCTTTTCAGGCGGTTGATGGGGTCATAACCCTTGCAATTTTGTATATGCACATATGAATATATGCAGCTGTAACTCTGTAACCCCCCCCCCCTGTAAACCTGTAACTCCCCATCATGAACTTCCAACGTGTACGAATCAGTGGAGGTGGTACCATGACAACCAATGCCATATAAGCAATCTCTATCAATGTCGATCCCTATCAATGCTATATACGCAACCTCTATCAATGTCGATCTTTATCAATGCTATATAAACGATCAATGAAATTGCTAAATGATATAAACCTAAAGAAATCCAAATACTGAGTCTTTATTAAGGGGCCCATTCCTATGCAGTCAAACCTCGTTAAGATGAACACGCTTAAGACGAATTACTTTTAATACGAACCGTTTTCTGGTGTCCCTCAGATTGTATAGTATACTGTCCTCTCTAAACAAGACGAATTACCATCAATGCAAACAAATTTTCTGTTCCCCCTTGGTGTTCGTCTTAACGATGTGTATTTGAATACTTGCCTGCATGTTCCACATTAAAAAAAATATATACACATATACATATTTTGTGATGTACTCAGAATGTGATAATACCTTCACTCTTGTGCGGCGTCCCTCTTCTCCTATGATTCTAACAGGGGTCTTGGAGATCAAGAGGTTAGGTTCGATTCCTAGCGTACCTCTTCTTATAAAAGCGTATTGTTTTTCAAATGTTGCGTTAAATTATCCATCCCATGTAATTATCCTATTGCGTAATCGTGGAACATAAAATTACGATCTGTTTCACATTCACTTTCCCATATTCTAATATGTAGAAAACTGTGTTAAAGTGGATGAAGGGATGTTTTGAGATCTCTCGTATCATGCATACCTTACTTGCGTGTATTTATCATATGTACAGAATGCTCTGCTTGGTACATAGTCGTGTGATTGTATGCAGGGCCGAGGACAGGGCGTGGCAAAGGGGGGGACGAATGCCCAAGGGTGCGGGTACTTTAAATAGGCTCTATCTGTTAAATATCCTAGGGGATCGCGAATCCTATCCCCAGACCTGATGAGATAGTACGCTTCCGCACCCCAGTGATTGTTGTTAATTATTTTCGATTACGTGCAATTGAGTCTTTTATGAGAGATTTGCGCACCATTTGCGCATCTCTCTCTCTGAGAGAGATGCGCAAATGGTGCGCTTCCATGATTTACTAATGCGCAGGCCATGATTCCGTTTAATAGTAACGCTTAGTTAAAAGTTGTAGGTGTTTGGCAAGGAATGTGGTTTTAAGGGAACACTTATTTCTTAAGTCATTTCACGAACACTTACTACTTATCTATTTCACGTTTCTATACACTCTCAGTTGTCAAGCTTAAACAGTGCATTTTTGAACAATATGGTTTAGACACGAAATTTTGTTTTGCGATTAACGTGTTCTTCATTTTAATAATTAATTAAAATATTATAATAATTATATATAGATATGTATACACAAAATTGTGCCCTTTTACCCCTACTTATAAATTTTCTGTATATACTGTTGGTAAGAACTGTTCAAGTATTTAATAAGCGCATTTTTTGGCTATTTTATACTCCCCCTTATAAGGGAAAAATAAGCAAATGCCTAACCCCCTCCTACCCTTTCATGCTTATATAAGATTTTGATGCTCCAATTTTTTGACATAAGTGTTTGAAATATGAATGCAATCTCAAATCAACTCAGATTATAATGCTTATTGACATTTTCCGCGTAATACTGAGAAATTATTTGGAAGTTTGTTATAATATTAAACATTTATTTACAAATAGCGAGTATTCACAACAAATTATCACATTTGTAAAAGTTTTAATACACTACTAATTGGGGGTTCCCGTGATGCCCGGAGGGGAGCATAGAGCGAAATAATGTTAAGGGCCACTGGTCTAAATAATTAAATATTTTCTCGCGAAATCTCGCGATTTCGCGCGTGTACTTTATATATTTTATATCTTCTACACACGTCGTATCGTACATCTTGGTATTGCTGTTAACAGGGAGACCTCCGTCCTGCAATGAATTGAAAATGGTGGATGATGATGATATATGTAAGTACTCTGTGCCTCTGTATAGAGGCAAATGGATGGCAACATTATGAAAGAACTCAACAGACGTATTAAACTTGGCTGGAGTGCATTTGGAAGAAACAGTTTTATCCTGAAGGGGAAATTGCCTTTGTGTCTAAAAAGAAAGGTCTTCAACCAGTGTGTATTGCCAGTCCTCTCTTATGGATCAGAGACATGGAGTCTAACAGTTGGAGCAATACGAAAGTTACAGACAACGCAAAGGAGCATGGAGAGGTGCATGCTTGGAATAACTAGGAGAGATCGAAAAAGAAACACTTGGGTGAGAGAGCAAACTAGAGTAGAGGACATCATTGTTAAAGTAAAAGGGCTGAAATGGCGATGGGCTGGGCATATTGCAAGAAGAACTGATCAACGATGGACAACAGAAATTCTGAACTGGATTCCAAGAGACCACCGAAGACCTAGAAAACGTCCTCAAACTAGATGGGTGGATGAAATAAGAAAACAGGTTGGGGTGACGTGGAAGCGAATTGCTCAGGATAGACTTGTGTGGAAAGCATTTGGAGAGACCTTCATCCAGCAGTGGATAGATAATGGTTGAATATGATGATGATGATATATATATGTTTGAATTTTGTATTTTATATATATATATATATGTGTGTGTGTGTATGTATACGTTTGAATTTTGTATTTTATATATATATATATATATATTCATACTTAAAATATTTTGGAATTACATAATTAATATTGGTATTTTAACTCTTTAATAAAAGCCAAAGTTTCTGTTTAAAATATTAAAGAAACTTGATTAACTTAAGTTACTTTCGTTTTCTAAGAAAAGCAACCGATTGTCCCACGTTCGTTTTAAAATATGGCGCATTGGCTATTGATTCAATAATTTGCAGACACTTCGACCCAACAGTGAAGGACAAAAATAATTATGTAAAGTGAAAAGCATTTT
>QLNU02015270.1:89124649-89139813 GCA_006491805.2 Dysdera silvatica
CAACGTTGACCATTCGACAATTAATATTCGCCATTTTCTTCTTCTTACAGGGTCTGTTGGAAATCTAAACATTCTATGTTTGTCCCTCGAATGATTTGAATGATCATCACACCCACCCATTTCACCCTATTTTATTGAAACTGACACATTTGTAAATCACTCAAGTGCATACAGCGGTGAATATGATCACGTGGTATGGTGGCATCAAAATGGCGGATGCGCCAGCTCTCCTGTTTAGGAGCCTTATTTGCAAGATAATTTGGAATAACACTGCACAGATAAGGGTTGTAAGTTGAAATCGTCATGAGCCTTAAATTTTATTGAAATTAATGAAATTTTATTGGAATTAATGAAGTTTTATTGAAATTAATGGTATTTTATTGAAATTAATGAAATTTTATTGAAATTAATGACATTTTATTGAAATTAATGAAACGTTATTGAAATTAATGACATTTTATTGAAATTAATGACATTTTATTGAAATTCGTGGCATTTTATTGAAATTAATGACATTTTATTGAAATTAATGAAACTTTAATGTAATAAATAAAATTTAGTTTTTAATTACATTTATTTATTTAATGAAATAAATTTTTATGCCGTCGGCGCCAACGGATCTTGTGTACATAATGTTTTTTACATAGGTTTGAGTCTTCATATACTTTATAATAAGGATTGGGGAAATTATAGAGAGGTATACTAAAATTTATAAGTTTTAATGCAAAATTTACATTAAGTTTATTTCTTAGTATTCCATCATATTAATAAAATACAACAAAATGTCTAGGAATTTTAAGGCCTCGTAGATTTCTGAGCTATCTATGACTTTCAAATTTTACCCGTAACTTTCAGAGACCCTGTAACAAGCATCTGGATAAGTGCCTCCATTAACTGTGAAGCCAATAAAAAATTAACAAAAGAAGGTATTGTAATAGTAAATATCACCAAGAAATGCTAGTGGTCTGTTATAAAAAGTTTAGTGTTTATCCCAAAATCGCGTGATTTTGTGATCTTCGAATGTTTATATTGTTCGTTTTCATTTCCGCATATATTTTTTATCTTTGTATTAAATATTTGCAGTACGTGAATACAATTACAATAATAGATTTTTCTCCTATTTCCTCCATTTTCTATAAAGGATTTTTTGGCCGATTTCACGTCGATTAATTACGCAGGACTTATTTTCGTCCCTATTACCGGATAATTGGAATTATCCAGTTATGTGGACTCGCGTCTATCCCAATTAATCCGGATGCCTGGAATGATACTACTACTAGCGAAATCTCTGAATAGCGGGCACCTCGGGGCTTAAGTATATGTCCGCTATTAGGTGATGTCCACTATGCGGGAGGATTAGGTTATACCAAGCATTAGAGCTGGAAATGTAAAAAGTGTCCGTTAAATACAAGTACCACTATTCAGGAATGTCCGTTGAATACAAGTATCCAGTATTCAGGAGTGTCCGTTAAGGAGGTTTAACTGTATGGTGAATTCAGACGGGATTGAGCGTTGAGCCACAAAGCTAAATTCCTATTACAACACATGAATGGAAAAATGACGTTGCAGGATGTGTTGAAAATTGGGAAGATGTTTGTTTGTTTGGATTTTTATGGCGCAAGAGCAACTGCGCCAGAAAATTGGGAAGAATCACCATGCTTCAACAAATTACGAGGAGACAGGGGGTGTGCTGGCTTGGGAATCTTAGAGGCTATGGCGCAAATTATTTTCGTTTTTTCAATATGCATGAGAATTATTAAAAACATGCGAACTTGACAAATAATCGGCTTTCAGCTCTTGAAAAATGGTTGGGGAGAGTTGAGGTAAGGGGGCCGTGTCGTCTCTCCTCAGCCCTGCCTTGACATCCATTTGAGGGGGGGGGCGCTACAATACCATCTCAATGTTCCGCATATTGTTCCGCATATTGCATTCATTTGTAATTTTTATTTTTTGGGGGGAGGCTGATTCACCCTTATACCACCACCCCAACAACGCCAACGGGAGAATCCCTAAATTAATTTTTGAACGTTTGAAATGCATGCTAGGGGAGAGAATCAATCAATCAATCAATCAATCAGAATTTATTTATGCATAACATCTATAAAAATGAAATACATTGGATACAAGTTAAAAATAAGACTATTTAAAACACTTGCAACCATGGCACTTTGTTTAATTGATGCTATGAATAGAGAATAAGTCCTGAAATATAATTTATAATGCCAAAGAGCACCCGTGCGCCTCTTGCGAAGTTACTATTGGAAATGCTATTTAGTGTATGGCACAGTAACGCGTCTCAACTTCGACAAAACGTCTTTTGGTGAAAAATAAGGCTCCTAGAAAAGAGAGCTGGCGCATAGCCGCCATTTTCCTGCCATCGTATCACGTGATCCCATTCACTGCTGTGTTAAAGTTGAGTGATTTACAAGTGTGTTATTTTTAATAAAATAAGGTAGAATTGTTCTAATCATTCGAGGAATAAACATAGAATGTTTGCAGTGTAAAGTTTGTTTTGATTATTTGCATTATAATTTTGCATTAATCGAAAACTAAGCTAGGGTTGCAAATTGTATTTATTGGCGACATCTTAAAAGTTGCGCCAATGTTTACATTCGTCGGGTAATCGCGAAGTGTTCATTATTTTTATGCCAAAATAGCGATCATTGCTCTAAAGTGGAAAACCTTTATCGCCAAGGTAAATGAAACCGGAAGTGGCCAGAAAAATGGCGGCTGACGGGCCGGCCTATAATTCTAGGGGGCTCTAGTAAAAACAAGCCATCCAGTAACAAACATTTTGAACTTGAACAAGGAGTTACCAAACCCCCCCAAAATCCAAATTTATGAGAGCTGATGTAACCGGTATCGTTTGCGCACGCCGTTCGATTTTTCTGGCAGATTTATATTATCGCAGTTTTGAGAACAAAAACGGATTTTTCGAACGCATAATAGAAAAATCCAAAACTCGAAAGCGATAACGCCTCCTCTTGAAAAGTTATTAATATGTCAAATATTTTAAACTGCTAAAAATATTTTATAAGATTCTTTACTTGTTATTTCGTTGTCGGTTTTAAAGATGATCCCTTTAGATTTATTAAAATATTTGGAGTTTGATATATCATTACTTGTTTTTTAAATTACGTATGGTTCCTGTAATCGGCGTCTATGGTGGGTTTTACCCAACCTTTTTTTCAAAACTCGACCCACTTTTATAGTAGCCAAGGCGACGCCTCCCTCCCCGTCTCCGCCATAAATCACATTTGCATAACAAAGCATTTTAATAACTAAAAAGAAAACTCGTTGAATATAAAATTGTACATATTAATTATATTATGTATATTATGTTAGTTATGTTTGTGTATTGATTATATATATTCATTAACTATTTATATTATATAAATTATATAAAGTTAACAACTATTAGTAGAATATTGCAATGTGTGTAGCCATGTTGAAATATAAAAGCGTTGGAAACATTTGGTATGAAATTCCTTATAAAAATAATTGCAACTAAAAATAGTTGCGGCGAACCCCAGGTTGGGAACCACTGCTCTATGTAATTTGATTGTAATATATATATATATATATACGGTGATTGGAATATATATAATAATTTCAGTGCGCATACTATTTTAAATAGTATGAGTGATGAACAATCGGCTTAGAATAGAAACATATTAAAATAGCTTTAAAAACTGTTTGCACAAATCGGACCTTATATACTGAATATCTATCAATCAATCAATTATTTAGCTAGAAAAAACACATAAAATTATAAACTTTTATAATACATATATGCATTACTTGGTAATATAACGTGTGTTCAATTGAAGCGGTAACACCCTGTATATCTCTTAATAGGAGTTGAGTATAAATTGAAAAAAAGTCTTTTTATTTTGGGTGGGGAAGCCCAAAATTAGTATCAAAGAATTTTTTTATTTAACAACCCCCGACCCCTAGGCTCCCCAACTTTGAATTTTCAAATGGCAACCCCTATCTTGTGATATATCATTTTAAACAGCGTAAAAAATAAAATATTTCTGAGAAAAATTAAATTGGTTCATGCATTCGGGAGAAAGAGCTAAAAATAAAATCGTTATTTTGACTTTTCCAAGCAATACTAGAGAGAAGAGTGCCATATTTGGCCTGTCTTTTGATTGAATGAACTGATTTTCACGCCGCCTGCACAGAAAATCAAGTTTATTTGGCGTGTTGGTCACGTGTAGTGATACTCATTCGTTTTTTCTATCGTGATATCAGTACGAATAACACAAAAGAACGATTTTATTTTTAGCTCTTTCTCCCGAATACATGAACCGATTCAATTGTTTTTTCGCGGAAATCTTTTGTTTTCTACGCTGTTTAAAATGATATATCACAAGACAGGGTGTGCTATTTGAAAATTCAAAGTTGGGGGGTCAAGAGGTCGGGGGTTGAATAAAAAAATTCGTTGATATTAATTTTGGGCTTCCTGCAGAAATAAAAATTGACGACTTTTTTCTTTTTTTCCAAATTTTTAAACTCCTATCAAACGATATACAGGTTGTTACCTTTCAACTGAACATACGGTGTATGTATAACATGATATAAATACACATATACATTAAATATAACAAGGTATATACTTATGAGTATCGAGTATAACAAGGTATAAACATATGTATATCAAGTATAACAAGAATATACATATATATATATACCAAATAACAGAATATACGCAGATGTTGTGATATACACATATGTCTACCAGCATAACAAGATTACATGATATATTTGTTATGCTTATTGTACTTGATATATATATTATGTTTGTCGTGCGTGTGGTACTTGATATACGATGTATATTTGTCCTCACGTACTCGACATACATACATACATATATTCTACTATACTTGATATACATATACTTGTATTTTATACATGTTTATATTGTTGTACTTGATGTACAGGTATACTTGCTATACTTTATATACATTTATATTTTGTAAATACACACGTGTATACTTTATATTTGAAGTACATGTTTTCTAAGTATAAATTTAAAGCAAGTGTACATGCATACCGAGTGTAACAAGTATACATGTGTCTCAAATATAATAAGTATATATATATATATATGTGTGTGTGTGTGTGTGTGTGTGTGTGTGTGTGTGTGTGTGTGTCAATATATCAAGCATACATACGTATCAACATAACGAGTATATAGATGTCAAAATAGCAAATATACACATGTATCAAATCTAATAAGTATACGTATGTATCAAATATAACAAGTATTTACTAGTGGCATAGTGTTACTTCAAAAGTGGGCTTCTCCAATTGCTCATTGTCTCCTCCCTTCGAACCAAACAATCACAATTCGTACATAGTAAATTCTCCCATTTATGACATTCATGGAACTGAGGAAACACGTCGTTCAACAGAAAAATACATTAATCGCAATACAATAGAACCTGCCAAAAGTGACCGCTTTTGGGACTGGGCTGTAATGATCGCCATGGACAGGTGATCACTATCTTCAAAAGACTCTGATGTTGGCGTGACTGAATCCCTACAAGTTCTCACTTATTAAAGTATATATATTAAAGTGGTCACTTTATTGAGGTGGTCAGTTTACCAAGGTTATCACTTTACCAGGTTCCACTGTATGTGTAAGCATTTTCCAGAACCGCAGAATACCGTCACTAAACAGGAATAATCTCTAATTAGAACGCGCTATTGAGTGCATTTACTGTATTGTATCATGGCCTTTTATTCGAAGTGGGGAGATGGCGCACAATTGGAAATAGACCACTTTTGAAGTCACGCCACTGATGTGAACATGTATGTGTACTTGGCAAACGTGTATTTGATACACTCTGTGTGTGTGTGTGTGTGGCAGATGCATGTAAAATCATCCATGACTAAGAAATGATTGAGTATTGAAGCTCACGAATGATGTGTAGAATATTTTGTACGAATAACTAGAAAGAGAAAAATATATCCTGAAGAATTACATACAGGTATATTTAAGCTCTATTTCCGAATATATTGCATTTGAGAAACAATTAAATTCATATGACTTCTATGAGGATATCATACAAACTCAATTTTATAATTAGTTGAATGGTAATTAATTTTTAATGTATTTTAGTATATGGTTGTGGTTGATATATACAGTAAAACCTGCTTAAAGTGACCACCTTCTGAACTGGATTGTAGTGGTCACCATAGAGAGGTGGTCACTATTTACGATTTTTGTATAAGCATGACTAAGTCCCTACCAGTTCTCTCTTATAAAAAATGGTCCTTTTATCTAGGTGGTCAATTTACCAAGTTCCGCTATATACACTCTGTTGCAAAAAAAAAAAAAACATATGCACCCAGAAAGAATTGAGCCACAACTACGAAACTCAGCATGTGTATAGTGTTCGAGTAGTCGAACAAATGTTCAAAACATCAAAGCAAAACAAAACACCGTTTTATTGACGTGTAGCAGTACAAAGAATGTGCTTTTCAATAGGTGGTAAAACTACTCCTGACAGCCATACAAGCCAATACTTGATGGGGTATGGAGTCGTCAATTAAGTGGCCTATATCCCGCTGAGGTAGATCCTGTCATAAACGCAGCAACTGCTGAAAGAGTTCGGAGGTATTCTGAGACGACTGAAGTTGCCTACCCAACATGTCTCAAACATGTTCGATAAGCAAAAGGTCTGGGGACATGGCAGGCCACTCGAGGACATTAACACCTTAAAGATATTGTTGCAACATCCAAGCACTATGTGGTCGAGCGTTGTCCTACTGGTAAACAGTACCTGGGCGGCCAGATACAATAGGCAGTACCACCGGCTGCAAAATATCGTTGACGTACCTGCGAGAACACTTCGTAGCACGACTAAAGGTGACCGGCTGTCCCAGGAGATCGCTCCCCAGACTGTTACACCAGGTGTAATGGCAATGTACCACTCGGTAACGATGTTGGATTCGACCGCTGACCTCCTCGTCTCCACACACGTGTATGGCAGCCATCAGCATCGAGTAAAATGAGGGATTCGTCACTAAATATAACATTCCTCCAATCTTACACTGTCCAGCTTGATCGTGAGCAGCACCGTTCCAGGCGACACGGCCTATGGTGGGGTGTCAGAGGTAAGCGCCATAATGGTCGTCGAGATCTGAATCTAGCGTCAGCTAGTCGTCGCCGAATGGTATCCCTTGATATCACTGGACCCCTACGAGTTGGCAAATGGAGTCGAATTATTGATAGCAATACTGTTGGTACGAACGTGGCTACTCTCCTGATTGTGCGATCCTCCTGCACATCGGTGGCCCGGGGTCGTCCAGAGCCACTGCGAAGGCTGACTGTACCTTCTTTGAACCACTGGTTCCAACACCGGACAACTACCATATCGCTTCGTGCCAGAAGGTTTGTCTGTTCCACCAACCGGTCTCTCTGAGACCTATGATCCACCTATGATGCCCTCTCAAAGTCGGACAATCATTTGTAATGCCATCGGGTACGTCTGCAAGGCATCTTTCTTGTCAATGTCGTATATCCGAGCTACCAATCCGGTTATAAATGCCTATCACTAAGCGCATGGGCTCTTTCAAATTGGCAGTTCATACACGCGTTGCATGCCTCTACAATGCTCGTTGGTGCTGTACGTTTGATTATTTGCATAACTCGCCAAACCACATTTGCATGCTGAGTTTTATAGTTGTGGCTCAATTCTTTCTGGGTGCATATATTTTATTGCAACAGAGTGTATATACAAACGTCACACTTATACCTTTGTAATTATATTTGCCTTAGATTTCATTTGATATTCATAATTACATGGAGATGTTCATTCAAGCGCAAG
The DNA here is from genome assembly GCA_006491805.2 of Dysdera silvatica. Lineage (NCBI taxonomy): Eukaryota > Metazoa > Arthropoda > Arachnida > Araneae > Dysderidae > Dysdera > Dysdera silvatica. The sequence continues at coordinate 89,132,491 of QLNU02015270.1, forward strand.
TAGGAATGGGAAATTGGAAAGACATAATAAACACACGGTACAAGCAATGATGGAATTTAATGTATTTATATAAATCGAACACTACGCAGATTAAATCAAACAACAATGTCAATCAATCAACGTTTATTGGCGTAGTGATACCAACGCCGATGGTATGGCGTGATTAGATGGTGAAACGTTCGAAAGAAAATAAATATTTCTGCCTTCGGTGGGACCTGAACCCACGACCTTCCACTTGCCGGGCGGAGGCTCTACCATCTGAGCTACGAAGGACAATATATAATCTCTTACGAACGTATATAAAGACTATTTACTGAAGCCAGTTATTTCGCAGAATGGTGTAGTACATGGACTACTATTTAAACCAAATTGCAAAGAGACTGGTATTAAATTGATCGAAATGCACGTTGATTAAAATTGTTGTTTAATTTAATTATGGAATGTATGCTTTGTTAAAAGACGTATACGGGCAACACGACTAAAAACGTCTAACGCATGCACATTCAATTCTCACCATAACATTTGAAATTGATGAACTAGGAAAATTGAAATTGATGAACTAGGAAAATTGAAACTGATGAACTAGGAAAATTGAAATTGATGAACAAGAAAAATTGAAATTGATGAACTTGGAAAATTGAAATTGATGAACTAGGAAAATTGAAATTGATAAACTAGGAAAATAGAAATTGATGAACTAGGAAAATTGAAATTGATGAACTAAGAAAATTGAAATTGATGAACTAAGTTCTACGTTGCACCTTCGAAACAGTTCTTGACAAGTTTGGAGATGCTAACTCCCCCAAACGCCTACCATTCTAAGTTGTCATCATAGAACTTCAACTACAGTTGCTCTGCCTGCAATGAAAGCTTTCATATAGTGGCGCAGCAATTGAAAGGTTGTGTGGAGTTCAAGTAACTTTAAAGAATATCATGTGATATAGATTAAGAGAAAATTATTTTTTTATATCCAATGAGGGACTTGTGCCTCCTAATCCCCCCCTTTTCTACGTCACTGCTTTCATAGCTATTTCATTGTAAAGATACATTAAAGATTGTGAACTTGGACAGTCCAACAGGCTTCTCTTCTTCTTATAGGAAATGTACATGTTCTCAGTCAAAACCATGGCCTCCTCTTGCCTCAATGAGGTGTCTTTTACAATTCATTTTAAAGGAAATTACAAGATGCTGCAGACGAATTAAATACACGCCTCAAATTAGCATAATTAATAATACTCGCAATCCACAATTCAATGTAGGTATGGCTATGTTTGGATTCATCAGCTTCATACATGTAAATTATACTATGTTATTATTATTACATTAGTTCTTGCTAGATATATATATAATATACATTAGTTAGATATATATATATATATATATATTTATATATTAATTATATTCAATAAGCATTCCATAACTTTCTCTCGGTGTGTTTATTTCTATACGTAGATATGTATTTTCACTTTTGGTTTTAAATTATTTTATTCAGAAATGTTTTCACATAAAACCGAATGATTTGATAGGAAACGAGAAGTGACTGAATTAATTTTTGCAGGTCTGCTACAGTTTCTTGAAGTGTGATCTTATAAAAATAATCAAACCCAGAGCATGAATTTCGAGTCGAAAAAGTTTAAAAAGGGTTAAAGTAAATTTTTAAAATTTTTGCCAATAGTTAATATATTAATCCTGAACGAAACGGATACTAACTATTACTACGTGTCACATAAACTCAAATAAAATCAATAATAACTTATACCCTACTGCTTATGAACTGTACTGATTATAATTACTACTATATTGTCCATGAACTATACCGCACTATATTGTACCCTTCTGTATAGATAATAACTCGTATTGAAAGGTCCACTGCTGTATCAATAATAACTGTAATATATTATTATCGATAATAACTATATCATTCACAAACAGACCAACGATAACCAATACTCTATTATCCATAAACTATATCTGTCATAACTATTAATATATTTATTGTTCGTGATCTACCATAGCCATGATTGCTGCTCTGTTGTCTCTGAACTACTCTGATCCAATAACTAACTTGAAATTAGATAATTAATAAAACACACACACATAAAAATGCTTTTAATCTTCCTTTACGCACTATTGGCATATTTTCTTATAATTTTATAACGCTGTATGATGCAAATCTTAATGTAATTGTTATAAATTTTTATGGTATAAAAGTCGAATTTTTTTAGGTATGTGCTTTTAATTATTGTTACTGCTAAAATAGAAACGATCTAAAGTGCTTATCTCATCTCTTCGCTCTCTCTCCTCATCCTCTTCCTCTCTTCTCATATTATTCGACTACTCTACATTATGTTAATTTCTTATCCAAAACAAAATGATAATGCACTTCTACATCAGTGTCACATTTAGGAAATTTGGACTTAATTTTGCACACTTCGACTTAAGTTTAAAAAAAAAAGGCTTTTGGGAAATACCCACTAACCCGATTCAAGTCCTCTCTTTCTTTTCCCAGAACAAACCTTTATATATATATATATTCCCGTCAGAGGTCTGTTGATATTAACGCAGTGACTTCTTGGAATATACAGCGCGTTCGCAACGAGAAAGCATGAAATGGTTATGTAATTGAAGCTACATCGTTGGCGACAAAAGCGTCAATGGGAATTCAATCACATCTATTCCCAAGCGACAACATAGTCTCTTTTCGAAATATGGCTTCCTCACCCACATTCGCTAACATAACAATGATGAACGTTAATCGAGGGTTCGCAATTTTCGAATGTTCACAGTATTCCAAAAGAGTTCATATTTGCGATTGTAAGAATGCAAAGTAAATTACTTTTTGATAAATGTACATAGAAACCGACAGCATCGTTTTGAAGTTGCGAAATACACGAGACACAAAAAATTAAGCAAAATATCGTAAATTTACGAACTTGATCGTATCATCTAAGACAAAGTTTACGATGATTATCGTATTTGTATTTATCATTGTCTTTATATTGGAGACGAGTTTCAGATAATTTCAATTTTCGTATTCAATGTGATCATTAATGTTATTGGATATTTGTAAAGCATCTTTGTAATTAAGTAGTTTATGTATTATTCTCAGCTGATATATCGATTTTTGATGGTTAATTCTTTCTGTCACCTCATCGATTCTATATTACCTATCGATTCTAAATATATTTTCCATCGATTATGTACATTTTTATTCCAATTTATGCGGGATGTGAAGTTTTCCATCGGATTTGTGTAAATTTATGATGTCAGTTCGCATAACCACCGAAATAAAAGTACGCAGTGAACGAGAAATATTAAACTCGTTCACATAAAAGAACGATATTTCTCATTCAGAGTGAACGACTCAAAAACCATAAGAATCCGCCACTGGTATAAGATATAAATATTAAAATATTGATACACGGTATTAAATTTCGTAAATTTAATTTTTAGTGTATATATTATACATCATGTACTTTTATTTTAACATCATCTCAATTTGGATACAACGATTAAACACTGGTAAAATAGCAATGAAAAAGATCACCCAAGCTTTCGGACGCATCAGCAGCAGTCCTTCATCGGCAGTGATGTCGATGTTGATATATCATCTCTATTTTTTTTTTGTGGAGGGGGGGGGAATAGGGCAGACGAGCGTAATAAAAAAGAAATGAAATATTTTAATATGACAATGTAAACCTGAGCTATAAAATAATTTTAAAAAAACATACACATCAAAATTTTATGAAACTGAACCAATGAAATTTTCTTTCGAATATTTCGACGTAATAGTTTAGTTTCTGGAAATTTTGCAACGTTGAAGTCAAGTCAAAATAACGTTATACCCACGGGGTCCGCGAGGAGCATTCAGAATTGTGACGTAATATTCGAGTTGCCCCCAACCACTGAGGTCATTAAAACCGATCTCGACCCAAGGGCGGACTGGGCCGCCGACCAACCGGCCCCGGGCCCGGTGCGCCCTCATGGGCTATAGGACTAGCGCCCTCCGATAATCCAAGGTATTCGCCCTTTGAAAAGACCCAGTCCGCCCCTGCCTCAACCGTTTGATAATATAACTGCAATCATGCTTCGCTCAGGGGCGGACTGTATCCTCTCAAAGGGCGCATACCTTGGATTATCGGAGGGCGCGAGTCCTATCGCCCATGAGGGCGCATCGGCCCGGGGGCCCTCTATCAGCGAAGTCAGGGGCAGCGCATCCGCCCCTGACTTCACTTTAACAATATCCAAGGGAAAACCACTAAAATCTGACGCTATGACGGATAAATAAGTATATGCAGGTAAGCCGCTAGAGTACTTGATAACTTTGACGATATATCCGAGTTATTGCTACAAAGATGGTCGTTATAAACGGGTTTTCGTTATAACCAGGGCTGTCTCCAAAAGGTACGTTCTGTATGCGCCACGTACCCTCAAGAAATTTTGAAAAATACCGAGCACGCGCCGTATACTCTCAAGGTAAGAAGTTTCTGCATTTACTAGTTTTAGAGCAACTTTCAACGAAGTTCAGCCTTTTTTTTTTTTTTATCCCTAAACAACCCCCATACACACACACACACACACACAAGCCTCAAAATAATATCCTGCGTACGACCAGGAGAGGAATGAAAAACTGATGAAAGTGACAACTGCCAACTTGGATTTGGATAGACGATAGATGACCAGTCAAATGCCAGTCAGCGCGGCGCGATGACGGTCTTTATAACCACGTTGGACTACGTTATACAAATTCATACTCTATATTACATATGGCTGGTCTCTTCCCTTGAATTGTAGTGAATAAATAATTATTATTATATTATTGTTATTATTAAATTAAGATAATTAAAGGGTCCGCGCATAGATGGGAGCTTCCCCGAGAATTATTTCTTTAGTGCATTATTAAGACGGTGCTCTAGATTAATGTTGTCCAACATACGGCCCGTGGGCCACGATCCGGCCCGCCGATAATTGTTTGGAATAAAAAAAAATTCCAAAACAATATTTTAGACCTTTTTTATTCAGAAATAAGGAAAAACCGCTGAGATAGCATGGGTGACCCCTTTTCATATCACAAGCGGACAAATAACTGGGAAAAACTCTGAAGAGAGGGTGTGTGTGTTTTTTTTGTTGTTGTTGTTGTTGGGTTTGTGTTTTTTTTCCGAAACCGCTGGCCCGCGAAATCCGTGAACAAATTTTAAGTGGCCCGCTGTCCAAAAAGTTTGGACAGTCCAGCTCTAGAGTTTTGAAAACAGGCCCTGCGGTTTTACAGTGGTAACCCATTCGTCTAGTGTGCAGTTATCCCGGGTTTGAATCCCAACTGCGCCAAAAAGAAAATAACTAACAGCTCACCGTAGTCGAGAGGGTTGGTTCCCTAGGCCTTAAGAGGTTCGTAACCCTCAAGAAACTGTAGGTCGCAACACAGCATGACCCTTGCTATCCCTACGTCGTAAAACTCAAACAAACATCGACTTTTCGGAAACTGCACTCAATATATCCACTTACGTTATTATACAGTGAAACCTGTTAAAGTGGCCACCTCGGTAAATTGACCACCCGAATGAAGTGATCACTTTTTATAAAAGAGAACTGATGAGGGCCCTGCGGTGGCGCAGTGTGGTAACGCGTTCTCCTAGTGCGCCGCTAATCCGGGTTCGACTCCCAGCAGTGCAAAAAGAACGCTTACTCAGAGATCTCATAAAGATCGCACTGCTCACTGTAGTCCGGGGTTTGGTTCCCTAGGCCTTAAGAGGTTCGGATTCCTCGGAAAACAGTAGGTCCCGGCGCAGCATGACCACTGTAGTCTTTGAGCCGTAAAACCAAAAAGAAAGAAAGAAAGAACTGATGAGGACTTGATCATGCCCCTCTCAAAGTGCCATGTATAGTGACAACCTCTCTATGGTGATCATTACAGACCAGTCCCAAAGGTGGTCACTTTAAGCAGGTTTTTCTGTATATGTATTATGCTATAATTACAATAAAATGTCTATAGCAGCGTTTTACCCCGATTCCTTAAATATCGTTATAGACAGGTTTCCCTGCACAGTAGAACCTGCCTGAAGTGACCACCTTTGGGACTGGACTGCGATGGTCACCATGGACAGGTGGTCACATACAGGGCATCTTACTGTAGGTGACCAAGTCCCTGCCAGTTCTGTCTTTTAAAAAGTGGTTGCTTTATTCAGATAGTCAATTGACAAAGGTGATCACTTTACCAGGTTCCACTGTACATTGCATAAAAATTACGAAAAAAATTACAATTTATATGGAATTACAGATTATAGAATTGAAGTTCATAGAATTCCAATTACGTAAATTACATTTTGTGGAATTTCAATTACACAAAATGGCTTTTGTGTAGTTGTATTTATAATTGCCCCTTAAGTGACTGAAAACAAATTATCCCATTAGTGAAATTGATCTGTTTCCTGTCGTGCTAAACGAAATTTAGAACTGCTATTCGTACTTGTTTATACACGGTAATCTTATCATAAAAATATAAAAAAAAAAAGTAATTTTCATCGCATTGCTGAAATTGAGGTGGCCGTATAAAGGAACATTAGTGGTCCATGTAACAGTACTTGAATGCCACTACCCTGAAGTAAAAAAATCCAAGCTATCATTTTTACACTGTTATTAATTTTTTGATCCTATCCATTTGCACGTAACAATATAACATACAAATGAACACAAAAAGCTAATTAGTTTTACCACTTTACTAAAGTTGGGCTGGCCGTATTAAAACATTAGTGGCCTATATGGCCGCTACCCTGAAGCAAAAACTTACAAGCTATCATTTTTACAGTGTTATTAATTTCTTGATCCTATTCATTTGCAAGTAATAATATAACAAATGCATATCAAAAAACTAATCAGTTTCAACGCATTACTAAAGTTGGGCTGGTCGTATTAAAACATTAGTGGCCCATGTTTCTGCTACTCTGAAGCAAAAAATTATAAGCTATCATATTTATATTGTTATTAGTGTTTGATCCTATTCATTTGCATGTAGTAATGAAACATACAAATGCTCACACACAACCAATCAGTTTTTAACGCATTGCTAAAATTTGGCGGCTGCAGTAATAAATAGTAATGGCTTATTTGGCTGCAGTTCTCTCTATTTTAGCCTATTGCAGTTATATCTCTATAATGCAGTTGCCTCTATTCTAAACAGGAAATTCCAAATTATCTTATCCATAATATTGGTGATATTTTGAAAGTGGTTTCAGATTTTATGCAAATGCAATTTCTATAATGGTGCACATAGTCAACTATAACTCTCGGAAATTTCTCTCTCCCACTCTCTCTCTCTCTCTCTGTCTC
>QLNU02015270.1:89139913-89156280 GCA_006491805.2 Dysdera silvatica
AAGTTATATTGAACGACTTTTGCAATAATAAACCGATGGAAAGCACCAGGCCTTTAGCCAAACAGGGTCAGGAGGGGCCAGGCCCTAGTTTCCCCCATCGAGCTATTTACACATATAGAACAATCTCCTGGTGCACTGTGCCCCATCTGCTCCTTGCCTTCCGTGCAAAATTTCCATGCATACCGCACTTCTTTATCAGTCTTTTTTCCTTTTTAATAATTTTTAAAATTTTTATGAACTTTTGGCACACCCTGTATATCCGAGTATTCCCGTATATGGAATATCACGAATATAACGAGAACCTATGTTTTCCTCTCTAGTTTCAGTTTAGACCCTTATATTCAAAAATTTTACGCCGTTTGTTTACTTTAAAAAATATTACTTTTACTATGGAAGACTCTTATCATGAAACTCTTATAAATTACCGATTTAATGGCGACACACTACACTAAATAAAGGCAAAAATCATACTTTTCTTTTTATGTGCAGTTAATTTATAAAACCTTTATAATAATTTAAAAAACAACTTTACTAATAGCTATTGCGATAGCGCACGCAACAGCTATCCTCGTCAGAGCATGGCGGCTTCTGTGGGTTTTTCCAAGTGGGTGAGATCCTCGGGTCCTTAATAACTCAATCTCACCCACTTGGAAAACCTTTTGTGTCTCACGCTAGAGAAGACACCACAAATACGCTTTACTCCTCCGCCCAATCAAGTTTCCAACCGACGTGATGGCAACACCGACTAACATCACACACATAAACAAAGGTCGCCATGCTTTGACGAAGATAGCCGTTGCGCTATCGAAACAGCTATTAGCAACGTTATTTTTTAAATTATTATAACATTTTACAGATTAACTGCACCAAAAAAATTGTGTGATTTTTGCTCCTATCCTGTAAATTAATTCAGGTTTCAGTAGTTTCGGGTTGCTCTGGTATTAAAAATCTCGCATTTTTGCTACTATTCTGTTATCCTGGGTAATTGATAAATCCCTAATGGTCAGGGCAAAGTGTCACAAATGCTACATTAGCTATTAATTTCTTTTAAAATCTTAAAAATATAATAGTAGTAGTTGATTGACTATATTCACTTACAAATTATGCATGTTAATTATTAATAGTTATACAAACTACAATTGTGATAAATGGTTATAACGATTATTGACTAAAGGGGGGGAAAGCCTCCGGCTCCTTGATGTTTGTTATAACGAGGTTGGACTGTACCTGCGGCCAAAAAATATAATTATTGAATTTCTTTATTGAATTATTTATAATTCAATAAAGAAAATGTAGTTCGATAGGACATACGCGCGAGGAAAGAAACTAAACAAGGTTTGCAGATAGGTATCAGAATAATACTATCAGGAAAACACTCCAGGCTAAACGGAGGGACTCTGGTTCGAATCCAGGATGAGGACGGTGTCTCTTTTTCTCCTAAACAAAAACAGCTCTAGTTTGAGCTTCTTTCTGCATGGGTGTCGAAAATTATTAAGTAAAAATAAATTCCTCCATGAAAACTCACAAAAACTCTCCTTGGTGGCTTTGCATGTTGATCATTATTTGGCAATTGTGTTATCCCTGTGAAGGGTAATAATATCTTACATCAGCAAAAGGAAGAAAGATGTGGGAAAACTAAGAATTGCATTGGTAACCTTTAAAAAAGAACTTATGGAGGAAAGTAAAACATGGCAAAAAATTAAAAAACTCGTAAAGGCAACTGAAAAAAATGGCGGCCTATTGTGAAAGCCCTACTTCGCTTTACGACTTAAAGAAGAAAAAAACATTTTAATTAATACTTTAACTTGTTATTTTATGAGAATATTAATTGTTTAATATTATTTAAGTGTTTTTGGAATTAATGGATAAAATATATAATCGTTAATAAACAGCAAAGCTCTGTACAAGCGTGGACACGTGGGAGATCACAGGGGTCATGACCCACCCAAAATACATTTTTTCACTGTAAAAAATTCCAACTTTCATGATAAATGAAGAGTGTTATTCCAAGACCATGGCAAATTCTGTCCTTAACCCCCCATCCTCCAATGAATGTCTCTGTCCGTCCCTAGCACTATATTTTTATTGAATTTCCGATGTTTTTATACAGAATTGCTTATACACACTGGAGTACGCAGAAAGTTCATAAGGGGGAGTTAAAGGGCTGGAAGTCCATATACGTATGTATGTACAAAATTGTATCAAAATGGGTTTGGCGCAGTATAGCCCAGATGCTCTTGCGCCATAAAAAAGCCAAACAAACAAGTATCAAAATGGGGATTATGACTCCACCAACCCCCACCCCAGGGATTTATACACACCCAACACCCCTCCAGAGTTTTTGATACACCCTCTAAAAATCTTGAACACACACTGTGTTTAATGAAAATAGCAATGAAATCTAGTCCACACACACCCTAAAAATCTTGAACACCCCCAGTTTATGAATCCTGGGTAAGCCCCTAACCCACCCCCTGCGTAGTCCATGCTTGTACATCTGCCAGCAACTACGCAGTTAAATATAAAGTACTTGAGTTAAAACGTCATATAAAATCATGTCCATGATGTCTTTAATGATATGTTTATTTGATAGTAGCAAATGGAAGTCGTAAAAAGAATGGGACCAGTTTTACGATTCTTTAGATTTTTCGCAAAAAAAAAAGAACACAGCGCCATCTGTGAACCGTAATAGTAACTAAATCTACTTCTAACGCTACTCATGGTTTGGAAACCGCTTACGTCCCACTTCAAAATACAATATATTTTTACCTCACTGGAGTGGAAATCGGACGACAATGTTAAAACTCGTAAGTGGTATAGGAATAATTAATTAAAACAAGCATTGTACCATCAAATCCTCCGCCGATTTTGATTTCGTTCCCGATATTTGTCAGCGGGTGTGTGTTTACGAGACTCCGAGAAGAAGGAAAGTTTGAGGACGGGTTCAGTATTCCAGAAGAGAAATAGAGAGAACATTGTATCATTTAAATCTCTTTCTCTCTCTGCAGAGTTGCCAGGATCAATTGCAAACTGCGCCCATTTCGGCACCCAGGGGTTGGGGCAGAATAAAGCATCATACGGAGCTTGCGCGATGCACAGCCCCAGAATTCCAATCGATGGCTTGGCAGCGATTCGACCACAAGGCATCAGGATAAAAGGGGGAAGAGAAGACCAGATGATGGAGTTTAGCGTGTAAGGATCCCTAACTGCTGGGCCTCCACCGGCACCCAACCCAAATTTTTCCACTCGGGAAGACCTCCTTGACCCTGTTGACCCCCAAGACACCCGCGCTTTAATTACCCGCGCTAAAGTCCTGCAAACAAAGGCACTCTTTGGGGGATGTTTGTGCCAGCTACGACTCGAGTAGATGTTATAGTAGAGGGGAGGGGGGAAGAGGGACGACATATGAGTGGAAGACTAATCGATAATTTTCAAACTGTTTTGATGCAGAACCGCGATGGCTCTGCCGCCAATAGTTTTTCACTGCTTCTTCCTCTCAATGGCAGTGGAAATCCATCTCGTTTCAATTCAATTCTAGAGGTTACGAATGGGTGGTCGGATGCTACTTGGCGATGTGGAGAGGTTCTTAACAATTCCTGAAACCAGCTAACTTTCTTTCTTTTCTTCTCTTCTTTTTTTTTATGCCTGAGACGAAAAAAATCTCTTAACCCTTTTATCAAGTCATTCGCTTCTTATAATTTTTCCCTAGAAAAAAAAAACATCTGCAAATATTTGTTAACGGTTAAATGAATCGAAAATTAAACAAACGTATGTGATCATTGATCAAATGGCTCGTATTATCATATGCTTAATTTTAAAGTATTATTTAGTATTTAAATATTTTTGTTATCTGATTTTAATAAAAACTAAATGTGGGTTTAAAGGGGAAAATGGTGTTTCGTTGACGCGAATTTCCAAATTAGTATTGGGGCCAGCGCAGTCTTAATGGGGCCTTCAGGGTCCCGACTTAAACAGAGACCCTAAATTTACAAAAAATGTTTATTAAGTGTTTGAATTTCTTATTGGAAAATTGTCGTAATTGAAAAGTTATTGTGAAAATTCCTCAAAGGATGATAGAGCCAACCCTCCTCCACCCCGACTGCGTTAAAAGAATCATAATTATTACCATACTTATTAATTTATATATTACTAATTTATTAAGATATTATTAATTTATTCTTGTGTAAACATTACAATATTCATGAATCTTATGAATATTAACTCTTTCCTGAACAGTATTTTACTACAAAGCAATTGTTGTTTCATGTAACGTATATAATATTCTTCATATATCCTTCTTTACTAAAATAAAGTCTTCGTGATAACATAAACAACAATTTACGTTGTCTGACGAAAGAAGTATTTGCTCTCGAAACCTTTAAAAAAAAGATATACTTATATGTGTCTTTCGTGTTTTTCTTAACAATTCTCACTTATTTTGCTTTCCTTGCCAGTAATATTTAATATATTTCCTCACATTGAACCCACATAAGATTAAATTCCAGCTTTTTGCTAATAATAAATTAATTTAAAACAATTTGATAGATGCAAGTAGGCAGGAAAATTCAACATAGCGCTACGCAGATTTATAAGTAAAAATAAGCTTTATAAGCGCGAAGATAAATTGAAAAATTCGTTTCGACGTACGGTTCAGACGGATGGCCGTCTTTCATCAGGAATACAAAAAAAATATTAGAATATTAAACATGTTGTTATTGCGCGACTATTGTGTTGCCAGTTGTGGATGAATAATTAATGTGAAAAATTTATTAAACGCTTCCAAGCTTAGCCCAAACTGGGAGTAGAGTTTTGTTCATTGACTATTGCAGAAGAATTCTTATTGCTATGGAAAGCTTCCCAAGAATTTAATTCGTATATTACTCTTGATTAACAAAATTTAATCCTGACATAAATAACGATGGCAACAATATATCGCTCTTGTTATTGTTGTTGTTCAGTTAGATATGAGAAAGGTGGCTGCCGTAGGCGCCGCTGTCTTCTCATTATATCGCTCTCTCATCAACTTCTCCATATGTAACCCAATCAGATTAAAAGTTGTCTCAATTTAAATGCATCTATGTAACAATCTTAAAAACGCCAAGCCACATAAACACTCGTTACCACTGTCATAGAACTGGAATATACTTTACCAATAAACATCTTCATCGTATTTCTAAAGTCCAGACACCATTCTCTCTCTGTCTTATGCACAGAGGGCGTTATTGAAACTCTGGATTATATATTGCTTCAATGTTGTGCATATCATCTACTGAGAGATCAGCTTCTTCAATCAGTAGGTGCACTTGGATTTTCGGTCCCACCAACAATTCAGGACCTCTTTGCTACCCACCGGTCACCTATCTATCACTTTGCTAAAAATCTTGACAACTATTTACTGTTTCTTCACCAACAATGGCCGCTACTTCTAGCTACTGTGCTCCTTGTTTCTTACCTCTGAACTCTTCAACTCTAAACGGCTCTTGGCTCTTCTTGACTCCTAGTCGAACTTTATCATTGTACACCTGAACTTCAATCACTATTCACCAACTTCCTGTTCAAATTGACTCTTCAACTGCTTCACAAACTTACTGTTCTATGAAGATTCTCTAAAACGGAACCCAAACCAGATTCGACAACCACTTCTGTAAGAGAGAGGATCTTCCTTAGAAAATCTGATCTTTATTCTCGATCATTGGACATCGATTCAACCTTATCTGGAAATACAGTGCCGCTCGCTCGGCCAACTTTTCCAACATTCATATATGCACACAAACACATACACTATAACAATTTAAATATTAAGCAACAGACTCATTGCTGTAAATTGTGCGTGGATTGAATGAGTTTACTTTTTTCTCTCTTTCCATATTTTTATGGTTATATAAGACCTGTTTTGATTCATAATGGCCAGACGAAAGAGTATTTGCCAGTCACTGAAGCTTTATAAAACCAGTTTTTGACTTCGAGGTTGCTATCCCAGCGCCTTGATCTCAGAGCCACCAAATATAGTCATGTATCGCCCTTTTATTATACATACTAACCAAAGGGATCTTCTTGAGTAATCGGAAAATTAATCACTATAATTAAATCTGACTACACCTTTTCATGCGGTTTCTTGCTAGAATTTAGCTTTGACTCAGAATAATTAAAGAAACTGATGTTTGTCACGGACTCAAACAGGACTCGAACCAGCAACCTCGGGTTTAACACCGCCTTGACCGTTGAGCCACTGAGTACAATCCGAATCTCCAAATCCAATCAATGGATAAGCTTCTCAATCATAAAATTGTTGTCCAATAGCATGAGAAAGAAAAGACTGTATATGCAGTAAAGCCTCTGGAAGGCGGACATCTCGGGACTCAAGATTCTGTCCGCTATTCGGGAAATTCAGAATAACGAATATTGGAACTAGGAATCGGAAAAATGTCCATTAAATAGAGGTGTCCGCTGTTTGGAAGCATCCGTTAAAGAGGTTTTACTCAGTGTACAAATTTCTTATCCCTGCAGTTGCCAACTGACAGAGAGAAAATCCTTGCCGGGCCCCCTTTAATGTCCGGGACCTGAGGGGAAGACGACCGCTAATAGTAACGGGACCCAATGTCGATTTCCTCACCGGGGCCCTCTGGTAAAAGTAGCGTGAAGAGGGGTTCGCTGTAATGCGGATCATCTGCATTACATGTTTGTTTGCTTTACATGTTTGTTTTACATGGTTGCTTTACATGGTTTTTTTTTACATGTTTGTTTAATATGTTTGCGTTGCATGTTTGTTTTTCTTCCAATATTTTTTTTTTTTTGTCGCAAGGTGGAATAATGCTAATTTTATGATGAGCTTGAAACTGAAATTAATATAAAGAAAACCATTTTTAACATACAATTGCACTGCAATATGTCGTGGTTAAATGTTAAAATAGTGTTTTAAATTTTGAAAAATGGTGGGGGAGATAGTCCTCAATTAGAAGACCATAAGACGGAAGTGGGTTCAATAGTCTTCCACGTGCGGACCAGGGGCTGAAGATTACGAATTGTTAAAAGCCTTACGGAAATACTTTGTAGACTGTCCTCAAAAGATTAATGAAAATCGCTAAAACTTCATTCTGCGTGCTTTTTACTAAATATATTCAATCTTTGAAAATTAAGTCTGTACAGGTACTTTCAGCAACATGACTACAATGGTTATGTCCAAGTTTCATACGTCCAAAGACGTAACAGGTTAAAAATCGTTCAACCTGCGTATATTTTTAGAGCAGTTTATCTGGTGGGGGGTGATCTTGGGAAAGGATAGTGACATCAGGGTAAGTCGTTGCATAGTGTCTACTTGTATTATATATGCAGTAGAACCTGCCTAAAACGACCACTCTTTGGACTGGATTGCAATGGTCACCATAGACAGGTGGTCGCTATACACAACAGACTTTGGTAGAGGCATAATTATGTCCCTACCCGTTCTAAAAACATTTTTTAGAGTCGACCTAAGCAAATTAAGGAGCAATTTACTACACTGTCGTTCGCTAAATCAAGTTTTCGCACGCAATAAAAGGGTTTCGTCTTATATATCTTGATGACTGCAGCCAAGCAAACATTGTATTTCCGGGATTTCGTTATAATCGGATCCAACTGTATGCCACAATTTCCGGATCAATATAAGGATTAAACAAATAATACTAGACCCCTGCAGGGTCCGAACTGTTTAGCTTATATACAGGGGCAGACGATGCCGCCCTCATGGGCTACAGGACTCGCGTCCTCAGATAATCCAAGGTATGCGCCCTTTGAGAGGACCCAGTCCGCCCCTGCTTATGTATATAAATCTGGCGCTGGAAAACTGACATAGAAACTGACAGCAGCCGGACGGCAATGAAGGCAACGGTGGTGAGGTCTGATTGGCAATGACTTGGGAGTAGCGTTCAGTCTTCACCGCGCCTAGCCCCTCAAAACATCAGGCCTAGATATTCGTTTCGTTTGTCCATTCTGTAATCCGGCACTGAACGGCAACCTAGTTCGTTCCCCCTTAAGCACGGCCCTGCGAAGGGGAGATAAAGGCCAGAACTCATCCCATCCTCTTGTTCTGTCTAATCATTCTAGTTTTTCTTTTTCCTTTTTAAAAGAAAAAAAACGTATTCAGCATCGTGGGGCCCCTACCAGCTCCGACCCGGCGTAAAAATAAATGGCGCCGCGGGCCCTTTAATTCTCCGGGCCCCGGTACTGCGGTACCGTATCCTCCCCTTAACGGCGGCCTTGCCTGTGGGGATTTTTCCCCTTTGCCCTTCTCTACCCTGCATCTATGCAAATTTGGTCGAACAAGTGTGACGAGTGTGTAATTAAAAAGAACTACTCTTTACCCCCGGACGATACGAATGAACCGTTCCTATGATTGGAACAGAATTAAAATGTGTGTAATAATTATATAAACATTTTTAATTATAAAATGCAAATAAAAATAATTAAATTTCCTGTTTTTCTCTAAAATTAAAAAACAGGATCTGCCAATAAGTTCCATTCGTATTAATCGCTTTTCTGTTACCTTCCTTCGATGTCTATTGATTAGTATCTCTGCTCATGTCATTATCTATCTATTTAGCTATCTGCCCGAGATGGAAAATATTATTCAGTTTGGTGAATGTGTCTTACATTGGCATCCCTTTAAATCCGGGGTCGCCAAATAATCGATATAAGATTTTTAGAGGTCGATTCAAGCTCAGGGATCGGTTGAGGTGTCCAAGCCGCCGTTTAAAAGTAGGCCTCTAGGTCATACACGGGGTGGGATAGGGGGACCTGTCCCCCCCAATGTTAGTATTATAGTTCCATATCCCCCCCTTCAATTTTAAGCAAAATGCCTTTTAAAGATATATTGTCCCCCCCCTCAATATTTTTCTGCCGTCGGCGCCGATGAGCTCATACATGGTTGAAGCTCGTTTCAACAATGTTAATTACATTTCAGCAAAAAACATAAATAAGATAGATACAGAATTACATGGCGATTTAAGACTGAAAATAATTTTGACCCCAAAAGTGCTAATCATGTCAAGCACAGATTTGTTCACACATCATACATGTTTGCTCACATGCGGTCAATAGAACTTCTATACGTTAAATCAGTGCCGTATTTATAAACGGGCACGTTAGACGCTTGCCCAGGACACAAAATTTCTAGAGGCGTAAGACGCTTTTTTTTTCTTTTTTTTTTTCAATTGCAATTTATTTACCGTAGAATTCTGTCGATCAGCTCTCCCCGAGAAGGCGCCCTCTACCTTTTTTTCTAAATCTGAAATTCTGAAAAATTGCATAAAACAACCCTGCCCCTCTAAGCTGAATATAGACAGGGGCATGCGCCTCCCTGAGAATAATATTTGCGTTAAAAATGATCATTTCGAGTAAAAAATACTTTAAACTTACAAGTGAAATTTTCAAGCTTTGCGCCCTCCCTGAAATTTTGTTCTGCATCCACTTTTATCTCCTCCCCCAATATACAAAACCATTAAAAAAATCGTCGTCAAATAAACTAAATTTATTTATAAAAATATCATTATTATATCTTATAATAATGCACATAATGTAGGCTAATGATGAACGTCGCCCCTTCTGTATCCACCATGATTTTTCATCTCATTTGAGAGGGCGAAACGACAGAATATGTTTCTGCTAGTCTGGAGGAAATGGGGGGGCATGGGCTTAACTGGCTTAGAAGTCTAGGGGCTAACTTTTTTCTGAAAAGGCTGGCCTATTTTCTAGGTGGGCTAAACAGTATGCCTCAATTCTTAGATAAAATTTTCTAGGAGGTTAGCCCCGCCCCTAGGTAGCGAATGGAGGGGGCTCCAAAAATCGTTGTGCCCAGTGCGCCTCGTACCTTAAATCCGGCTCTGCATTGAATCCAAAACAATTCAATATAGGCCTATAGAGAGACCTATATTCCTACGTAATGAAAGAAGAAAGACTTTTCAAATCAAACTTTCGCCAAACCTTTGATATATAGAATTTCTACCGTGACACAGAAGTCCTTATTTATCTTCTCTTTTCTTAATTTAATGTTCTGTTTTCGAAGAAAATCTATTGAACATTTTTACGCAGTTGATGACCGCAGCATTAATTGATTTATTTAGACCACAGTTGATTTATTCGAACAGCAATTCATAATCAGTAATTACTGATTATGATTTTTTTCAAAATTGCATACATTTCTCTGAATAAATACCACAAGAAATTGTAATGCATATTGATTATGCTTAATGATCCTAATTATGGCGTATTATATACGTCTAATTAAGCAATATTGAGTAGAAACATCACATGCTAATTAAGGAAAATATTAATTAATATTACGTTAATAATTTAAAGAAATATTCTGAAGTTTCGTGTCAAGTTTTTGATGCTATAAGTCATGTTTGATGCCAAAATTGGGCAAAAATTTGCTGAAAACCATATTAGAAAAAATCTCGTTGGCAAATGGAGAGGAATGTCTCTGTTTTTTAATAATTTTTCCTACAAACTCCTATGTAATTAATATGTAATTTTTGTAAATTACATAAAGTTTGTAGCATGTAATGATTCAAACTTTGTGTAATGGTTTTATTTTGCAATCTGTTGTTTTACGTAATTTTTGTTAAATAGAAGAGGGGTTTGTAACACTGTTTAATTTATTCTTCCTCTCTTCAAATACAGATACTAAAGTGCACTGAAAAATATTTTTAATAGTGACCAATAGAGGGCGCTAAAAGTAAATTTCAGTATATAGATAGGGGAACCTGGTCAACTGGCCACCTGAATAAAGTGACCACTTTTTATAAAAGGGAAATGGTAGGGATTTAGTTGTGCCTATACCAAAATCTGTCGTGTATAGTGATAACCTCTCTATCCTGATGATTGCAATCCGGTCCCAAAGGTGGCCACTTTAGGCAGGTTCTACTGTATTATGTTTCTTACTTTCGATAATGAACATATTCCAGTTTGTATTAAATATATATTATATTTGCATTGAGATTCTTTTATCGTATATTTGAGTATGGACCGACTTTTTTCCAAACGAATACTCTTCTATGAAACCAATAGAACGCTGAAAAATAAGAATTCATTATATCTTTTTTTAAAGCAACAAATAGCGTTCATTTAAAAATATTAAATTTTGTTTTACCTCATATTGTTTAATTCCTTTCTGAATAATTTTACTTTGCATTTCTTCTCAGTGGCACACTCAGAATATTCCCAAGGAGGGGACCCAATGGTGCAGGGAAATTTTTGTGGAGAAAATGGCCAGGGCCATATCAGTTACGGTTTTTTGTATTTGTTTATCATTATTAAATTGCTACTAATTTGACAGTGCAATATGCTTAAATGATTAAAAATGGTGGATTTTTTTGTACAATTTTACAATGGCCAGCTTTTGTTTTCCACAAAAGATCACTGTTTTAGTAATAGATTTAAAAGTAATCCTATTGTGCAAAACTTGCTTTTGCTTGCCCTCTGTCCACTACTTGATCTACGGAAGCCTTTTTTCCTTTTGCGACCTTTAAAAACTCATCGGCTTTGTGAACTGAATCCTTATGATAGAGAAAAGTTCTATGTTGGCTGAACTTCTCCAAGGTCTTCTTCCAATTATTAAATTCTTTTGAAACAAGTTGATGTGTGGCTTGTGTCGATCTTAAACAGACTTAATGAGGTGAAAAGAGAACACACAAAATTTGCTATAGGCACTGTCTTCTGCATTTAGGCAAGCTAGATAGTTATGTTTACTCAGTTCAGATGGACAGAACTTCCGACTGTGGTGAGATTTTCCTTGACTTTATACAGCACTAGTGACGCTTGTGGGAAAATTTCAATTTGCATATGGTTCCCAAAGACATTTTTGCACTGTTATCCTATCTTCATCAGTGAGGTTAGATATCTTGGCATAATTAGAAATATCCGCAGTCAGAATTTCCATTCCAACAGTTTTGGTCTACCTTTACCTCCTGGAAAGCGTTTGAAGACAGCCCCTAGCCACTGCTTTGCTGCCTAGTCATTGCTGGCCTCAACAACAGTTTCATAAATGTCAATAAGAGTTCAGGGTAATGTCGTTGAGACCGTCATTACTTTCAATTTTACTTTAAAAAAACAATTGCTATCTGTTAACGTTATCAATCATTTTTGCTTTGTTAGTCCCAGCCTGAGCCCCTGACTCTTACGTGAACCCCTAATAGAATTTGCATTTCTCTAGTTTTCTCTGGCTTTTAAAATGCGTCTGACAACAAACTCTCTGACATGCTGTCTTTCGTCTTTCACCATAGCCAGAAGAAGATTCTTAAGATGGGCAAAGAAGGCACTGGGTGCGATGGAACAAACACAAACACTCTGTGGGGAAACGAAGCCATTAGGTTTGTAGAACTTTCCGTCAAAAAACCTTCACAGTGGTCCATCTGTATGCTCCACTTCAATGACTTGCCATTGAGGCACCTCACTAAAAACTTAGATGGCAAAAAATTGGCCCGCAGTCGTACCGTGGACCTATCGGAAAGCACCTTCAAAATGAGAAAAATTTCCAATGGCAGAATTCTAGGAAATTCAGTGCACACTTTCAAAAGTGAGCAAGGATATCCTAAGCAAAGACCAAAAATGTTTAGTTGAAATTTCACTGGCCATCCACTCAGGTGTTTGTCCTCCAGATCTTGCCATTTGTAACCCTGGATTGCTCAGCCATTCCAGATGGTTGACAACGGCTAATAGAGTCCTTAGACTAAATGTTGCTTCCTCAGACCCATCTTCAAATCTTGTTCATACCACAACGTTTATCCTGAAAGTATATATTCATCTCTATGGTTCAGAATCAAATAACAACCATCAATACTTCAAGGCCCAAACATGTATTTCAGTGTATACTTAAACTGTGTGAGTGCTTACTAGATCATCTCAAAACAATCATTGATCCAATAATCCAAAACAATGCTTTCATTGCCCATCCAGAGAATTTTTTCTGGCTATTGTGAAAGACGAAAGACGGCATGTCAGAAAATTTGCTTTGAAGCGCATTTTAAAAGCCAAGGAACGACCAGAGAAATGCAAATCCATACGCACCATCATTCCTGGTGTAAATTTTAATGCAAAAGACTACACGGGGTTGATCAGTTGGTCATCAACGAAAATTACCTGTCCTCCACTTTTAGCAACATCTGAGGAAACCTTAGACCTTATTCATTCCAAGCAGATACCAACTTTCGACATAAACGAATTTCAATGTCATACTCAGGCGGTTAAACGTACTGCGAAACTAATCACTGGAGCAGCGAGCACAGTATGTGGCGGTGACAGCAAAAATGGTTTCATCAGAGAAGTTTTGCTTTCCCGCTGCCAAATGTCAATATTTGAAAACTAATTTTAAAATCTAGCTCTAGTTGGTTGGTTACGAAGAGCTCTAGTTGGTTGGTTACGAAGAGCTCTAGTTGGTTGGTTACGAAGGGCATAGGTGGATCTCGAAGTGCGGCCACGTCCCCTGGTGAGTTCTGGGTTATTTTCCTTTACACTGAATGTGGAATGCAAACAGGCGAAGAGCTGCACAGCAATAGTTAATCAAACAGTCTACTTAACCTATTTTTCTGAAGTCATGAACGCTTCTACGGTGTTTTGTTTTTTTCACAATTTTGGCCAATTTTCGTCCTAATGCGACCCCCTGCCAGCTCCCTTTGAGGGTATTTTCGTCCATCAAAGTATTATTTTCCGATTGCTTGTTTCTAATTACTGTCATAACTGAAGTTTCATGATAATCTGACAAATTTGTCACTTTCAAAACCTTCTAAAAAAGGTCAATTTATGGCTAATTTCTCAAATTTTGGGGGTCATGCGCGACCTAAAGATATTATCCGATTCCTAAACTTCTTTTTTCACTGTGTTTATCTTGACGAGCAGCAACTTTTCCGCACTATTGCGTTTCGATTCGAGCAACTTTTGAAAATTCGACCCACCCTAAAATATATATAGATATAATGTAGATGAAATAACGATTTGCAATAAAGTCCTTCTTAACGGATACCTCTCAGATACGGGCAGCTAAAACGTCCTCGCCAAGTAATTCTTTCACAATAATACCCCTCCTTTACGGTCACCTTTTGTGTACGAATTTTTTTGTCCGATAAGTGTCCACTAATGAGGGGTTTTGGTGTGGTATTGTTTATTATAGAATGAACGTAATAGGACGTCGACGTATGTACTTCATTGAGGTTATGGTTCCATTACTTTTTTGTCAAGAACGAAACAAAAGCAATTAATTAGCAACTTTCCGTTGCTAATTAATTGTTTTATGTAATCGTAAAAAAATGGTTTCTTAAATCGTCTGCAATTTAGGTTAATTGCTAATATTTAAAAGAAACAGTTTGTTACTGAAATTGTACATTAAAACAAACATTGTTGCCAAAACTACCTTTGTGTTTCACAACAATTGCCACTTTTTATTTGTAAAATTTTTTAGAGCGTTAATTAATCTTTAAAATAACGTATTTAATAATTTCTCTCTCTCTCTCTCTCTTTCTCTCTCTTTTTCTCTCTACCTCTCTCTCTCTCTCTTTCTCTCTCTCTCTCTCTCTCTCTCTCTCTCTCTCTCTATCTGGGCTAGGCCAACGCCTGGCAAGTTTTTTAATTACTTCCGTCAAGTGCCAACCACATTAAAACACTTTTTAAGTCTGACTGTGTACATACGTTTATTTCTATAACCTTCATATATGTTATATATCCTTTATATATTATCTTTCCTTCCTGTATTATATATGTATATCATATATTATATATCCTTTGTATATTTTATATATTATATATTTTTCATATATCATACTACATATTATATACCCTTTATATATATATATCCTTTATATATTATATACCATTTATATACTTTTATTTTACGTTTAGTGCAAACTGTCGATAATATGAATTTATTGTTTCGCATGTAATCAGTGGCAGAACCAATATTTTTTACGGAAGGGGCTGAAATCTGAAAACATATTATAATCTATCAGAGTCATTTTATTTAGTGTGAACAGGCGCGAATTTTCACGACTATAGTGAACAAAACAACTCGGGTCAGTTTTTGTATAGTATTCAATTTAATGGCAGTTTGTACAACATTTTTAATTTTAATGTATGATAGTCTGTTTAATGTATAACATACATACATGGTTACATAGAATATAGGTTTGTTTGTTTGTTTTTTGGTTTTACGGCTCAAAGACTACAGTGGTCATGCTGCGCCGGGACCTACTGTTTTCCGAGGAATCCGAACCTCTTAAGGCCTGGGGAACCAAACCCCGGACTACAGTGAGCAGTGCGATCTTTTATGAGATCTCTGAGTAAGCGTTCTTTTTGCACTGCTGGGAGTCGAACCCGGATTAGCCGCGCAATAGGAGAACGCGTTACCACACTGCGCCACCGCAGGGCTATAGAATAGAGGAGGGGATATAGCGAATACCGTCTATAATGAAAAATATACTCTGGTTCTTTGACGTTCATTATAATTAAGTCTGATTGTACATAAAATATACGTAACGTGGCGTCATGGTGTTACTTTAAGTGCAGTATAATTCTTCATTAGACGGGTAATATACTGCATATGTACATATGGTTGCGGTGTCGAATAGGTACCTTTGGCGATTACTCACCAAATCGAAAACCCAGATTGTGGCAACCTAGAAACTCTTTACAGTGAGGGAGGAGCTCGTAGAAAAAAAAGGGGAGGGGCTAATAGTTTCTTGTGGTTCCTGTGACATAGCTACTAACTACATCTTGATTTATGTAAACCAATGGAAAGCAGAGACTTCTTAAATTACACTTTTTTTTTATAAAGAACTGTAATTTAGAAATCACACTTTCACAATTAATAATAAGGGAAAGATGTTTGTAGGTTATGTATAAGGGATCCAGGTATAGGCATACGCAGAAAGTTCATAAGGGGATGTTATAGGTTTAATGGGGACTACAGAGCTACAATTCATATATTCCTATGTTAAATATACAAAATTTCATTGCAATGGGGGGTTACAACTCCCCATCAACACACCCTGTGTACGTCAGCGGATCCAGGGAAGGAAAGAGCACAAGAATGACCTCGAAAAAGAAAGTTTAGGCTTATTATAGCTCCCTATTTTGATTTTCAAGCTTTGCTCTCCCCCCACCCACCCAAATTGTTTTCCACATCCGCCCCTGATTGCGCATTATGTAACAAAATCTATACATAATGTCTAATCCAGCAATTTTCAACAGGTGTGTCGCGACACAATAGTGTATTGCGAGAGGTCCACAGGAATAACGCAAGGATTTTTAAAACATGCAATACCTGACTATTCAATCAAAATTAGACCTTTTTTTTTTATGTATTCATTGCTACTTATATATTTTTCTTTTCTTTTTATCAGATC
>QLNU02015270.1:89161156-89195651 GCA_006491805.2 Dysdera silvatica
AAAAGTGTTAGTACGTCTGTGGAAAACTTGCAAGGTCTGGATTTAAGGTAATCAAACGAGCAAAAAAATGTACAAGTACTACTATTCAAACAATACAGTGTATTCAAAGACAATTGGGGCCTGTTTCTAGCCTAGCAGCTTCCCACTGTATGGTGCAACCAGACACAGGTGTGTGCAGGGGCGGACTGAGCCGCCAGCCCATGCGCCCTCGTGGGAGATGGGGCTCGCGCCCTCCAAAAATCCAAGATATGCGCCTTTTGAAAGGTCCCAGTCCGCCCCGAGGTGTGTGTGTGTACTTAGGAAACTCTTTATTAGGGAGTTTAAAGTCCCCTTGGGCGTGCCTCATTCTGTTTGTTTTCCACATCTAAAAAGCGTATTCTATTCCAACGGTATTAGGGAACCCAAGGTAGCTGACGTGACCACTTAATTTTCTGTTTTGGTCGTTAAAAATTTTATTATATAGAAATTTATTTCGTTATATAGAAACACTTTCATATGTAATGAAAATGGAGATTTATCAAAACTTCGCTATATGGGTTATTTTCAAAATTCGTTGGCATATGCTGTCCACCTGAGAACATTTTTTTCTAGAAGTTATAAAAAAATTTTAATGATTTTCTTTTTTGCCATGATTATTAACAGACAGTTGCCAATATAAAAAGAATAAATAACAACACATTAATGAATAAAAAATAGTTTTTTTAAAGAAATTAGTTAAGGGGGAAACCGAAAAACCACTGTCCAAATCAGAAACCAAAACAAAAAAAATCTTTTGTCGATTTATTTTCTTAAAACCACGATTTCTTCTCAAACATACTTTATAATTGTGCTATTTACTCTAAATTACATACTAAAAAGGTTTTAATAATCAGGTAAAAAGAATGCAAATTTTGTACTAATTAAATACCCTTGTCCAGAAATTGGTGGCATGTCTGTTACCGTGCATTATTTGCAATTTTTCGAACTGCAAAATTAAACTTTTTGAATGTAAACACTTCTTTTCCATTGAAGCAAGCTTTGAGAAAGAAATGGAAACAGTCATTTAGAATTTTCTGTTGTTGAATGAAAGATTAAAAACCTTTTTGTGGTAAGTATTTTTATTGCATGTCATGTCTCTTACCCTAATTATTTATATAAAATATACTTATTCATTTATTAAATCAACTGGCTAATTTAGATCATAAGGTAATTAGTCTATATCAAAATTAATATACCTGTTTTGGTTGAATTATTTAGCCTCATGTATTTTTCTTCCTTGAAATGTCATGTCTGTTACTGTATTTAGTAACAAACATTCCAAAATTGGTAAACCCACTTCTTTAAAAAAAAAATATTGTTTGTTCCATAATAATGTCCTTTAATTTATTCTTTCTTTATTGGCAACTGTCTGTTAACCATCATGACAAAAAACGAAAATAATCTTTAAAAATTTCTTAAGGATCTTTCTTTAAGGATTTCTAAGGATAGATTTCTTTAAGGGTCCAACATTCCCCAATCAATGCAGACATTATACAGGGAGACCTGTTTGTTTATAACCATCCATGTGGCAGAGATTAAAAACAATTTTTTGTGTTTGAAAGAGACAAAAAATAGAAAGAAATAGAAAGTCGTATATACATCTCACATTTACATCCATTTACATTCCATTCCGTTTACATCATTTAAAATGTGTACATATTGGGCAGTGGTTAATGGTATTGGTATGGGATTTAAATGCTTGGTTCTATAAATTTATTACGTTGGTGTGATATAGGTATCATTAATGATAACACTATAAAAAAATTTTACTTACTGTTGTTTAATTTGTTCTGAGTACATATTGTAAAATATTTTTTAAGGGGTTTCAAATATATATATATATATATATATATATATATATATATATATATATATAGTACAATAATAACACAATGTTAAAATATTGAAAATTAGACTAATAATGTACAAAACTCTTTTCATATATGTACCTGTATAAACTGCTTTTATATAATTTCTTCCTCTCCCACCGAAATTCTCCTCCATAAAATTTAAAATACAAACCTTGGTATATGCTAATATGATATAGTATTTGTAATTGTAATAAATTAAAAAAAAGGTAACCCCCATCAGCATTGAAATCATTAACGATGAAATTGTGTATATTTGCATATAAATATAGAGTTGTAGCTCTAACTCTCCCCACCCCTCTCGATACCATAACCCCCCTTACGAACTTTCTGCATACGCCTCTGTCATAATGTCTAAATTCTGTATCGCTCCTGCCAATTACTTTACTCTCCTGAGTCCCCGGGTGCCCTGTGCCCCATGCGCCCTTCACCCCCTCCCTGCGTACGTCAGGGCTCTTAACGTTCAAAGTTTTAAATATATCGTATCGTCAAAAGTTTTTATAACTCAGGCAAAATAATTGTTTGTCTCTTACAATCGTTTCATAAGAATCCATAGTTCAACTTTTATTGTAATATGAAAATTATAGACAATGTGCAGGTTCCCCGGAAGGGGAATCTGCGGCCTTAAGGCAGCATATAGCCTTTCAGGCCCGTAAGTGCGGCCTGAAAGTGCGGATGAATGCTAAAGTAAGTGTAAGTCTAAGTATAGTGCGGGTGAATGCTAATTTTCAAACCAAATCCTCTTATTTATTTTTAATATGACTTCGTTCATCTTATTTTTATTTTATTTTTATTATTATCCTAAATTTATTTGAAATACAAAAGATAATAGAAGTAAAGTAAGGATAATCTAAAAATTTAATTTTTAAAGTAAAGGTGTAAAGAAATTAAAAATATTTATCCAAAAACACGTTTAATTACATATTACTAAACAATTATATTGATAGTAAAGAACACAAAGTATATGTATGCGTTAATTAAGGCGGAAATTAACCTTTAAAAAATAATGACTGGCACAACAATTATGTCAATTACAGTCACTCGCCAGGGCGGCAAAATATTTAGCTACGCCACTGAATGTGGCTATGACATAATATAATATAAACGGAAATTAAATTCATTATAATTAAGTATGTTTTTATTTAATTTTGAAACCAAAAAGTTTAATACTTTTTACTATCAAAATAATTTATAAAACTCTAGAGTACATTGCTATAGGCTACTATGATTTTAAAAAGATATCGTTTATAACGACTGAATTTGCACGGTCCCTTGAAGGTCGTTATAACCGATTTTCACTGTATATATATATATATATATCTATATATATAGAATGTTGTATATTATATATTATGGCCACAGTTGTCTATTATAAACTTATATCTTATGACGCATTTATTTAAGTTGGTAACTTAATTTACACTGTGCGTGTATCTCTTTTATTACTTTCTCTATTTGAAAATGTTTGATTTGTATTGGTTATCATGAATTAAAATACAGCTCTTAGCCACATTACAAAAACCAATCATAATGCAGGCATTCTCACAGAAACGATGCACCAATGGGCTTTAAAAAAAGACACGCCCCTATTCTCGCAGAAGAAAGAATACTTCCTTGTATGTGACTTGGCGTGTTAAATTAGCGAAAGGCCTCTGGAAACGGGTCCTTGGCATGAAAAGTAATACAAACGTGACCCGTTCTATTACTCAGCCAAACATAATATTGAAATATACAATTGTTTTTCCTTTCTCTCAATCCATTTTAGATAACCTGACGATTAAACTTGTAAAAAGTAAGAAAACTCTTTTATAGAATAGGATTAAATCGAATATGGATCTTTATCTATAACTAACTAGATTTTAATCCATAAGTAACTAAATCTTGATCTATAAATAACTAGATCTTGATCTATAAATAGCTAGATCTTGATCCATAAATAACTATAAGTTAATTTATAAGTAACTAGATCTTAATCTATAATGAACTGGAATAAAATATATAAGAATATATAATAAATTATAATAAAATTGCTTAGAATAAAAGTAATCGTACGTTATTAGAAAAAGTCTAGGCTCCTTGTATAATAATGTAGCATTTTTAAAAGACTACGGTTTGTGGAATCTAATAATGTAGTATTTTTAAAAGACTACGTTTTGTGGAAACATATACCACTGCCGTTTCCTTCGTTGAAATTCCCTAAAGCTGAATAAGTTCCGAAGTTTTGAACTAGGTGTCACTAGTGTAGCTTCCAGTCGGACAGGACTCTAGCCTGATTTGCATAAAGCCGTTAAACTCGCATTTCGGAAAGTTAAGAGCTTAGCTATTGATAATTTAGCAACGCCATTTGCATAAAGCGGTAAAAAGATACTTACGAAACGTGCGCTTAAATCTGTTTTACTGATGAAGAAACGTTCGATACGACTTGATATATTTCGTACTTAAAAAAATTGCATAACTTTATGTCAACCGTTTCGGAATTAAACATGGTATTACACTCTAACAGACATTGCTCTATAAGGATAGTAACTCCCTTGGAATTTGACGGTCCTTTGCAACACATTTCTTAAAAACACCTCCCCCCACACCTTTCTTTCTTTTTCTTTCTTTAAAAGTAATTAATCGCCACAGATTTTCCCTTGCTGTTAAGGTATACAATTTGTGGTGTTCATAAATCTGTAACTTCAAAAAAGACGAAGACAGACGGATTATAGGAATTATAACCTTCATAAATTTATAACTTCAAAAAAAGACGAAGGCAGACGGATTATAGGAACTGTAACCTTCATAAATTTATAACTTCAAAAAAAGACGAAGGCAGACGGATTATAGGAATTATAACCTTCATAAATTTATGACTTGGGGGTGGTAGTGTAAAAATTATAATATAGATTTCACGCTTTTTGTAGCAAAATTGCATGAAGGAAAATAGTTTATTAACTTACAAAGTTCATCGCCTACGTTTTCTAACTCAGACTAGAGCTCCTTGTCCCATATATTACAAATTTGTATTGCCCCTCACGGGTGAGCATAATCACTGCGAAAATGGTTCGAATTTGTGGTTAATTGCATGGTCAACACAGAGGACCTCAATGGGCAGTTTCTTCATAACAAGTGTCAGAGAGAAGCAGAAAAAAAGCCTCAAGCAAACTAATTTCGATTCAGCGTCCGCTTGGTTGGAACCCAAGCATTCTGCGAACTAAAGCGCTGAAATAGTTAACATGACCTTATCTTCGGGATTGTATTTGTAAATTATATTTCTATTTAATGTAAATTATATTTCTATTTAATGTAAATTATATTTCTATTTAATGTAAATTATATTTCTATTTAATGTAAATTATATTTCTATTTAATGTAAATTATATTTCTATTTAATGTAAATTATATTTCTATTTAATGTAAATTATATTTCTATTTAATGTAAATTATAGTTATATTTAATATAAATTATATTTACACAGCAATAATATCCTCCCCCATCATTCCCTTTATCAATTACTTGTTAATTGCATTTTTAATTTGCCCAAAATTTCTTATTTTCTTTGCTACATCATCAAATGTATTTCCCTGTATTCTGGAGTATTTTTACCTTTCTGTGTCCTTATCTTCGGTACATGTAACATCTCACTCTTTCTCAGTGTCATTCTTTCATCCATATGTTGTCTATATATTATGTCTATTACATCGGTGAATTTTATTTTATAAATTCTTTCATAAATTTCGGTAATTTTGCATTATTCATTTAAATTACTGTCTGGAATAATACCAGTTCCCGCCAATACTGTTCTCCAATCCCAAATATATTTCCCATATAATAATGCCAAAAATCTCCTCTGTATTCCGTCTGTTAACCTAAGATTGATTTTTCCCATATTTCCCAATACACAATTGCAATATTTGGGATAACTGTGAACAAATACATAATATAAATCTATTTTTTATATATTTTGGTTGTACTTTTCTATCTTTTTTTATTATTATTATTATTATTATTATTATTACTATTAGAGATGAGTTCGTGCTCATTTTCCAAGCCCGAAGATTTGTAATTTGAGTGCGCCCAAGCCCGAAATACTTTACAGAAGTTTTAACCCGAGCCTGAAACTTTAATTCTTTGACGTACTTAAATATGAAGTATTTAAATTTTACAAAATTTACTAGACTACGCTATTTAATTTCCTTCGAATTTTCATATGCTTTCTGCAATCATCTTTTCATATAGTTTCTGCAATCATCGAAAATGAATCGCATAATTATATCCCTTGGAAATTTTCAATATACAAAATTTTATTTTCGACCTCATTTGCATCCGTGTGATGAGCCCGGACGTGTCCGAGTCCGAAAACCATATGAAATATTGCACCCGAGCCCAGGTTCAGGCTGCGCCCGTCTTATTTCTAATTCCTATTTCTATTTTCTTGGGTACTTTACTTATGTGGTCATTACATGCTAAGTCTTTATTTATTTTTACGCCTAAGAATTCAATTTTATCGACTAAAGCAATGTCTTCTCCATTTATCCTTACTGCTTAACCTTCTCCCAGCTCTGTCATATTTTATTTTTAAAAACGAAAGAGAGTAATAATGAAAGTAGAGCGAAGTAAGAGAGTAAAAAAACAGCTCGTTGCAAGATTCTCTTCAGAAACGATCAGCTGAATGCAAGTAAATCAATTGACATTATTATAAAAGTGGCGAAAATATGAAAGTGAATAAAGGGGATGCGTTGTTATATCTTTGTCAATTTTTTTGGTTGCAAAACATTATCAGAATATTTTAGCCTTATCTTTATGTGACAAGTGAGTAAACCTACTGTTCGTTCACGAAAAGAAGTTCAATAGAACAGTTAGAAATAACTGGAGATGACGTCACAAACGGGCTAGCTGATTACAGCAGAGGAGGATTACAATTTCAGAACTTGTTTTTGGTGAACGTTTGTCGGCGCCAAAATCAAGTTCTGAAATTGGAGTCCTTTTTATATCGTTTTGATTATTGTATATGTCTCCTTTACTAGCGTATCCTTCTGTCATACGTAACTATAATCTACCCTAAACCATATAGTTTAATTAAAGGAAAGCCCAACTCTACTTCATTGTCATAAATTAAATATTTTGGTGAGTATAATTGTTTGTTTGTTTGTTTTACGGCTCAAAGACTACAGTGGTCATGCTGCGCCGGGACCTACTGTTTTCCGAGGAATCCGAACCTCTTAAGGCCTAGGGAACCAAACCCCGGACTACAGTGAGCAGTGCGATCTTTATGAGATCTCTGAGTAAGCGTTCTTTGCACTGCTGGGAGTCGAACCCGGATTAGCGGCGCACTAGGAGAACGCGTTACAACACTGCGCCACCGCAGGGCCTTGGCGAGTATAAAGGAAGGCTAGTAATATAACAACATTTACCTAAACTATTTAATAGTCCAAAACTAAAAATTAGATTAGAAATATCTGCAGTCAGAATTTCTATTTCAACCGTGTTTGATATTGTGTTTTGGGCTACCTTTACTTTCCTGGAAAGCGTTTGAAGACAGTCCCAGACCACTGCTGCTGCTGTTGCTTGCCTCAACAGCAGTGTCTCATCACTGTCACCAGAGTTGAGGGAAATGTTGGGAACTTCACACCTTCATCTTACATCTTTTAATAAAATAATTTACCAGTGTCTGTTGGCGTAATAATTTTTTGCTTTGTTAGCCCAAAAGAGGGGCCCGAGCCCCCTCGGGCCCCTACGTGGGTGTGCCACTAGTTCAGCTATATGTTTTTTGTATTCATTGTACCCTATTGTCACCTGTTAAGAGATGCTTCTAAATATTATAGTAAAAGTTTTTCCCAATGGC
The DNA here is from genome assembly GCA_006491805.2 of Dysdera silvatica. Lineage (NCBI taxonomy): Eukaryota > Metazoa > Arthropoda > Arachnida > Araneae > Dysderidae > Dysdera > Dysdera silvatica. The sequence goes on from QLNU02015270.1 coordinate 89,168,871, forward strand.
AAGGACTGTGACATAAATGAAAAGCATACAATAAAGTAATTAATGTCACCATCCCATTCGATGTCTTGCTTTCCAGTATTGTTGTGTCTCAATGACGCCATAAAGAGCTTCTCGTGGCTAAATGTGTCCGTTCATGACATCTTCTCTTCCACAAAGCGGACAGTTTGGGGTGAGGTTCTTAAAAAGGGAACTGGCGCATCAAGAATTTTGATACCTGGGTTGTGGCTGCAAATTTCATTTATTGGCGAAATTTGAAAAATTGCGCCAATGTTTACATTCGTCGGATAATCGCGGATTGTGGATTATTTTTATGCCAAAATAGCGATCATTGCGCCAATGTGGAAAACCTTTATTGCTGAGGTAAATGAAACCGGAATTCTACAACAAAATGGCGGCTGATGCGTCAACTTAGAATTCTAGGAGCCCTTGTTTGGTGTAAGTGGAACACCAACATGCAAAAGATGCTCCGTTAAAGAGTCACGAAGTCATGTCCAGTAATCAAATGGAATGTTGCCACTGCTTCACGCTGTGGCCAATCAGGGACATTGACTTTACTAGGTGTTTCCAGTTCTTTATGGCGATTCCATTTGACAGACCTTCATGGAACTGTAATTCGAAGATTTCTTGATAAAAAGTTTTGCAGTGGGAAAAGAATGATTCATTGCCCATCAACTGTAGCACTTTGAAGTCTTTATCACCATCACACCTGCCTGGTTTTGTCGATAGATTCTACAGTTCCCATGAATCCACTGGAGAATGGTGTATATTCCTTTAGTTGTTATACAAGTTTCGGCACTCATATGCATCCTTTCAAATAGGAGACTTGGTTGATTCCATGGAATATTGTTGCTATGTGGTCCGATAGAAAGGCAACCTTTTTTAAACTCAAGAATTATAGAAGAACCTTCTTCGTAAGGAAGTTTCTTTGACTCATCGCTTTGGTGTAAAAAGAAGTCCAAACAGCACCACAGCAATTGTGAACTTGCTCATAGTAAAGCTTTATATTTTCTCGCAAATGGGAGTTCGATGGATACTTGTGGCTTAATAGGATTAAACACTTAATCGGTTATCAAGAGATTGTAGTTTCAGTCCCCACCAAGCTCCGAAATATCATTCTTCTCTTTGAGACTACTCTATCATCGAATAAAAGAATGGTAATATGAAAATTGTCCACAGCTCTATCGGATCCGAGATTCGTCTTTCCATCCTTCTTTCCTCCATTTTTCGCCTGATCAACGATCATTTCAGTTCATTTTGGCTGAAGAAAACGATCACTTCTATTCTATTTTCTCTTTCAATTCTACTTTTGTAAATTTCATTTTTATGAAAATGTACATAAACTTTGACTCGTTGTGCAAAGCTTGTTCTTTTGCTTTTGTATTTACCTAAAGAGCGACATAAAATTTGTAAACTGCAGAGCTGGAAATCCTGCGAATGTTAGAAATAATAAACAATTGTCAGCGTTCATTTTTCAGATTTCAAATTTCTATGAACGATCACTTTCACAGGCACTAACATCACCGTATACAGCAAAAGATGTCTGTGGCTATAGTCTAGGGATAGGGGAGACATATCATTATAAACATCATTATAGATATTTTTGACTTTTTAGCCATATAACCTGTATAATTATAGCCATATAGCCTGTATAATTACAGCCATATAGCCTGTATCATTATAACCATATAGCCTGTATAATTATAGCCAGAATATTAGAATATGAATATATTGGAGCAGTGGTTCCAAAACTTTTGTATCCGCGACCCACTTTTTAGAACCTTGATCTTTCTCGCCCCATTTAGTACTAACCAGGAACGTATCCAGGGGATGAGTCTTCTCTCCCCCCCCCCAAAAAAAAGGGGGGGAAATTCTAGATACATGCTTAGCTTCCACACAAGCGACAGTTTTTGTTTTAAAATCATTTTCCAATTTTTAAAAAATGTTTCTGAAGACATGCATACTTCGCAAACGTTCCGCACCACACCAAAAATCGGCCCCGCGCCCCATGGTTTGGGGAGCACTGTATTAGTGTATGAATATTGTAGATATATTAGAATATTAATACATTCATATATAAGAATAGTAGTATATTAAATATTAGAAATAATGTTCTAGAGCGCGGCTTTGACTGTTGGATTTAATGAATTGACGAGTTTCAGTAGTTTACGAATTTAATAACGTATATAGTTATTATTTATAGTGTGCGTGATAATTATATTTTCTTATTGCATGCTTATAATGTACTTTTAATAATGTATACAATTATTTAGTAGTATATGCGTTAATTATTTATTGTGTATATATTGCATGGTTTAAGGGTATATACAATAATTATCCATCGTGTATTTATAGTATGAGTTTGGTAGATTATACAGTTGTTGTTTAGAAAAGTGTGCGTTAATTGTATTTATATTTGCTTATTGTGTATTTGAGTATGGTTTTAATTGTGCATACAAATTATTTAGTAGGATATACAAATTATTTAGTAGGATATACAAATTATTTAGTAGTGTATGCGATAATTATATTTTCTTATTGTATGCTTGTAATGTACTTTTAATGATGTATACAATTATTTAGTAGTGTCTGCGTTAATTATTTATTGTGTATTTATTGCATGGTTTAAGGATATATACAATAATTATCCATCGTGTACTTGTAGTATGAGTTTGGTAGATTATACAGTTGTTGTTTAGAAGTGTGCGTTAATTGTATTTTATATTTACTTATTTGCATTTGAGTATGGTTTTAGTAGTGTATACAAATTATTTAGTAGTATACCAATTATTTAGTAGTGAATGCGATAATTATTTACTGTGTATCTTTATAGCATGATTTCTTCAGTAGTCTGTGCAAATATTAGTTAATATTTTATACAATAATTATTTTGGTGACATATGTACATAGGGAGGTCCAAGACAGTAATAATTATCCATCGTGTACTTGTAGTATGAGTTTGGTAGAGTATACAGTTGTTGTTTAGAAGTGTGTGCGTTAATTGTATTTATATTTACTTATTTTGTATTTGAGTATGGTTTTAGTAGTGTATACAAATTATTTAGTAGTATATACCAATTATTTAGTAGTGAATGCGATAATTATTTACTGTGTATCTTTATAGCATGATTTCTTCAGTAGTCTGTGCAAATATTAGTTAATATTTTATACAATAATTATTTTGGTGACATATGTACATAGGGAGGTCCAAGACAGTAGCCGGGATTTAATTTCCGGGGGGTTCAGAAGTGTTTCAGCATGTATCGATACAATCACAGCATGCAAGGCCGTAGCCAAGTCCCATTAAAAATTTAGTTTTGAGAGGGGGACCGGTCCCTAAAATGCCCCTCTAGATACGGGCATGGGAAGGTGTTAGTCAATAATTATATGTAATATATTTTTATAAAAGTTATTTTAAAAGCAGTTGTAATCACACATACAAAGTCCCTTACTGGTATTTGTCTTCTTCTGTAACACATTATTCAGGCCTAGCAAAAGCTGCTTCTTCATTTTACTAAACATGATAAAATGAATAGTTCTTTCAGGTCTTACTTCACTTGCAAATAAAGCTTGTTGGTCTTGGACAGCCTTCGCGAAATTTCCTTTTATTGTAGACAATTTCTTTGTGGAACTACGGCTAAGCTGAATGCAGTAAATCCTCTGAATAGCAAACACCTCAGGACTTGAGAACCTGGCCACTATGCGAAAGCGTTAAACAAAGCAAGCATTGGAACTAGCAATTGGACAAGCATCGATAACGGGTTTTACTGTTATTCGCCACTTCCTATACTCTCTGTTTATCAACCTGTATACATAACTGTATATAGACCTGTATACACACACACTGTATACAGAAAATTTCTTTACCATTGTCATTAGTAGTGAAATATGGCGGATGTCCACTTTCACTGCTGATGATGACAACATTCGTCAGCGAGCGGACGTTCCACCCTCTCTATGTGTGAGTGACACTTGCTTTTAACAGTTTTTAGCTTGGTAAGCCATTAATAGGCAGTCCACGTGCTGTTTTAGAAGCCTTCGACATACTTCTGTTATACATATACAGTGAACCAAAAAAAAAGTTGGACGGCAACTGGAGTGGATTTCATTATTTCATATTTTTGTAACCTGTTATGCTTTCAAAATGAAACTAAATGCAAAAGAAAGAAAATTTCCAAAGTGATTGAAACAATTTTATTTGACTTTAATAAAATGTCGCATTCAAACAAAAAATTAACAAAAACAAAAATGGTGCCTATCTTCGACACCAAAAAAAAAACTTGGACACTTATTTCACCAACACTATTAAGTCGCGTTATGCAAATTTTAAAGTTGTTGTTTCTCTGTTGGCAATAGTCCTAGTCAACACTGTAGCATTGAAGCTGTTAGACGAGTTTTTGCATTACGATAAGCCGGCAAAAATGAAGAACAAGCAAACTTCTACAGATATGAAAGAATTAATTCTGAAAATATGTAAAGAGGAGAAAAGTATAAGAAAGAGTGCAGAAATATTAAAAAAAAACCACGTGCAACAGTGCATTACATAATAAATATGTATTAAAAAAAATCTGGTTTTTGAAAAGTCCTAGCGGAAGTGGTAGACCCAAAAAATTTATTCATCTCAAACAGAAAGAAGAATTATTCGTTGTGTCAAAAAAGATCCTAAACTTTCTGCAGTAAAGATTGCTAAAGAGTTAAAGGAAGATTCTATTGTAAGTGTGCACCCACAGACTATAAGAAATTTACTACATTCAGAAGAATACAAAGCATATACGCCCCGAAAAAAACCGTACTTGTCTGCTAGAAATACAAAGAAATGAATTGAATACGCCAAAAAGTACATAAGGAGTCTACAAGAATTTTGGAAATCTGTTATTTTCACAGACGAGTCAAAATTTAATTTATTCGGATCTAATGGTCGTCGTTTTGCATGGCGAAGGCAAGGAACAGAGCTTAATTCAGCAAATATAAATGTGACTGTAAAACATGGTGGGGGTAGCCTACTGGTATGGGCTGCAATGGGTGCGACTGGAGTTGGGAATTTGGTGTTCATCGAAGGTATGATGGACAAAACAATGTATTTAAATATTCTAAAGCGAAATTTACCAGAAACAGCTGCTAAATTAAAACTAAATGAAGGTTATTGTTTGGTTCAGGACAACGACCCTAAGCACACCTCTCTAATTGTAAAGACATGGTTGGTCTATAAAGTCAAAAAGTACTTCCCTATCCTCCCCAAAGCCCGGATTTAAATCCGATGGAACATCTGTGGGCGTATATGGATAAAAAATTGAGACAGAGCACATAAAGAATGAAAAGGAACTAAAAAGTGCTCTTCAGTACATATGGGAAAATGTGCCTTCTGATTTTACTGAAAAATTAGTTCTTTCTATGAATAAGAGGACATCATACGAAATATTGAGTTTTATATATTTTAATTTTGAAAACACTTTTTTCTTAATTTGTATGAGTGTCCAAGTTTTTTTTTGGTGCCGAAGATCGACAACATTTTTGTTTTTGTTAATTTTTTGTTTGAATGCGACATTTATTAAAGTCAAATAAAATTGTTTCAATCACTTTGTAAATGTTCTTTCTTTTGCATTTCGTTTCATTTTGAAAATATAACAGGTTACAAAAATGCGAAATAATGAAATCCACTCCAGTTGCCGTCCAACTTTTTTTCTTGGTTCACTGTACCTCCAGTTCACTTAAGAAGTCCAGCACTACCCCTGCATATTGGTTTGGTGCATGTGCAAAGAAATCTTGTTAGCAATATCATTCTTTTTTGGTCCATAATAAAAAGAGACCAAGTCAGCAATAATACTTTCCTCTGGTGCATATGAAAAAATCTAAGCAGCAGTAATATTCTTTGGTGCATACAGAAAATTTAGGCAGCAGTACTACTCTTCTTTGGTGCAAGTAGAAGGAAACCTAGACAGCTGTAATACTTATTCTTAGCCCATGGAGAAAACTTGGGGAGCAGTGCTACTTTCCTTTGATGCACATAAAAAGAAGCGTGGAAAGCAGTGCTATTCTGAAAGAAAGGTGTATCTGTTGTCCTAAGATCATCTCAATAATACAAGGACTGATATAGCACAGTCAAACTTTCGCGATATCGGGTATGGAAGCATCACGTTTGCATATATGCACCCAGTAAGCAATGCCGCAACCCTGAAGAAATCAAAAGTGGATGTATGGATGGATGGATGGGTATTGGAGTCACCCTCATAATAAAAATTATTCATGATATTCTTACTTTTTTTATATTGTGTGTATATTTGTACTGTTACATAATGTTTGCCTTTGATGATATACGTAATATTTGTTTCTGTTGATGTACAATGTTTGTTTATACTAATTGCAATGTCTTAAAAGCAAGATCCTTAACAAGATTTTAGTTTCCAGAATGAAACCATATTGGTTTTATGTTCTGGACCACTCATGATATCGAGAGAGGCAAGGGAAGCAGAAGATCCAGCCAAGGTTGTGTGCCATGAGAACGACGAGGATTTTTCTTGCCCAACAAAGAATAAGACACCAGAACCACAACCACTACCACGAAATCATCATCCCCCATCGTCAACTACGTCTCGTCGAACTTCCAAGACCCACGGGACACAACGCTTCGGCGAATATATCCATTTGTATGGCCCAATGGGCCTTTAAAAGATATGACTCGCAGTATTTTCGTTTTTTTCGTTTCTCTTTTGAGTACCGACGCAGTGCCGTGCGACAATTTCATTTTACTTTGTATAAGAAAGGCACTTGACCGTACTGTGATGGTGTGTTGTTATATTGTTGTTATTATTATTATCAATATTATTACTATACTACAATCATGTAGGTTTTTCGGTTTGCTGTTCCAATGATCCCATCATTCATAAATTTTGACTCGGTAGTTTTTTCGATTGGATGAAAAAATCAAAAACCAAAATTGATACAAAATCTCGAAGCAGAAGAAGAAGAGAAAGACACTCTCGTCGACATAATGAATAATAACGGGCAACGCTTTAGGTGTTGCCACTTGTTTTTGCCAAATCTCACTAGCGGTGCCAGCCAATATGGCGCCTGAAAAGACAGTCGAAAATGTGAAGCCTCCGGTGGCCTTCTTTCAAAACGAAGTATGCAGAAAATATCATATGCCTTCCATTTTCTCTCTCTCACTCTCTCACACACACACTCTATCTATCTCTATCTTTCGCTGTCTACTTAACACTTGATAGTGCCGGTTCTTGCTCATGTGGACCCCATAAAGAGGATGATCCCTATGACTTTAATGAAAAAAGAATAAAAAAGAATTATAAATAAATTCACAAATCTGTGAACTGATTTCAAATTACTTAGATATCCCTTTGAAATCTTTTCCAAGCCTTTTCCGAAACCGAAATTTTCTCCAAAAAAAAACAAAAAAACAAAAACACGCCTTTCTTAAAAGTTCTCTAAATTTTAACACTCCGCCTCACAGGGCACATTCCTACTCCCCAACCCATCTACCCACCCCTCTTTCTCTTCTAACGTCACTTTCTAAAATTAATTATTAACATGTGTTTTTAATACTGAAAAAGAAGGGATATGACATCTCACAACTTTTCGGGTGGATTGAAATTTTGAACCATTCATTATAACGGACTGTAAGTCAAAACATGAAACTAAAAACTGCATCTAGTCACACTTATCTTTAATATCTCCGCTTCAAAAATTTGGTATTCGTAGATCGTTTTTACAGTTTTTCAAAATTATTGATAAACTTGCGATAAAATCTCTTTATTATTCCCGTCGCTTCAAACTTGCAACAGAGGGGAAAGACAAACAGTGTTGCTGATCTTGTCAGCACATGTTCTTCTTTGTTGAAACAACGTTTACTGGATGCGTCGCCAGATGGTGTCCACGTCTAGGTTCGTCATTCTTCTTCTTCCTTTAGTTCTAAGGAAAAACCAAAGGAAAGGTAACGTTTCCGACACTCGAACCTTAAAAAAATTTCAAAAAGTGCTCTTATTTGATTGGAGACGCAGATTGATTGTTAACCACCAGTCTTTCAGGAACGGTGATCTCTATGATTGCAGCGGCCACTCTATTTCACGGCCTGCCGCATTGGACAAAGGTTTCTTCATAATGACGTCATAGTCTGCCCTTCTACGTTTTCTGGACTTTCCGTTCACGTGAGTATTCCCCGTTATTTTAGAAACCCTTCTAGTTCCCGAAACATTCTATCGTCGTTATATCTTTTTCAAGTGCTTTCTTTCATTTCTTTCCATTACGTATTAGAAGCACGCATAACGACTACAAATACACAGTTGGAGTCTTCAGTGTGCTGCATTCAGACGCTTGAAAGTCTAATAAAAAAAAAATATAATATATATACATATATATATACATATATATATATACATATATATATACTGGTAGTGTATATAGACGCGAAACACCAGTTTACAAATAAATCGTCTGTTCGTTGGGAACGCACACAAATTGCGAATTGCGGGAGGTGCTCGTATTCCTCCCGCGGATCCTCGTCAAGTTCTACTCGTTGTCACATTGAAGACTGTCATATTTTGTGTCTGTCCCCTTCTTCTGTTCCTCTTTTTGGTTCCTGTTAGATGTACTATCGCCCCTACACAGTTTTGGTCCCGACTGTGCTGCTTCCACCATAGCTCTTTCTCCCACCAGTTGTGAAACAAAGTTGTTGCATGGTGCTCTCGCCTTACGCTACTCATGTTTAGCTCAACATATTCCTACTTCGTTTGTAGTGTTTCTCTTGTCGATAAGGTAGCGACTGAGGTAGGCCAAGTTTCGCTGCCTTCCAACTAAGTTCTCTCAACTTAGCTGTAGGAATCCATCAACGTTCTCCTCGTTTAAAACGTTTAACATTTATGCGGTGGTTAAACAATCAGAAGTAGAACACATTAGCAAACCCTTGTCTTCTTTACTATCCAAAAAAGTTTGAATGTCACTGCACTTTTTTTCATTATCGATGAGACTTCAGGTAACCTTCCTAGTTCCTTCAAAACCGATTCAAGTCTTTTGTGGGTTGATTTTATCATTATTATCTCTCTCTCTCTCTCTCTCTCTCGGTCGCATCACACTTAGTGCCTGAAACTCCATGTTTATTTTAATGGACACGTTGATTTTGACTGTTTTAGTGGTTGTCTGTGGATTTTGATGTACTTTTCTGGGATTCGTTTACGCTGTTAAAGATATTTTGTATTTCGTTACATTCCTACATTTCCATTCAGTGAGTCCTTTGGCGTCGATGCCAAATGAGTGAAGACAATCTATTTCATTATGTTCGTACCCTCACTCCAAATTCTCTCCAAGTAAATCCATACCAAAATGTGAACAGAAGACTTGCTCAGCCGTAGGAGTCTCCTTACTACGAGAACATACGATACTTATGCTCTATGAATAGCCTTAGCTTTCTGACACACACACACACATATACACACATTACTGGTTTGGGACTGAGTTCTTGTGGAAGCAGCCTGATACATTTGATATTGTCTATTGAGCCCTCTTTCTCTATACCTACGCCTCTCATTCGCTGCTGATATGCAGATAAAAAAAACGTAAAAGTAGCTCAATTCGCGATAATGATATTGCAAAAACTAATGGTAGTTTTAAGCATGTGTCTATCTAGAACTTAGAAGTATTCGGCTGTTCTTCTGCCAAACTTAAGACTTTTCCAACTTTCTTCTTCTTCAACTAAATTTTTACTAATGATACACTCTCATATGTATTGATACCTCTTCTCATTGTATAGCATTTTTTCAATGCTCAGTTCCATCTTGACTGTAGTTCATGCGTAAGTCGGGTCACCAGGCCTCTGCTGGAAGGATCCCCCACACGTCTGATGGCAACCTATAATTCCTTCTGGTGTGGCTTGGCGACCCGTGCAACAGGAACCTGGATGGATTAATGAAGGCTATAGGTATGTTCCAATTAGACTCGTTGAATAGATGGTGACGTTTCAACATGCGTCAGTCGAAATCAGTGACAAAGGGATCCTTTAGTCAACGTCGCTCAACATTGATCAATTTAACTTAGTCTCGTTTGTCCGTTTGAGCGCCTGTAATCCGTCTTAAAATTGTTTGAGCATTCCTGAAAGTCTTTTGCGAGGAACTATTTCCGTTGGGTGATAGATGAGGGTGTAACTTCGGTTGTTTTCTGCAAGCCTGAAGCCAAATACTGTGCCAGACCAGATAGGGAAGTTTCATTAGGTTAGTTCGAAAAATGTCAATTTGAAAGAGTGTTTCAAGCCGTATTAGTATGCAGTATGACGAGTATATAATTAGCCTTTAATAGATAGAGTCAAATAGACCTTCGTAGTTTACGTCCTGGATCCATCCAGGTTCCAGATTACGCTTACCTGTATGCGAGTAAAATACCCCACTTGTAGGGTTGCCAACTGCTTTGAATTTACATGCTCTGATATAAGGAAACTCTATAAAAAAAGTATGTTGTATATATAAACAAGGGTATTCTGTTATTATGACCGTTCATATCATAGGTAATTCATATTTATTCAACCTTGCGTGATAAAACAGATTTTGATCTGCTCGCGACGAGTTTTTCCAATATGTTTTCAATAGGTATGTTTTCCCCAAGTTCGTAGTGACTTGCAAATTATTAAACGTACTTATTAGCCTCGTTTCTAAACAAGTGTACTTTACCCTTTTTTTATACGCAAATGATTGCGATGCGTTTTCTGTCTAACCTTTTGCGTTGTTCCTTTTCCCTGTGAATATTAGTAAAATTGTTAGAACGGTTGGCAATCCTGCGAGTCTAATATGTAGGGTTTACGAAAATTCTTTGCTAGCGACAATTAGTTGCTTTCTATACAGATAATTACCATTAAAATTATTATAAAACATTGTAGTTACGAATAGCACAGTGAAGAATAGCCCTAGTAGCATTGTCAGACCAGTGGCGACATCTGGTTTTAAAATTTTTAAACTCTTCAAAGTATAATGTCATAATACACATGGTGAATTTAGTGGCATTGGGTAATGTCAGAATTACGTCTGAAAATTCATTTCTATTCTCAAAATTGATATTGTCCTGACATTCCGGAAACCGTCCTTCATATGGAAGAAGAAAACGGGCACTAAAACAGCGCATAATTATGGATCCCTTTCAAATACTAAAATTGTTGTCAAATCGGACAAATATATTGAATGTAACATTGCACAAAGTAACCGTTAGATATATATCTAAAATGTTATTAAAAACTTAAAAGTCTATTACAATTTTTAAATTTTCAAAATTATGAAGCACATATAAAAATTCTTTAATTATATATTTTAAATTACTAGCTTCCATGAGATGAGCTAGGCAACCAGAAAAAAAATTTTATTATTATTATTAATTACGTACGTTTATAAAAAATATATTATTATTTGGATTGATTCATCACCAATATATTTCATCGATTATTTTATTAATTATTGTTCGAGGAAAATTTTCATTTTTAAAAATCTGAGAAAATTTATAATTCACAAAATCTTCTAATTCCTAATCACGTGACGTTCACATGAAATTATTAGTATGGTTGGTTTACCGTTTCCATAAACACGAATATCAGCTAATTGCAATCATTATTGTCATTGTGAACTGTTATTGTTTATTCCAGTCCAAATTGAGCAAACAGTGATTTTCCTCTATTACTTAATTGTTAAAGTTTATATTTACGAAAACAAAATCAATGCGCTTGGCGTTTGTCGTAGGTAAATCTTGTTCAAGTGTTACGAGGGTCTCACGGACATAAGGAATTCGTCCCTAGCAAAGAAAAGTTTCGTGATCACCTTACGTTCAAGTGACGTACGCACCTCATAACCGACTTTCTCAAAAATCCGAGTTGTGTCAACTTAGGGGCAATTACAGATCAGTATATCTGCACATAGGTAGATTAGGTCAGCGGTGATGGGTTGATACTCAAAGGGCCGTAACGGTTGAAGGGGCAAGAACAGCAAACCAAGATCAACAAACCCCCCCTCTATAAAACAGAAGCCAAAGACGTTGCACAAACATTCTGGCTTCTGGAAATCCTTCAGACTGTCTCTCTCTCTCTCTGGACGGCCAGTCGTTTAAACTGTCGAGCCTTTGAACTTTCGGACCCTTAGACTGTCGGCCCTTTGACTGTCTGCCTTTCACCCCTATTCCCATAGAGCCCGTTGTTGATGTCTTTGATTCAAGTCTGTTATGTTTGCTTTGGTTGCGTTTCTGGCCTGTTTACATGTTTCTGAGGAACAAGGCGATCACTGTCTTGTCCTGTTTTCTTCTGAAGATTGTGGTTGCTTAGAAACGACCGTCCAAATCAAAATACATAACTCCGTTTTGTCCTCTTTCTTTTGATTTCGATGTATTAAACAAGTTTCTGTAGCCGTTATCAGAGTTTTGTGTTCGATTAGTATGTGTTTATTTTTCAAGTTTCAAGACAAACTGTGTTTATGTTTATACCATATGATATGGTTTACAAAATTATGGACCATAACCTGCTGTACTGAACCATTTACTAATGAGTCGACCTATGATATTCATGCTCTTTCGTTTTTAGCTCTCTCTTTCTCGTTTCAATCTAGCACGTTCAAACATGTCTTCTCCGTTGAATTTGTAGATACCGCGATAACCAATACGATGGTACTCCTCATAATAATGATGATGTTGATGATGATAATAATAAAGCTAAGGTTCCTTTTAAACCAGTTGACTTTGTGGTTTATTTTGTACATGCTTGCACACGTACATATTTACACATGCACATTTTCACATACATGCTTGTAGGTATATTTTACGTCGCTGGCGGCGTAGTATTGGCGCAGTGCACCGCCAGGGACAACCCAGTGCGCAGTAGTGGTGCAATGGTAACACGTCCACCTAACGTGCCCTCAACTCTAGTGCAACTTCAAACGGTTTAAAGAAAAATCGCTTAGCAGCTGATTTCTCACTGAAGTCTGGAGGTTTGTTCCCAGGCCTTACGAGGTTATGTGCAGCGTGACCTTTGCCCTCCTTGCGCCATGAAAAATACATTTTACAATCCAAAAGTGCACTACAGGTCCTTTGAAACGGGATCGAAGGCTTGACGTGACCCACAAACCTCTATACGATTACATAGTCTATAGCGTAGCAATTCAAAACGTGGATATGAGGGGCTCAAGTGGTTTTAGTGAAGATTAAGGAAATGTGAGAAAATAATGTGTCTTGACATTCAGTGAGGGGGGGATCAAGCCCCCCTTCTACGCATTCTACATAGAGTTATGCTTATTGGGAATCGAACTCAAGCCGGCTAGCCAAAGGACAATGGACAACATAATCTCCAGACCGCAGGTAAATAACTACTTATGAACTGACGGACGGACGTAATAATCGTTCGATAATCATTATAACCTTACAAGCCTATGCAGATGGCATATATATATGTGTGTCTCCATATATTTATATGTAAATACGCAAAATTTCATCGCAGTTGATGTTACAAAACCATCAGCACCCCTGGATACGCCAGTGGTGGTGTAACATAAACTTACTTCCTGCTAAATAAAATTTAGTTCCATTTTTATGGTGACAGGGACAACGTGAACGGTAACGATCAACATACAGTCATTTTTCTCTCAATAACCATGCTCTAATTAGCGACGATCTCTATTAAACGACGGCAGTTTGTTGTCCCCGGAAACGCTTTGTAGCATTCGTAGCCGATGAGAGGGGGCATCAAGGGCTGCAGCCCGGGGGCCCCGCATGAATTCCAGGGGCCCGCGCTGGCAAGAACCTATGCTGTGGGAGCCCGGCCCAGGGAAGGGGCTCATGGGGTCCAGTCGAAGTGAGCCTGAGGGCCCACGTTGGGGTTTACAACCTACATCAACACCCCCCCCCCCCCGGGTAAACAGATGAGTGTTCTTCATTTCTTCCTTTATTTTATTCTTTAACTTTGGTAGGGCCCCTGCCCCCCAAATATTATTTTGTGGTCCAAAGACCCTTGGCCCCTTTTTAGTTGCTGTCCCTGATTGTAATATTTCCTCCCTTTTATGAACATTTCTTTTAAGGGCCCAAAACACGAGTATGTATAATATTTTTATCATGTATTGTATAAAACATAACTATATGTATGCTTCTATGGGTGATACACTTAATTGAACGATTTAACAAATGAATGTTAAATATTCTTAATATATGTATAAACAATGTCATGCAAATTTTAAATATATAAAATTACATAAAATTTTAAATATATAAAATTACATAAAATTTTAAATATATAAAAATTACATAAAATTTTAAATATATAAAAATTACATAAAATTTTAAATACATAAAAATTACATAAAATTTTAAATATATAAAAATTACATAAAATTTTAAAATTGCGTGAAGATTACATAAAATTTTTAAAAGTTTGCATAAAAATATAAGAATTACGTGAAAACTGCATAAGAATTTAAAAATTACATGAGAATTTAAAAATTACATAAGCATTCAAAAATTACATGAGAATTTTAAAATTACATGAAGATTGTATAAATATGTAAAATTTACATGAAAATTACATAAAAATGCAAAAATTACGTGAACACGTGCAAAGAAAATAAAAGCATGGTATGACGTGAAAGACATGTCTGCCGGGATCTTGAAATCAATTTTGTTGCAGTCGAAACAAAAAAAAAGGAATATCTGCCTTAATTCGGGAAACTAATTCGGATCTTTGAAATACCATTCTACTTAATTTTCTCTGCAAGAAACGTTTGTTTGTGCTTTATGTCGCAAAGTCATCTGAGGTCATGCTGCGCCAAGACTTAGTTTTCCAAGGGATGCGAACCACTAGAGAATCAAACCTCGAAATTCGAATTGATAGGGAAAAAAAAGGGTGGAATTCAACCCCGGATTATCTGCACTATGGACAAAGTTGTAAGAAATGGCAGAAAATGAGGAGCGAAATTTTTGGTGAGGAGACGGTGGTGAATGGACCCTCGAATAATACAAAATTTTCAAATGGCTCGAAGTAAAACCTCTGTCAATATTGAGATGTCAGAACTCCCGTCAATTACTACGGAGCAATCTAAACGAAGGTTAAAGGACCAGAATGCAAACAAAGGATGTACTGCCACTGCTCGTTTACTTAAATTCATTTTCGTTTGCTCGGCACATCGTGACCTTTGCCATCTTGGGTCATAAAGGTGAAACTGATCGACAGACATTTAGCTTGGGAAACAAACGAACGTTTTACTCCGAATTCCGCGTTGCATCGCATGAAATAGGATCATGATGGAATGAAATCCTTCCGCACACTAGGAATGAGCAAATCATTCGCTCACTGATTCAGTGACTAAAACCTCCAGTCACTGAATGAAACTCCTTTAATGAGACATTTTATGAACGATTCACAGATAAAATTATATAATGTGTGTATACAAGAATTACTAACACGCAAGGAAATCAGCTGTAAGAAGTTCATGTCACTTCGACCCCCAGAAAATATTTAGAAGACATAAACCTCCCAACCATAGGCGTAGAGTTATGTGGGCCCGTGGGGCGCCAAACCCCCCCTCAGTAATCTGAAATAAATTGCGATTTTACATATACTGTAATGTATAAACGTACATAAAATGTGCTTGCCCCAATAATTTCGAACTCTACGTTGATGCCCCCAACAATGCTTGATAATAAATAGAGCCACGCAAAATGTAGTTAGGGATAAGCGGCATAATATATAAAAGATTTGTTTATATTTTTCCTATCTCCGGTTGACTCATTTGACTGCGCATGCAGCGCAGAGCTGGACAAAATATTTAAAAATATATATTTCGATACAAAATACAAATTTCTAAAATGTATTTTAAAATACTTTTCGAAAATGTAAATTACCTTTTGCCAAAGGGCTTTTTTTTTTACCTACCCTTAATGCACTTGGGCGGCCTTAGGAGTTAAACTTAATAATTTCGTTGTAATATTTAACCACATAATTCCATAATATGTCAACATAATTTCATATGTCACCATCATTTCACATTGTTTGTAAATTCACAATTACAATTGTAAAAATATTTGATAAGAAATTAAATCAATTTTTTTTTTTTGGTTCTTGCCGTCCTAATCAGGGCTGTAGCGAGGGGACGGCGTAAAAGGTCTACACTATGGGCTCATTCGACGAGAATCGGAAAGTCGGTTGGAATAACTCACAAGGGAAATATATTCGTGACTTTGAGCGCAATCAGGACCAATGGCACAGAAACGTCTACCTACGTTAATGACCATAAGACCAACTATATAAGCTATATAGCGTATAATTATTTCTATTATCAGACATATATCTGATGCCAAAGTCAAAGTTGTAAACACTGAGAAGAAACACTAAAAACAAAGCAATTTGAGTTTGAAGTGGGGAAGCAAAATGCCCTTGATCTAACAAGGATTTAAAAGCAATAATCCTACGGTTTTTGTCCCTGGGTGTAATAGTAAAAAATAATTAATTAGGAAAAACAATGATTTAAAAATAAATTTAAAAAGCCCAGCGAAATATCAAATGAAGTGCAACAATAGTCGTCAGTGAAATACGTGTCAAAGTAAGCGGTATAGTAGCTCAGAAAAACTCTGTATTACAGATAAGTATATTTAAAATAAGCTCACGAGGCAATGACAAAGTCAAAATTTTATGCGGAATGGGTATTATATTTCCGAAAATATAATATAAAATTTTTAATTTATTTTTCAACATTCTTTCCGGTTTAATTCTGGGTTATATTTTATAAATGCATATTAAATCTAAGATGACAGTAAGATGCAAATTATCTCTACGACGCACACATGAAAATCCAATAAGAATCAAAGCTGAGGGTGTGTGTCTCTTTTGCAAGGGGGAGGGGTGGGAATGGTGGCCGCCGAAGGTGGCGGCGCTGTGATCCCAGACAGGACGCTTGAACAGCGCAATCAGCCGCCGAGGCGGCCGAGGGGGGGAGTGGATTGCCGATCAACACGGCATTCATATATGCACGTTCACGTTAAGGTCTTCAATTCCCGCGCCAGCGGAGCCGCCACCGCTGGCCGGCTCATTAAAAAATACAAGTGTTTCGCACAAAAATAACGCCCCTTTCTCCCTTTCACCCTTAAATCTGTGTATTTTATTTCGTTCACATTTTGTATTACATACCTTAAAACGCTAGAGAATTGAAATTATACGCGGCCTTCCCTTAATTGCATTTTACCAGCGACGCCAGGGCCGAATATGACTATTAGGGGCCTAACATGCATTGCCCCCCCGGCACGCGTATAAAGATTGGATATAAATCTGAATAATGTATGCACTCTTGTTTCCATTTAAAAATATGCTTAAAAATAGTAAAAATGTGCTTTTTTATCCCACTTGCACGCCAATGTAGGATACCAAAGAGTGTACTTGTATAGTTGAAGCTGTGAAAGTTTTGGTAAAAGTAGCAAATAGTGTGTGGCATTAGCACACCGATTTCGTGTTTTTGGAAACATTGCGGCTCACTCCTTTAACGTTCGTGATCATTTGAAAAAAGTTCAATGCTACGGTTTTTTCAAGACCTAAACAGATAAAAGATAAAATGGTTGTGAAAAATGTTTAATAAAAATAAAAAATAACACACCCAAAAAAAAAACAACAACATATAATCTCCAAAATTTTAAAGCCATTTATGATGAAATATAGCCAAATTATAGCTTAATTAAGCAGTGAAATTGCAAGACCAGGAGAAAAACAGAAAGAGTTAAATTTATTCTCAAAGCTGCAGTTGTAGTTCTAATTGCTGCAATTGTGTACACCAGCTATGATTTCACTAGATTCGTTTCGGATCGTAAATCTGAAGAAGGAAGAAAGGAAAAAAATGATTTTTTGGATTAATTTACTATTTTATCACAAATAAAATTGCCAAATAAAATGTTTTGGGGCCCCTCTCTTCCCGCACCTGGGCTCCACCAGTCGAATATTGAACCTCCCCCCACCCTCGAAGCACATGTATTTTAAGAAAATATTGGTGTATTTAAAAATATTATAAGTAAAATCTATTAATCTGGTGAACTGTGGCCAACTATGATACCTCGATTCACTACCCCAGCGTCTCAAAGTATTCTTTTCTACACACGAGGAAGATATTTGGAGATGGTTTACGTTTAGTGATATTCTTTGGTTTCTCGCTCATTTCTGATTTTTAAATTTGCTATCAATTTTCGATCACGATGGCTACGCAAAACGAAATCGATAGCAAAGTTTCTTTGGCGAAGTGTCCACACGTGCACAATATTTTAAATTGTGATTGTGCGCGACCAAAACTAAATTTATAAATAGGTATTATAAGAGTATTTTGGCCCTCCTATGTTGTTATCATTTATGAGAATGTATCGGAAGTCGAGATATCCGAAGCGATGTTTGCGTTACTAGTTACCACAGGGCCTTTGGCTGCCCATCGGAACCGTATTATCGTCCGGTTCGTACCGCTCCGTACGTGAATTCTATCTCTATCCCTTTTATTAACGGACCAAAAGATAAGGCTGCGTAGACACGTTATCAATCCACACGTGCTAAATACAATCAGACGTTTATTAGATCTCCATGATTACATTTAGGCTATGCAACGCCTCGTAGCTAGCTTTGGAGCCAGGCCTCTCCGTACCCTATTTCTCGGAGGCCTCCTTCACCTATGCGGCCCTGTACCCATCTCCTTCGCCCACGCTGTTCAGAACTGATCTCCCGTTTCCAGTTTCGTAGTACACCCCACTTCCTGGCTTGACCTTAGTTTCTCAAGGTCGCGCTTCTCGTTTACTACCTTCCTTCCCCGTTCTACCTGTCCATACAGCATTCTACCTACATTCTCCTTACATACCTCCCCTCCTTTTTAAAGCGAAAAAATGAAGGGAATTGAATATCCTTACATTTCTTACGCATGTGGGGTCGTAAAGGCTGGCACCACTTTACAACCTGTTCACGTATGCAGTACAACATTTACATTCAAGATATGACATAATTAATCCACATTCGCTTATGTCGTTCACAATTCAATCCTTGTACTTTTGATTTGACAAAATTCAACGAAAATCACAAATACATCATACACAATATTCAGGCCCTGCGGTGGCGCAGTGTGGTAACGCGTTCTCCTATTTCGCGGCTAATCCGGTTTCGACTCCCAGCAGTGCAAAAAGAATGCTTACTCAGAGATCTCATAAATATCTCACTGCAGTCCAGGGTTTGGTTCCATAGGCCTTAAGGAGTTCGGATTCCTCGGAAAACCGTAGGTCCCGGCGCAGCATGACCACTGTAGTCTTTGAGCCGTAAAACTAAAAAGTAAGCAAAGCAACAAAATATTCACTATGAATATCATCCTACATGTTTTCCTTAATTGGCAACACACCTATACGTGTTTATGTTTAAAATTACACTTAATCAATTTACATTTCACATGTTTAATTACCTAAACAATTTCACATTTCATACATTTAATTAATCAATTTACCATTTCATGCGTTAATTACTTAATAAATTTCACATTTCATACGTTAATTACTCAATCAGTTCCACATTTCGTACGACAATTCAACAGTACTTACGCCCATACGTACTGAGTTGTATCCACGTTACAATCTTTCTCTATCTCGACGTCATGCTTAATCATGTCCATACTCCCGGATTTGTCTGATGAAACCTCACGTCCCCCCCCCTCTTGACCTGCTGTATTTCTCCCCTTTGGTCATCAGTAATTTCTGTATCCCCTTTGTATTTCGTCTTCCTACTACCGTTTTCGTCAACCGTCAATAGGGACACTACTGCCGCCAGTTCCTTCCGTTTTCCTAACAAGTTTATGTGGCCCCCTTGTTTCTCATCACCTCCATGCTTTTATAATGGCTACCGTAACCTTCCGTTAGGTTGACGTCCAATCCGACAATCCGGACATGATGCAATAAATTCCCCAACGTCGCTGTTAATACGTGACAAGTAGAAGTGATGATCTACGGTTTTCCGTCTATCTTGCCCCGAAATGTCCCGCTAATCCGATGTCGTGCGCATCTTTAAAAATCTCCGGGCACAACTATTTCGGGACCACCAATTGTACATACGTATTTCTTCGTTTCCTTTCCACCTAAATTCGAAATAACAATCCGTTCTTTCTTTCGAATCTGGTCGAGCCGCCAATCTGTCTGAGGGTCTCCCTTTCCCCTTTGACGCCGCTATTCACCATACTCCAGTATTTTGCCAATTCTAGATCTCCTTTCCGTAGCGCGAGAAAGTTCGCTTTATTCGCTATCTCCTCTATAAGATACAATTCAGATCCGACACCGCACTCAGATTTAGCGTCTTTCTCCACACATTTCTCCCCTCCCCTTCCTCATTACGGGAGTCGTTATCAGTTTCTGCGTGCCCTCTTAAACGTTTGCTTCTTCTTACTTCTTTGTGTTCCCAACAAACGTTTCTGCGTGCCCTCTTAAACGTTTGCTTCTTCTTACTTCTTTGTGTTCCCCTTCTTTCTTTCTTTGGAGGGACATTCCCTCAGTGGTTTGGGCTACCATACAACAGTGGTCCTTTCTAGTTTCGCTGTCTTTCCCCCTTAGAACCAATGCCATGGGCATGTCTTTTACCACCATCGCAGTCAGCTTTTGTTTCCCGTGCCGCCCTTCTACTTCAATTACAGCCTCGGGAAAGGACAGTCTGTCATTCGCAGCTGTGACCACCTCCTGCGTGTTGCCGCTGTATTGTCCAGGTTCGACATACTTGTCTCAGTACCTTCTATTTATGAGGACATGAAAGATATATGGCCTTTCTTCCCCTGTCCTGATTCCCCGGTCACCCCCACGTTCCCATAGACAGTGGTTCGCCTATATCGTTTCCTAATAGCATTTCGGTACCTCCGGGTAAGTGAAATGCTACGGCCATTAAAGCCTCAGTTCTTTCCCCCGCATATTTTATTGTGACCTTTGCCAGGGGCTGGTCGTATACCTCGCCTTACAACGTCTTTAGCTGTATGACGTCCCCCATCATCTGGTGTGGTGAAACGTACCTACTCAACACAATACTACAATTCGCCCCCGTGTCTGTTAGTGCACTTACCCTTTTCCCGTTAATCTTCACTGACCGGGCAGTTTGACCTTCACGTGTCACACGCAGGAGGTGGTTCACAACTGCGAACGAGAGACTATCCCTGGACGAGGCTGTAATTGAAGTAGAGAGGCGTCACGGGAAACAAAGGCTGACTACAGTGATGGTAAAAGGCATGCCCATAGCATTGATTTTAGGGGAAAAGACACGGAGCCATGTTGTATGGTAGCCCAACCCGTTGAGGGAATGTCCCTCCAAAGAAAAAAAGAAGGAACACAAAGAAGTAAGAAGAAGCGAACGTTTAAGAGGGCACTCAGAAACTGATAACGACTCCCGTAATGAGAGAGGGGAGAAATGTGTGGAGAAAGACGCTAAATCGGGGTGCGGCATCAGATCTGAATCGTATCTTATAGAGGAGATAACGAATAAAGCGAATTTCCTCGCACTACAGAAAATAGACCTAGAATTAGCAAAATACTGGAGTATGGTGAATAGCGGCGTCAAAGGCGAAAGACAGACTGGAAGCTCGACCAGATTCAAAAGAAAGAACGGATTGCAATTTCGAATTCAGGAGGAAAGGAAACGAGGAAATACGTATGAGTAGTTGGTGAGCCCCGAAATCGTTGCGCCCGGAGATTTTAAAAGATGCGCACGACATCGGATTAGCGGGACATTTCGGGACAAGAAAAGCGGAAAACCGGATCTTTGTAAAGTTATACTGGCCACGTATAAACAGAGACGTTGGGGAATTTATTTCGTCATGGCCGGATTATCGGATTAGACATCAACCGAACGGAAGGCTACGGTACCCATTACAAAAGCATGGAGGTAATGACAAACAAGGGAGGCCACATGAACTTGTTAGGAAAATGGGAGGAACGGGCGGCAGTAGGTTCCCTATTGACGGTTAATAACGACGGTTAAGAAAAAAATTGACGGGATACAGAAATCACTGATGACCAAAGGGGAGAAATACGGCAAGTCAAGAGGGGAGTGGGCCGTGAGGTTTCATCAGACAAACCCGGAAGAATCGACCTGATTAAGCATGACATCGATCTAGGAAAGATTGTAACGTGGATGTAACTCAGTAGATACGGGTGTAAGTACTGTTAAATTGTAGAATTATCGCATGAAATGTGAAACTGATTGAGTAATTAACGTATGAAATGTGAAATTTATTAGGTAATTAAATGTATGAAATGGTAAATTGATTAATTAATTAAATGTATGAAATGTGAAATTGTTTAGGTATTTAAACATGTGAAATGTAAATTGATTAAGTGTAATTTTAAACATAAATACGTGTAGGTGTGTTGTCAACTGAGGAAAATATGTAGGATGATATTTATAGGGAATGTTGTGTATGATGTATTGGTGATTTTCGTTGAATTTTGTCAAATCAAAAATACAAGGATTGAATTGTGAACGACATAAGCGAATGTGGATTAATTATGTCATATCTTGAATGTAAATGTTGTATTGCATATGTGAACAGGTTGTAAAATGGTGTCAGCCTTTACGACCCCACATGCGTAAGAAATGTAGGGATATTCAATTCCCTCCATTTTTTCGCTTTAAAGAGGAGGGGAGGTACGTAAAGAGAATGTAGGTAGAATGCTGTATGAACAGGTAGAAGGGGGAAGGAAGGTGGTAAAGGAGAAGCGCGACCTTGAGCAACTAAGGTCACGCCAGGGAGAGAGGTGTACGACGAAACTGGAAACGGGAGAGCAGTTCTAGACAGCGTAGGCAAAGGAGATCAGTACGGGGCCGCGAAGGTGAAGGAGGCTTCCAAGAAGTGGGTACGGAGAGGCCTTGCTCCACAGCTAGCTACAAGGCTTTTCATAGCCTAAATGTAATCATGGAGATCTAATAAATGTCTGATTTTATTGACCACGTGTGGATTGATAACGTGTCTACATAGTCTTATCATCCGGTCCATTAATAAAAGGGATAGAATTCACATACGGAGAGGTAAAAACTGAACGATAATACGGTTCCGATGGGTAGCCAAGGGCCCTGCGGCAGCTAGTAATGAAACATTGCTTCTGGTATCTCGACTTCCGATACATTCTCATAAACGATAAAAACATAGGAGGCCCATACTCTTATAATGCCTATTTATAAATTCGGTTTCGATCGCGCACAATTACAATTTAAAATATTGTGCTCATGTGAACACTTCGCCGAAGAAACTTTACTACTGATTTCGTTTTGTGTAGTCTTCGTGATCGAAAATTGATAGCAAAGTTTAAAATCGGAACTGAGCGCGAAGCCAAAGAATATCACTTAACGTAAACCATCTCTAAAAATCTTCCTAGTGGGTAGAAAGAATACTTTGGAGACGCTTGGCGAGTGAATCGAGGTATCATAGCTGACGATAGTTCACCAGATTACGGACCATGGGTTTCTCCCCTAACGAGAGCGACAATGATTCTGATCTTGCGATTTGCATCGATGTTGTCGGTAGAGGGGAAAATAAAGGATTGAGCAATCGAAATTTACGTCATATAAACAATAAAAATAAAGTTAGGTGCCAAAAATAACGACAAGGTCTAAAATCTCGGTCGTCAAAACGAAATTTATAGGTGCAAAATATGACTAATGACCACTAATTTCTAACTTTGGCCGAGGAGTGTATGCTGGTTTTTCTCCACGTGTTTTTCCCATGATCGCGGAAAGCACAGACAAGAACCAGTATTCAAATTAATCTCGACCTACGTCATATATTCCTTCTCACGTGCATGGGCGCCGACGGGATAAAAGTATTGGGAGGGGACAAGATACCAGTAGAAGGCAGTTTGTTTAGAATTGGAGGGGGACATGGAACCCTAATACCAACATTGGGGGGTATGGGTCTCTCCCCCCCCCTCCCCGATGATTTTCCCAGGTTTTCCAACTGTGTAGGCTCCCTGATTTGAACCTCTATAATTAATACCCTTACTATCTTTTCAGTCCATATCCTTGGTAATATTAATTTCCTACATTTTCTAATTCTGTTTTTATCCCTTTCTATTAATATTTCTGCAATTTTCACAAAAAATTTATTAAATCTGTCAGCAATATTTTTATTTCCAACCACTTTATTATTATTATCCATTTTACAATCCATTTTTTTATTTAATATTTTATTTAGAAACTTCCATTTAATTTTATTTGCATTGTTTAAATTTTTTACATACATATTTGTTACATCGCTCTATAGCAGGGGTTGAAATTAACTTTTTAAATCAGGTGCACCCAAGCCTTGTGACTTAGGTGCACTAAATACTAATTAATACTAGTTACACTATACTAGTTACACTATAACAAGTAACTAGCAGAATAAAAATTAAACCTCAACACTAAAAATGGGTAAAATGTAAGTGTAGCAACTATATTTAAGCATGTAAGCTACAACAAAATGCAACTTTTCAAAATAATTGAACATTCATTTGTAATAAAAAAAAAATTCAAAGCAAATGCAGATACATTGAGAAAATTATATAAAATTAGTCCATAGGTCACCGTTCTTGAAAAATAAATGCAAGTAGCCATGGTTTTGAATAGTTAGGTGCACTGCATGCACCCAAGTTAAAAATTTATGTGCACGGATAAAATTTCATGTGCACAATGCACCCGTTAATTTCGAACCCTGCTCTATAGATTTGGTTATATTATTTCTCATTTTTTTTAAATCTGTTTAAATAAACAATCCGTGTTACTCTTCGGAATAGATTAAATGATCTATTACTTTTTTTAGTTTTATTATTAATCCATTCTATTTCGTTATCTCTATCTTTAATATATGCTTTGTTTTCCATTAATAATTCTATTTCACCAATTTTATTATTAATACTTGGAGTATTCGAAAACGTAATTTTTGATGTATTTCTTTCATTTTTCCCTGACTTTTATATCCACTTTTTAGCCAAACCATATATGCGTATATGAAGAAAATTATATATATGGGAATACTAACATTGGCCTCTACGTAATGCACTTACTGACACTTAAATAATACCAACATCATATATTTGTTTCATAGTGATTCATCTTTCTGTACATCTTTTCCCCAGTACTTAAGCCTGGTAGTTAAATAATTTTTAATTATAGCACGGGTTAAATGCACTCTATGGTTTTCCAATAGAACACTGTCAAAAACATAGCTTGTTAAGCAGACAAACATGGAACAATTTGGAACTGTTTGAAGAATTTGCATTTCCATTTTTAGTATTCCAAACTTTTTCTTCATACAGGCAAACTATCAATTGTGAAATACTTTTTCACACCATTTACATATATTAAACACGTCTAAAGGTGGATGTATTAATCCTCCTCTGTTTTTATATGAAACAACTGAATTCATTAGATATGGCACTTCTGTATAAAGAGCATCGATACATGTTTCACATTTCGCAACAGATGTTAACTTTCTAACAATATAGCCAGCTATATAATATACAATATGCTCTGAGCTTTGACTAGGTAAGCATGGATTAAAAACATAATCGTGATCTAATGACGTTGCACTTTCCACTTTCTGATCATCAGTAAACATTCCATTTTTACATGACGAAAAATTAATAACATCCTCTGCCTTCGAAGAACTAATAGTCAAAATGCTTAGTTGCTCTAGTGGAACACAATTACCATTACTTGTGTTTTTTAGTTCAGCTTTAATAAGAAGTTTCTTGTAAGCTGCTTTAAACTGTCGAGCAGTCGGATTGTTGTAATGTCCTCCCTGGCATCGTACTGAACTAAACAAAAGTTCCAAATGATCTTGGCTCACTTTGTATAATGGTAAATACTTTAGGGCTTTTTCCTCAATAACTAAGATATTAAATAAATCCTTTGGACTTTATATTCATAGTAAAAAGTCAAGGAAACCAGTTTTACGATTACTGAAAATTATCTTTTTTCCAATCCAGCTTTGTTTCAATGACTCAATATAACTTTTAATTACACCCAGCCTCTGCAGCGTTGTTGCACATGTTTCATTTAGAGCTTTTTTTAATCACCCTGTTTGGGACTTCGCAAGTTTAGAATATCAAACAAATCATTAAAAACCCATAAAAACTTTGTTGTTAGTTCAGAGTTTTTGAATTGTGGTAAACATAGTTCCTGTTTGTAAAAATCAATAACATTTGCTACAGAAGAGCTTAGTGTTTGGACCGCTAAACGGACTTTCATCTTTTGTTGGTAAAATTTCACATGGGAAAGCTTTAGCTTATTTGCAAAATTTAGCCCTCCTTTTTCTTGTAAATTATGCAGGGCTTCAATAAACCTCCAGTCAGTGAAATTTTCATCACCATCAACCATGCTTTTCTTTTCTCCAATAGTGTTTCTAACACATTTCAGCATGTGACAAGGATCAGGAAAAACAGAAATGTATTCATGCACATCAGGGTGAATAAACTTTGATTTCATTTCTTCATGATTAAATTGGCAGCCTAAATGTGTGGCTGTTGAGAAATTCGCTTGCAGGCCATCATGTGTTAAAGAAACAACTCTTACATTGGATTCATATAGTAATGAAAGGCACTGCCGTATGAGTTCAGCCTTCTGCAGGGAAGATATTCCTTCTATTAAAAATAGCCAATGGGAACCTTCCAGCAGCTGTTAATGCACACCACCATGAACACCAAAGCCAAAGCCTCTTTTGCTAAAGGAAGAGAATCACTAACTCTGCGCACCCACATCAACATGTCCTTTCCATGGATATGTTGATGTGGGGGTGCAGAGTTAGTGGCCATCGAACTCTAGATGCCTTC
>QLNU02015270.1:89198742-89234374 GCA_006491805.2 Dysdera silvatica
CTCCTTTATGTTGCTCCACGCTTCCTTGACTGTATTTGTGTGCTGCCCTGTCTCGAGGTCCTTGAAGTGAAGACTATGGTTTACTGAAAAATGTATATAACCTGCCTCTGGCAGGCCACCATACGACTTCCAGCCGTCCTACACTACTGTGGTCCCCGGCAAAACATGCTCAGCAATCTTTCATCAAAACATCTGCACTTCTCGTCTCCACCGCAACAAAAAAACACACATTCGAATTTCTCTCCACTCCTCCAAAAACCCACTCACCTTTCGGCCACCTCCCTCTGTGGAACTTTCTCTTCCCAAACATACTCTCATTCACCTGCACAGTTACTCCAGGATCACTAAGTATCTCTTTCTCCAAAACACTCATATCCACACACACTTCTTGACAAAAATTTCTCCAGTCAACCAGAGTACTACAACTCACACCACCATGGATGCCCATACGAAAGTACTTAGGTGTTAAGAACGGGCATCATGAATTGCCGTTTTGCACATTCGCTTATTTCCAGTTGCCATGATGGATTACTATTTACAAATGGAAAAGGACAATGTATTCGTTTCGTACTGATTCAATCCTTTTAATATTCAGGCAGCTTCTTGAGAGTCGTAACATAGAAAGTGATGATTTGGACTTGCAGATTCGAGAGTTGTGAATTATTGTTAATTGAAGCCTGTAAATTTAAATATCAACCTTAGATGATTTTCTTTCACTTGCTTGTATACTTGAAATAAAGCCTGCCTCCCGGACAATACGGCCCTGAAAACTATTATATACGATCGTAGAACTTGCGTATTTACTTCTCATGTGCAATTGATTTAACTTTTGAATAGGTTAATTAATTTATGGTTTAACCCTTATTTTATTTATTTTTTTAGCTGCCCACATCAATCACAGAGGCTCGTCTGTGAGAAAACGTTCTTTAATGATCGTCAGATTACCTTACGTAGAAAACTTCACAAAAAACTACGATATGATTGAACATTCATTTTGGTCAAAGCAGTTGAAAGGCAAAAGATTGCTCCTTAAGCATAGGCATGAGAAATGTGGGAATTATTTTTGGTTACAGATTTTGTATTGCATGTAAATACTAAAGTTGTTAAAGAAAACGTGTGCAATAGAAACTCGATTATTCGGACTAATTGGGAACAGAGATAACTAGATAAGCAAAAATCCAGATAATCAAATGCAATTAAAAAATAAATAGAAAATCGGAAGACCCAGAAAAATTGGAAAAAAATTTAAAAATGATATCACAATTTTATTATTACATTAAACATATTGCATGTATGTAAAAAAAAATTATGAGGCTTCAAAGATTTTAAACTACGTAACAAGAACCTTCCGACCAGCCATCATGTGCGACATGGAAGAGGCTTCCATTATTTTGGGGCTTTTCCCCCTCCCATTCTCCCAATCCTCTTCTGTACAGGGACACTTGCTAATTAGTGAAGCTGCACTTCACGTGCATCATCCTACGAGCTGCCATTGCTGTGTACACATGTTTTGCTTTTATGTTATTATGCAAGATATTATCTTGTTTGGTGCAATGTGACTGTTGCCATCATTACATCATGAAATACACCCAACTGATGTTTTTAGTTAAAAATGAATGTTAATTTATTGCACTTGCACACTTATTTTTTGTTACTTTGTTTTATTTAGTTTTGCTAGACAGTAAGAAGAAGGCTGCGATTATTCGGGAATATAGGAAAATTTTAAAGAAAGGTGGAAAGAGTTCTCGTAAAAATGTGGCATCTTCTGCAGAAACTCATCCTCCAGCAGGATCCTATCGTGGAGGGTAGTTATTTCGACCTTAACATAGTGATCTTGATTGCTCTATAAACGGTGTTAATTACTATACGATATGATTCAGAATAGATATTACCACAATTGCCTTTTAACCATTAGTCATTAAAAGACTTCAGGGAGAAAAAAGAGAGCCCTCAAATTATGTGAAGATGTTTACTATGTTATTTATTTCACAAGGGATTTTACATGTATAACAATACAGAATTTAATTTTTTATGCAGGGTGTCTGCCAAAAATTTTACAATTAGAAAAATATTGCCCTATTTCCACTTAGTCCAATAAAAAAGATTTTGTATTTCTCCTCGGAATCATTGCTGAGGTATTTGAATATTTAAAGTTCGTGAGTTGGTTTCCAAGCAAATAGGGCCCTGCGGTGGCGCAGTGTGGTAACGCGTTCGCCTAGTACGCCGTTAATCCGGGTTCGACTCCCAACAGTGTACAAAGAACGCTTACTCAGAGATCTCATAAAAAGATCGCACTGCTCACAATAGTCCGGGGTTTGGTTCCCTGGGCCTTAAGAGGTTCGGATTCCTCAGAAAACAGTAGGTCCCGGCGCAGCATGACCATTGTAGTCTTTGAGCCGTAAAACCACAAACAAACCAACCAAGTAAATAGGCCATCTAAAAATCAAAAAAGTGACATAGCACTTCGATTAAATTCCGAGTTTGTCACCATTCAAGGCAAATACACGTGTGTCCATTTTTTTTTCCCAGGAATAGTTCCCCAAGGGTCATTATTTTACTATAAAAAAAGTTGCCAAAGCAGATATAAAACTTTATAAGTTATCGAATTTAACTTTTAATAACTCTGCAGATATTCTATATAAAAACATTAAATCTTTTTTATTTGATTAATTAGATATAGGGCAATATTTTTCCGAATAGAAATTTTTTTACTAAAGGCTTAGGCATAAAAATTAAATTCTGTATTTTTGCACATAAATAACTCCTTGTAAAAGAAATAACATATTCAACATCTTTAGATAAGTTGAACACTTTTTATTTCGTTTTTGGAATTTTTTTTCTATGACCAATGATTAAAAAAATATTTGTGGTAACGTCTATTCTGAATCACCCTGTATAGAGTCTTAATTGCGATTTAAACATTCTTAATCTGGTATTGAACAGATTGTATCTGACATTTAGATTAGCGATTTGGCTTTTGTGAAGTAAGTTTTATTTATAAAGAGTTGATGTGAAATTTTTGAGTCTTCCGATCCAGTGAGACACACTGACATATGGTATTCCTGTGTGACACATGAAGTATGTCTGAATGATATTCATGCAACGAACTTGTGTTTATGTGAATTACAGTTTTTATGAACTGTTTCGTGGGTCCCAAAAATTTTCCTACAAAAGAAATCTTCTCATATGCGAAATTATGTAAAATTTAGAGTCCACTATATGTCAATTCTTTTCGCAAACTTGAATTGTATAATTCTATTTCAGCCACTGTGTGTGTGTTATAACCCTCCCCTCGCAATGCAATAGCATTAGTTTAATGCAATTAAATCAAAGCCCACGTTTTTTTTCCCCATGCGTAACGAATCATGAGCTCTTAAAGATGCGGAAAACTCCCAAAGATCCTTCAAGAATTGAATGAAGAAGCTATTGTGAGAGCTCGGATAAAGATTATTCTGATGAGAGAAATATGAGCGATACACTGCGCAAAAATAATATTTAAACAAATTACACACAAACAACAAACAGTGCTGCATTCTGCCACATGTAAAAAGAAATATAAGTTATTTAGGTTTCACTGTTGGCACATGTCATTAGATGAACACAACATCCCTCAATTCAACCAGAAACAGTTTTTTGCGTTTCCTGAAAATTGGGATTTTTTGAGTTGTAACATTTTTGCCGCAAGGGTGCTATATATTAGCTGTCATTCCGTATAATTTGGGGAACACCAGATTTTAAAATTTGAACCGCATCCATTTTTTATATTTCTTGCACATCGTATGGTATGTGGTTTTCTCGAATAAGTAAATCCTTTCTTTTGTCCGGCTACCTGCTGATGCAGGTGAGGATGATATATCCTGTTGCAGGGTTCCCACATACTTAGCGAATCTGGAATTGTCAGGGAATTTGAAATCGACCCTAAAGGTCAAGGAAAATGAAATTTTTTTGGTCAAACTTCGAAAAGTCGAGTGGTGGGGGGGACCTTTCCAACTTCTGTTCTGAATAGCCAAATTTCACATGAATGTGAAGCTGTTTTTTCCTAAAACTGAAGCTCTATTCAAAGTTACGTTTGCGATTAGCCAATAAATTTTGTTGGTGGAAACCTGGAAAAGTTAGGGAATTTTGTCGGGGAATACCTTTTTTTCCCTAGGTGAGTCGGAATCCTTCATCATATTCAAAATTCAATTGTAAAAAAATTCATCATATTCAATTCCTGTAAAGCAGTGGTCTTCATCCCACAGCTTACCAACATGTTTTATGTGGCCCGCCAGTTCATGAAAAAAAATACAAATTATTGCAAACAAAAATGGCACCCCTTTCTCCCTCTTAGTCTAAATATATGCATTTTATTCTGTTCACATTCTCACATTTTGTAATAAATGTTCTGAAAAGCTAGAGAACCAAAGTAATATGTGGTCTACCCTCAATAGTGTTTCATTTTAGTTTTCTAGCACATATGGGTATGAGGGGTAGTCTTATTGCAGTGCAACGATGATTTAAATGCAGAAATTCAACTTTGTTCAGTCATAATATTGCTGGTACAGTAGTGCAGCCCATGGGTCAATAATAATAAACAAAATTGGCCCATGAACTGGAAAAGATTGGACCCCTGCTGTAGAGGGCTATTGCCTTATTCGTAGGTCATGCTACGTCTTCACACCCACTTTGGCTAGCCTGAATGGTCTCAATACATTAATTTTCATATAACTAAAAAGCGAACTGTGTGCTAGTTAAGTAAATTCTGATAATACGAGGGTAGCAAACGTCATGCTTGCACCAACTATCTGCCCAGTGGGCTTAATTTCAAAAAACATTGCTTTTTTATTTCCTTCCTGAGAAGTTAAAACCCCGTGTGTCTCACTCCTCAACGTTCAGATTTAAACCTGTGAAGACGTGGTTACTTATGAAGTCACATTGAGGTCCATAGGCATAGCCAGAGCATGGTTTTGGGGGTTGTAACCCCCATCGCAATGAAATTTTGTATATTTAACATAGGAATATATGAGTTGTAGCTCTGTAACACCTCTCATGAACTTTCTGCCTACACCATTGATTGAGCCTGTCAATATTCACACAAATGTAGCCTTACAGGATGAAGTTCGTTTTCTCCATGATAAAAAAAAATGTATTGGTTAAATCGTAAATTTGATTTAAACTGTACCTCTTAACTAATGACTGACTTTTTCTCATAATGATTTTTCTCACTCTACAGCTTTCCAGTAACGAAAAGCTCAGAGAAAATGCCCATTTTTAAAAGAGCTTTGGTGGAATTCAAGAAAAAGCAAAGTTTTGAAGAAAAACGAAAACAGGTAATATGATTTATGTTTAAAATCTATCAAAATTGTTTTCTGTGAAACTCATTGCACCAGAAATATGTTGAAATGATTTACAGTACCATGTACCACTAGTTTCCTCATAAGATCTGATTTTCTTAATAGCCGTCTCCCACTTTCCTGTATCTAAAACTTCCATTCATTGTTCTTTTGCTTCAACTTTTTTTTCTGTCATAACTGTTTTGAGTCATCTTTTTTCTAGGCCATCAGACTTTTCTTCCGTTGGGATTGGTTCTCGTCCACTATCGTCGGCTTCTATTCTCCATTCTTTTCACATATCCAAGTTGTCTTAAGATTTATTACTGTCTCAAACTGTAGATCATCATAAAGATAGTATATTTCATTTATTTCTCCTTTCTCCAATTCCCCATTTGTATTGTAAAAGTGCCCTTTTATTTTCTACACTTCGGTAGAGAACAGTTTGGCAACCTCTGGTCTAAAGTACAGGGTCATTGAAAAAGAATGATGGGATTATAAAAGTGTATGGCAGAAAATGAACAACACATATGCACATGAGCCTTATGCTAAAATATTAGGGAATGCCTAAAGTCGCAGACGAACCTCAGTGTGTTTCGATATGTGCACCGTTAGTCACTCGACAGGCGTCGAGACAATAATCAATCTCGTGCCACATTTTCGGAAGTGTAGCCAGAGTTACAGTTGCAATTGCAGATGTGATCCAACATCATAAGTAGCCAAGATCAGTAATGTTTCCACTGTTCACAATGTTCTTTGTGCTTCCCCAGAAGAAAAAGAAGCCCAATGGGTTGAGATCTGGACTTCATAGAAGCCAATGCTACTGTGCCATCCTGTCCAATCCATAAGATGGGGAGCTTCTTATTTAAAGCTTCACACATAAATAGGGAGGAGCAATCCTTCATAAAGCAAATCTTATTGCCAGTTTCTGCCTCTAAATCTTCAATTTGTAGAAAGACATAAGCTTGCTTAAAATCAAGATAAACGTTTTCAGTAATGACGTTTTCCCTGGAGAAAAAAAATGTCGACGACACGATCGTACAGCAGACCACACCAAACATTCACTTTTAAGGGGACCACAAACGTACCGATGAATCTCGGTGGAGGGGGGGGGGTGGCATTTACAGAACTATGGCTCCATATATAAATATACAAAATTTCATTGCCATGCAGGTGGGTTACATCACAACATTTTAATACAAGAATCATCTTGATATGTTTAATAGCTTTTCAGTGATGAGATTTTGTAATCCTGACAATCTTTTACAGTGACTCTGTATAATAGATGCCAACTTGAAATCTACAAATTGTTCCTTTGTGCTTCTTTCAAATTTGCATGTTCAAGTTTTTCCAAATATACATTGCTGAGCTCTAGCAATTTCTTGATGATTCTTGGTAAATCTGCAAACCCTTAATTTTCCTGAAACTTCCAGCTGTCTACGTAAAATGTGGAATGGAATTAATTCGTACACACCATAAACTCTCCATTCATTCTGTTAGTTCTCCCATGGCCTTGATGTAGCAATATGTGTCAAATTATTCGTCTTTTCTATGCCAGTTGTAAATGGGGCACTGCTCTGGTGCAATTGCAGCGTGTTCCCCCTTTTGTGACATTAACCTGGTTTCAGCTCCCACCGGTGCTGGAACAGAAAGATTACCTGCTACCGCCAAACTACTAGCATTGTCCGGGGGTTGGTTTCCTAGGCCTTAGGAGGCTTGGATTCCTCGGTAAACTGTAGATCCCACCACAACATGACCTATGCTGCCCTTGTGCCATAAAATAATCAAAGCAATTGTAAGCGTTAGCTTTGTTATACAATTGCATGATTTTGTGAAATATTTGCATTTTTAAGAAATCTGTGTTTAATGTAAGTAGTGTTCAACTGAAAGGCTTTGCAGTGAATTTGTGCAAATCCATCCTTGTATAGAAAAAGTCGTAAGTTTGGTGCATATGAATAGGATCGTTAGGATGTAATTGTTGGTATTATTATGGTTAATAATTTTGCACCTGTGTTTAGGCTCAGTCTAGAGTTTTTTTAATGTTGGAGAAAAAGAGAAGTCATCCCCGTCGTAGAGTCGAACTTAAGTATGTCTATTGAGCTAGAGTGCCTTAACTGCTGGGCCAACGAATGCAGGAACAAATGCTCCCTTTCTCCATATATATAAGGTTGTAAGGTGTTATTACCTTGCTTATCATAGGCTACCATTACCTTACTTTCTGTGTTCAGATCAAACTGTACATTTCCAAAAATTTGCTGCTATTGCAGCCTTCTCATTGACTTGAAGCAAATCGTCCATTGTACATAGTTCCGGTAACTGCAGACAGATCAGCAAGTGTGCTTGGCTCTGAATTTCTCCACAGTCATACCTCATGTCTCTGTGAAATTGACAGCCCTCACTTGGTCAGGTTCGTCTGGCATTTTAGTACCCCAACCCTCAACCTGTTCAATGTCCTCCAGACTGTGTGTAAGGGAGTTCATGTGCGGTAGCCATCTTCTCTCTGTCGGTTCCATTTCTCATCTGGTAAGTTCCTGCCTCCATTTAGCCAGTCGACTTACTCTCATAGAGTGTTGAAGGGTTTTAGTTCTTGACATAAAACTACTCCTAGACTTCATCCGACGAGTCTGGGGTATGTATCCACTTAATGGGTGTCAAGTGTCGTTTTCTTGTTCGAATCTCTCAGAATCCTCTGCCACCTCCCTTCTAATATTAGGTGGGGTGATACCAGCAAAAGGATATAGTTTATTAGTTGGTGTAGGTCTGAGGCATCCTATCACCATGTGCATTGCCTTGTTTACTGCAGTGTCCATGTGTCTGATATGTGAAGATTCACTCCAAAGAGGAGACGCATATTCAGCCATGGACAAACTCAATGCCAAAGTCGATG
This sequence comes from Dysdera silvatica, assembly GCA_006491805.2. Lineage (NCBI taxonomy): Eukaryota > Metazoa > Arthropoda > Arachnida > Araneae > Dysderidae > Dysdera > Dysdera silvatica. The sequence continues at coordinate 89,206,939 of QLNU02015270.1, forward strand.
TTCTCAAAATTGAAGTCTAAGCTCCCCAAATGTAACTTGCCAGTTTGCGTATGATGTTATTTCTGGCACTAACTTTGGCTTTTGTGTTGAGGCAATGTTGCTTAAAAGAAAGTGTTCTGTCCATAGTGACACCTGTTTGAGAGTTGAACAGTGTTGTAATCTATTTCTTTGCCATGTGACGTCTGATTCCACACGCGCATCCTGTTTACGGAGGTGGAATGCATACACTTGAGTTTTGGTTTTTTTAAATGGTTGGCATCATAATATTGGGATAGTTCTTCCAGGGCACTGTAAAGCCCACTAGCAGCCTTGTCGAAACCCAAACCCTGCACTGCCATGTCATCAGCATAAATGAACAATCGTGCATTCTCATGGATATGTTGGTCATTGATGTAGGTATTGTACAGCATTGGAGAAAGTATGCTTCGCTAGGAGAGCCCATTCTTCTGTACCCTCCATCTACTATTCCTTCCATTCAGGTAAACATAGAACCTTCGGTTCGGAAGAACGCTACCAATTACCATTGTAAACCTATAGCCATCCATTAGCTGATATATCTTAGGCAACAATTTCCTGCGGTTAACAGTGTTATATGCAGCAGTCAAATCTATGAAAGTCACACCACTGATCGTCTTTCTCTCAAAACCATCCTCTGTGTGTGTGTTGTTTGAGATTACCTGTAAACAGCAGGTCTTGCCTGGCCTAAACCCAGCCTGTTCCCTCGTAATTTTTCCATCAAAGATCTCTGCAACACGATTGAAGACCATTCTTTCCAGTGTCTTGTAAAGTTGATTATTATCCTCCTCGGAGTTATCACAGTTGCCAAATAATGGTCAACATACAAAACCTCCAGAGTATTATTATGGTAAAATTGTTTTGATAGATATGTAGGAAAATAAATGCGTATGTATATATACAGGGTGTTGCAAAACTAACATAACAATCTATCAGGGGTGAAAAATGCACTGAAACAAATAATTTTCATCATAAAACACATGGTTGCAAATGAAGAAGTTTCGTACTAGAGGAATCTTTCAGGCATGTATACAAAAAGGGTGATTTTTGTATGCAAAGTCATTAGTGACTCGGAATGAATCGGTGTTGCAATGCGGGAAAAGCAGATGTGCATTTTGTCTATGATCTTGCCAATCAGAGGAAACGCAACACAAAGAGCTTTACCGAAAGCTCTTCTTCATCAGATGTATTTCTGATCGTAGGATGTTTTCTTGCTTGTGCGATCAACTTTCCGCAAGGGAATCCTTCAACTTTACCATGCATAATGCAGGTCATGGCAGAAATGTCAGAAGAGATTCTTCGTGAAGTGATTTAATTCGTACATTTATTAAATGTCTGCCATTTTGATTTCATTTGGCATGTCAAGCAGTCGTTGACGTTTTGCTTTGTGTTAATAAAAACTTCGTTTTGATATTTTGTAGCCATCCTATTGTATAAGACTGCATGTGGAAAAATTATGTCCTGAAACACGTAACCACTTCATTTCCAACCATGCTATGGTAAAAAAGTGTTATTTTGGTGTGTTGTCTCCCCTGAAAGTTGTTATAAAGTTGATTATTTTTGATTTTGTGAGATTGGGCTTGATTCCTAGTTACCTTTACTGTACATAAATGTACAATGTTTCAAAGGTGACAGTAAACTATCAAACCTGATGGTTTAATGATACCTGCAACTTATGCCACAAGACATAAATCTAAACAGATATATACTATAAAAAAAAAAAGTAGAGGATCAATCTTGATCAGTAGGATGATTTTTTTTTTCAACTCTGTGAAATAACTTGCAAGCAAGCTCTTTGATTCATATAATTACTATAAAATAAAATACGAAGTATGTAGCAGACAATATACAGGACTGGACTGTACTATTCTTGGGATAGGGGCCATTTTAATATCTGTGGAGTGTGTTTCGTGAAAGTTAAGAACCCTACCCCCATATCTCTGGCTTCTTCTAACGCCCCAAATAGTTGCCTCGTATGTTCATACCTTAATCCTTCACTGACGATATGGAATTAATAATTTCTTAAGTAATCTGGAACAGAGCTAGATCACTTAGATGCTCGCAAATTCATGATCAAAGATCACATTAAACTGTCTGTTCCTTTTCAGAAGACTCATTAAACCATTTTGGATTTAAAATACGATCATTTCGGACACTATTAAATTCCCCGGGGAGAATATTATTTTTTACATGTTTTGGTGCCACTAAAGTTGCGTTATTCCTTATGGTGATGTAGAGGTGACGTATTCGTCTGACGTACCATTAACCCAAGTCTGATTCCAATAGTACTGTAAAATGTGTGTCATTTTCTCTGCCTGCCATTTTCCTGGTTACATGATTTAAGAAAAACCTTTGAAATCTGATTAGAAAATTTGATTAATTGATGTTAAGTAGCAGTTAAGAGTCGATGTAGAACATTCATTGTAAAAGATGTAGCGAAAAATTATTCCCATTTGTGACGTGATGATGGTTTAAACCTGGATTTAGCTGGTTAAAACCGTGAAAACTTCGGGATAAAAGGATTTGATTTGAAATTAGCGAGTCCTACATGTTGTTAAAGTACAGGAAATTTATCTCATTATTGCCAATGGTGTGGTAGTATTAAATGATAAATTTCTCGCAAAGAAAAAAATCATTCTACTCTTTGCGAATCAACTTATCACCTACATGTATCCATATATTCTTTGTAGTCTACGTTAAGCAAATGTTGTTATTACGGTACAAATATATTTTTTCAAAATTATTTTCTCTAAAAGTGCTGTAAAAATGGAGAAATACCAATGCTAGTCACTGTTTTAAATGAGTCAAGACGCGAAAATTATTCTGAACGTATTGAAAAAAATTGAGGTAAATGAAAGCAAGGTTTCTTGAAATTTTTATTCATTAAGATTGCATAATTTGTTTTAACGTTCTAGTTCGGTTCAGTCATGCAGCATTTGGTAACTAGCATATTACAAGTTTTGAGCTTTTCTCAATGCTTCATCGATTCTGCAGTTTAGAATGAATAATTCCAAAATTGGAACACATTCTTTCAATAGAAGTTCAGCTGACAAGTTGAGACAAAAGCATTATTACTAGTTCTGAAAATTTAGATACCACATTATTCTCCTGAAATCTTCACACACTTTGAAATGCTTTTCCACCATACAACAGGGTTAGCATGTTACACACTGGTACTAAAGTAAGAAATGGGGAATGAGATTTCTTGTGTTTCAAATGCTATCAAAAGTGGTAATCGTAGATTTTTCCAGCAGCAAAAACATGATCAGTTTCCATTTGCTTATCCATTCTAGCCTTCATCCATATATTTGGGATGGAGAAGGTTGTTTCATTCTTGTAGCATTATGCTCAGGTAGCAAAACACTAGTGACGTTAAAAATGACGTTACTACTTCATTGTTAAAGTATGCTCTCCCTCCCTCCAGTATACCTCATGTCCGAGTCAGGCCCAGTACTGGCTGGTCTTGTTATGTTAGGCATATAGCTGTAAATCGGTTATTGTTATGTTAGGTTAAAATTTGAGTTAGTTACTATTATGTTAACCAGATTATTTGTTGAGAGACCTACCAAGTGCATTAACCTTTATTCTGCTATTCGCGTCTTTCCTCGAATGCACCTACATGAATACATGCACCCACGTATAACATGATTTCGCACATGTTGAAGATAGAACCAGCTAAATTATAGAGTCAATGTTAAACTTAAAAAAGCAATAAGGTGTGGTGTAACAACTTAATATTGCCCCACAAGTTAAACCAAGATATGTATTGACCTCAAAGCCTGTTGTAGTCGTTTTTTTCGCAATTGTGGTATGAGGTTCATAAGACTCAACCATTTATGACATGCATCAGCTATTGCTTCTGTATCCATTTGAAGGGCATCTGGTATAGCGGGTACTGGATTTAGCTGTAGTACAAAGTCTTTGCACTTGTTGTACGATTGTAATCTGTAAGGGATTTTGATCATGCCAGCCTCCTTTCCTTCTTAGTCTTACAAACTTATTTAAATTGAATAAAGGGTGAAGCATTAGCTTTGCGATTTTATAGCGAAACTTGTTTATGATGATCTCAAGAGCGGCTAAACGAAAATGTTGTAAATACAGTAGAGTCTCCATATAACGAACTTCCATATAACAAAGTTTTCTATTTAATGAAATTTTCGGCGGAACCTTGACTTTGAATGGCACTAACATGTAAATTTGTCTCCATATTACGAAAAACAATTTCTATATAACGAAGTTCTTTTTATAAAGAATTTGATTTTTTTTTTAATTTACCTTTTACAATTTTTCAGCGGGATGGTTAGGTAGAATAGATAGTTGAGGATTTTAATCAAGGACGGATGGAGGTGAGGTAGCCTTCTGTATAGTAGACATAGGGTCAGTTGTGATAAATAATTCTATTGTTCTAAACTGGGAACTTCGAAGCAGCGGGGATGTATCACTCTGCAGGTGTGGCTAAGCCACGAAATTTGCTTCTCGCACATACGTGTTGCATTGTTGAAGAAAATGTTATAGATGACGTGTTCCGATATTTACAAAAGTGTGAGAATTTCTATGAACAAAACGTTTTTTATAAGAAACCTGTACAAAGCAAAATTAGTGATTATTTCTCTGTTTCAAATATGTTGTATGAGGATCATACAGATATAAAGTAATCCTCAGTCTTTACTTTTGTTATTAATTTGTACGTACTTGTATACGAAAAATATATAAATTCGTTGAAAAAGAAGAGTCTACTGAATTTAGTCTTTACTGTCCAAATTTAACCTTTTTCATTTTATCGAAATTAAGTTTCAACATTTATGTTAATTTCTATTTAACGAATTTTCCTTATAACGAAGTTTTTCAGAGGAACGATGGCACTTCGTTAAATAGAGACTCGACTGTATTTAATTAATTCAAGTTTTTAGTGTAAAAAATGCACTTTTAATACAATTTTTGTATTCGTAAATTCACCATAAGTGAGTTAGAAACAGCTTTGGGATTCATATTAGTGGATTTTATGGTCTTGGAACTTGTTTTAATTATGCAAATTATAATGCATTATGTTGTTTACTAAAATTAGTGACTGAACATCCATTATCACAAACGCTGATTTGAGTCTGTCTATTAAAACAGCTGCCATTCTGTTCTGTACCCTAATTTTGTACACTTTGTCCTCCCTGTTAATCATCTTGTAAGGTCCATCGTATGGTGACTACAATGGTTCCTCACCGAGTCTCTTCGGAGGAACACATGTGATGCAGTTCTAAGTTGGTGGTGCAAGTCATGCTGTGAAGTTTGTTTGGGCTGAAGATTACGAAAATGGTTTCATAACTGTTCTACAAATGACACTGGGTCAGCTTCAGGGCTTGACGGTACAAAGAACTCTGAGGGTAGTCTTGTGTCCCATACAGAAGTTCGGCTGCAGAACACTTAATGTCCTCCTTTAGCGCCGTTCTTAGACCCACCAAAACAACTAGTAATGCATCGGTCCATTTGCTGCTTTGATGGCATTTGAGCACTGTTTTTAGTGGACGATGGAACTCCTCCATCAGCCCATTGTTACATGGGTGATATGCGGTGGTACTTATTCGTGTGATCCCGAGCATCTTTGACAGGGCTCGGAAAAGTGCAGATTCGAACTGTGCACCTTAGTCTGTTGTGATTGTGGTTAGCGTTCCATAACGCACAATCCAACAGTTGAAAAATGCATGTACCACTGTTTCGGCAGTGATATCAGGTATAGGCTGAACTTCTGGCCATCGGGAGAATCTGTCTATAGCTGTAAGACAATATGTATTCCCCTGTGAAAATGGCAGCGGGCCTATTAAATCTATGTGCACGTGATTAAAACACACTGGAGGCACAGGAATGTTCTGGACTGGTGCCGTGGTGTGGCGCTGAACTTTGTTGCATTGGCAAGTTATGTATTTCCTTGTCCAGTCTCTGCAGTCTTTATTAACGGCAGGCCATACAAAACGGAATCGTACCAAATCAGTGGTACGTCTGATACCAGTATGTGCAAGGTTATGTATACATGCAAAGACCAGTTTCCTAAAACTATGGGGTACAAAAGGCTTGGCTTTGCCAGTGGACTCATCACAAATAACTTGCACATCAGTGTTTGGCATAATTAATTTTGTGAATTTCAGTGACTGTGTTTTTTCCATTAATTTAGCTAATTCACTAACATTTATTTGGGCCGCAGCTAGTTCCTCATAATCTATTTGATTGGGCACAGAGATTGCAGCGATTCTGGACAACACGTCTGCCGCAACATTCTGTATGATTGTTATGTGTTTTATGTCTGTAGTGAATTGCGATAGGGGATCCAGTTGTCTGTTCCTATGTGGGGAGCATGAAATTGCTTTCTATTTAAAGGCAAAAGTGAGTGGCTTGTGATCAGTATAAAGAGGGAACTCATGTGCCTCTATCATGTTTCGAAAATATTTTACCGTGGCGTAGGCATCGAGAAGTTCCCTGTCGTACACACTGTATCGTGCGTCTGTCTCGGAAAGCTTATGCGAAAAATACCCAAGTGGTTCTAGAGCATTGTTTGCTACTTGGTGTAGCGATGCTCCTATGCCATAGTCACTAGCATCTACCTGTAGTACTATTTTAGCATTTGGTGAGGGATGAGCTAGGAGAGCTGCATTTGCTAATTGCTCTTTAGAATTTCTGAATGCCTTCTCTGCTGCCTCCATCCACTGTATTGGTCGCTTATCATTTTTTCCCTTTTAATCCTTTTAAGTAATCAGTTAGTGTTGCCTGGTTGTCTGCAGACCAGTGTATGAAACGGCGGTAAAAATTCAGTAAGCCCAAATACCTTCTAAGTTCTGTGACATTAGTGGGCTTGAGAAAGTTGAGTATTGCCTCAATTTTATGCTTTAAGGGTTTAGTACCCTCTTTGGTTACCACGTGACCCAGGAACTCTATTTCGGGTACACCAAACTGGCATTTTGACACATTAATTTTCTGCCCATATTTGCTTAATTGCTGGCAGATCTGACGCAGGACCCTTCGTGGAGGCACTAAAGAGTGGTGTACCTTAGATAGCTACCCACCATGCTACTCGTCATTCTTTGCATGGATTGTGCATGTGCTGGGTTTCTTCAACTTCGTTCGTAGCACGGTGTGTGTAATTAATTACTCATCAGAAGGTTGTTTTATATTATTTCACCAATTTATTTACAACAGAAATCCATACTATTTACATACAACTCGTAACGTTAAGTTCTTACAGGTTAAAGATGTAATTTTGGCATGCATAACGTTCTGCTCTAGTAGGACATTGGAAGCAGAGGAACGTGTGGTCAGTTCGCCAGTCGAACAGATAGTCAGTGTCCTTCCATTGTGAAGGTTTTTCTTTGACTGAAGTTTTCCATCATCTCATTGGCTGGCTTGAGATGACGACATCCATCTTGGGCCTACTGATTTGTCAGCGGTCCCCTGATGTTGGAATGTGAAGGAAGCGTTGATGTCTGGCCCCGCTGTCAACCGTTGATGGTGTGCATAGCCACTACCTTCAATAGGTGGTATGTTCTCCTGTTGTTCCCAGTTCAAGGTTCCCCATCAGGACAATTCGGTGCATCTTCTCATCTACCGTTAATGACATTCACCTGCCCTGATGGCACCCACTTGTTCTAATGGCCTGTCTGGCATGCTCATCGTAACGATGCGTAGCTCAGGTGGTATCTCCTGGGAATCTTTGTATTAGGGAGAAAATAGTGGCTATGTCGGCATGCTGAATAGACATGAATGGCCCCAAGCCCTTCATACGTTGAGAGATTTTACCCAGCTGCTCGCCCTCCGTAATCAAATCAGCAGAGACCTACTAACAGGAAAAAAAGAATACACAAGCACAGGAAGAAAAAAAATATTTTTATATGTATTCCGCTGTACCTTTTTCTCAGAAATATAATTCTTATTTTTGACATGTGCTGAATATTAAAAAAATCGCTTGCATTCCATTCTGAAATAGTTATTAAAAAGTGCATTTTTCCTTATTCGTTTTTAAATGAATTTTCTTTTATTTTTGCTTAAGCAAAAGCAAAGGGCCATCCAAGAAAAGGAAGAAGCTTTTAAAAAATACAGGAAGAAGAAGCAGGAAAAGTTTAAGAAATTGTCCCAGAAAACCAAATGGGGACAACCGGCAATGAACCCCAGAATAGAATTGCTCTTAGAAAAAATACAGAAATCAGTTTCTAAATAAATTTTATTTTTTATATTTCTCGTGTGTTTATTTACATGTTGTGAGTTACGAATGAGTACAGAATCTTTCTGTATTGAAGGAATGCACTCCTACTCTTTAAAGGTACAGCAATCTTTAAACCAGTGGCAAAAAATTTCAGTCAATATTTCATATGTTCTTTTATTCCTGCTCCTTTCAAGAAAAGATTTCCTAATAGATCATCCATAGATTGAGAATGGTTCTATTTATTGCATGAATAATTATTCGCCTTAAAAATAATTCCATTCACGCTTTTTCGTTCATTCAATGCAAACCTCTTGTTTCAACTAAATTCTTCAATTATTCTTTGGTCATTGGATCATTCACTTTAGGGGAAAAATACATCATTTTGAATGAAAGTATTGGTGATTTAAAGCAGGAACCTTCAACCTGCAACCCACCGGCTCATGAAAAAATACAAATTGTTTCACACAAAAACAACGGCCCTTGCTCCCTCTGTGTCTGAAATCGATGTATTTTATTCTGTTCACATTTTGTAATAAATATTTTAAATGTTAAGGAACTAAATTAACACACAGTCTTTCCTTAATTGTGTTTTAGTTTAGTTTCTAGTGTATATAGGCATAAGGGGTTGCTTTATTGATTTGTAGCAGAGATTTTTAAAAAAAATCCTTAAAACTTCCTGAATTCTACTCTAAATATGTTGGTAGGACCATGTTCCGAATCATCCGACTTCATGCTCTGAAAACGATGTCATTATTCGAGATCATCTGCACATAACGGATACGCAGAAAGTTCATATGGTATAATTACAGAGCTACAACTCCATATATTCGTATGTCTATATACAAAATTCCATTGCAATCGGTATTATGACGACCCTGTGCGTCCTTTTTAAAGACGAAGTTGGTGAAATTAAAAATTAGAACCAGAATAACTGACTACCACCTTGAAAACACTCTTGGGGTTGCAGCATCGAAAATAAGATCTTATATTGGCAGGATTGTTAAAAATGAGCAGTGCCAAAAACGTCATAAAAAGGTTTGATTTTGCATTGCAATATATATACACACATAGGGTGTCCCAAAAATGACTGACCTATTTGAAAAATTAAAAAAGCAAATGGGGAAGCTATAGATATACACTAAGGAAAGCAGCAAATTTTCAGACAAACTTTCAAAATTAGTTACAAAGTTCAACACTAGATGGCGATGCAGTCTTGAAAACCTAAAGCGCAGTATTTTCAAAATATCCACCATCTGCAACGACAATATGGCATAGGCCGAGAACAAAATTTGCAGAAACTCGTTCAAACGTCTCAGCCAAAATGGCCTTGCATGTAGCAGAGATATACTGTTTCAGTTTTGCAGTCATTTGTGGATTGTGCCGTATTTCCCAATAGGCTATAGACTAGGGCGGCAAAATTTTGTGTATTGAGTCTGATATAACAAAATCAATACCATATGATGGTATCTGATGATATAATCAGATGTTTTGCCAAGAAGAAAGCTAGACGTCATGCTTTGCCATGCAATACCAGTGTTCGATGGGCTTTTATTTTTTGCTAAAATTAAAATTAATTTGTTTTATTATATACCAAAAGGAAATAATACTTCAATATAAGTTAATATTGTTTATGTTCCAATTTCTGAGTTGGAACATAAACAATATTGTGTTTCAATTTATGAGTTTGTTTTTCAACATATTTATTGTCAATACAAAAGTTTTTGGCCTATATTGAATGTAGCAAGTTTTATGTTCCAACCACTGATTGGAGGATTGGGGTGGGTGCGGATAGGAAGGGGCAAAAAAATGGTAAATCCGCCCATGAATACACGTTCTTTTGGGTGTCTCTACAGAAAGAAGTCACAAGAGGTCAAATCTAGCGAATAGGGAGGCCAGTCCATGCCGCTTCCCGTATGCACGCAATATTCCCTAGCAAACGCAAGGTAATCACCAGGTAAAAATATGTTTTCACCTAGACGGCTTTGTCAATAAACGCAACTGACGCATTTGGGGAATGGCGAATCCTCTCGTTGCTGTCCCATCATCCCTGCATCCTTCAAAAGTAATGGTTTGGGCCGCCATTTCCTCCAAAAGACTCATTGCCCCATTTTTTCGACAGCAAAAGATTGCAGCACACTATCTTGACCTTCTGCTTAACTTTGTGGCAGTACATAGTGCCTTGTAGGACTCTAAGAGCATCTTGTGGTTCATGCAAGGCGGTGCCCGGCCACATCGAATGGCCGAAGCGTTTAATTTCCTCAACGAACGTTTCAATGATCGTGTGATTGCTAGAAAATATTGCATGCATTGGGGAAATGGCATGGACTGACCTCCCTATTCACCAAATTTGACCCCTTGTAACTTCTTTCTGTGGGGGGACACCTGAAAGACCACATGTACCGCCACAAAAGACTGTGGAACTGAAGCAATACATCTCTACCGCATGTGAAGCTTAGACAGTCGCACAAGTTTCTGCGAATTTTATTCTCGTACTATGCCATGTTGTTGCTGCAAATGGTGGATATTTTGAAAACATTGTGTTTTAGTTTTCCAAGACTGCAGCGCGGGTTTGTGTCGAACTTTTTAACTAATTTCGAAAGTTTGTCTAATTGAAAATTTACTGCTTTCCTAAGCAGCAAGTGGTGCATCTCTATCCCTTTCCTGTTTTTAATTTTTCAAATAGGCAAATCATTTTTGGGACCCCTGTATGTATGTATATATATATATATCAGTGGTTTATGGTGAACTTCAAGTACAGATGCGCACAACAGAATAAAAAAGTAATATGGAGGAATTTAATATAGTAGTGATAATAATTTTTTTTTATTTTACTTCTTTAAAAATGCTGACGTAACAAAAATGTACATAAAAAATTTAATTTTTAAAAAGTGAATATACAAATTCGCTAAACACAATCATTGCAATGAGCATTGAACAAGGCCTGATTAACAAATTGTCAACACAATTTATTATCTTCGTTCAGTCATAATTTTTCAGTAGTTTGTTGAAGCAACGCGTACTGAAAAGATAGTTTGAAGGACGAAAAGCTTGTAAATTTATGGAAAAACATCTGAATAGCATTTCTTGAAGACTTTGGATACCAGTGTAAGATTTCTGTTTATTATAATCATAACAAACAACACAAAATATTTTTCATCGTCATTATCTTTTTTTTTTTTTTTCCTATTTAACTGGGAGGGGGGTGCGATCGCCCCCTCTGTCCTTGCTTGGTGTAATAGTGTAAAATTAAATTAATGAAATTTTAGTGAAGAATGGATGAAAAATGAAAATTGTTTAAAATTAAATTGCAATCGAACCTCGTTAACACGAATACTCACGGCGACAAAAAAAAATTGTCTGTGCTAAAAATAGTTCACATTATCCAGAAAGGACACATGGGATTGTATTACTAATGAGTTATTCATTAATCGCATTCAAGAAATCGTTCTTGTGAAAAGTAATTGACATTAAGGGTGTTTGCATTAATGAGGTTGGACTGTAATGGAATTTTTAATTATAAAAATGGATTCAAAGTGGAACTTGTTGAAAATTAAATTGATGAAATTTTTAGTTGTAAAAATGGATGAAAAGTGAAAATAGTTTAAAATTAAATTAAGGTGTATATATGCATTGATGAACTTTTTTTTATTTATCAATATATTCAATTTTTTGTGTTGGATATATTTTTAATTTAAAAAAAAAGCAAAAATAAGGCATTGCACATGAAGTATTGAATTAATTAACAGCCGTTTTCAAATTCGATAACTGATTCTATTTAGATTTTGGGTGTAATTGAAAATAGAAATTGGATATACTTGTCTTCTCAATGTGATGTACCGCAATAATACTTATATTGCAGATGGATTCTTAGAAGAAAAGTATTATTCCAAAAGTAGTATAAAAGTCTTTTCTTTTTTAGAGAAAAGTATCAAATTAGAAACTATTTTTGAAATAATGGTTACCATTTCGATACATCACAAGAACATAGGTGCCAATCCTTATTTACCCGGAAGGCTTCTGATTTTCGGAGATTTCATCTAAAATCCCCAGTGTTTTTTAAAATACTGATTTTTTTTAAAAAAATTAAATACCTATTTTTCTTGATGCATGTTTATTTAAATTTTTGCGCATATGTGCATATTTAATAATAAATGCACGTAAATAAATGCAAATTATATAAATATTTATATAAGGTGAATTGCTATGTCATATAATTTCTGATTCTAGAAATTGGTTTATCTCTTGCTTCATTTCCCCACGAAGGTTCTATGGCATGTTATATGGTTCTTTCCTAACTGGGATGTAATGATTTAGATCCACTCTATGTTCTATCGTGTCACGACCAGTTAGATCTGACAGTTGTTTTGCAAAAACACGTTGGTATGAAGACAATAAATTGTTTAATTTCTGTCTATTTCATTTAAGGAGCTTAGGTCAAATTCTCCTCCAAAGGGCATATCCTTATCAATAATTTGCTGGTTATGAAACTCGTTTAGTGTATTTACCTGCTTGGTTTTTGTTTGAGTAACGACAATTGGCTCAATAGATATTAATCTGTAAGATATTATTACCCTTCACAGGGATAACACAATTGCCAAATAATGGTCAACACAGAAAAGCCTCCGGGGCGAGATTTTTGTGAGTTTTTCGTGGGGGAATTTATTATACAATAATTTTTGCCACCCACGTATAAGTAACTCAAACTAGAGCTTTTTGTTTTGAGGAGAGAAAAGGCACGTCCCATCCTGGATTCAAACCAGGGTCTCTCTCGTTAAAGAGGATAAGAAAAACGCATTTTCTTATCCTCGGTCGTAATTAATAGCCTAGGGTAAGGATGGAGGCCTGGAACCTCTCAGCCCTGAGATGCGAGAAGTGCCCCCTACGTATACCTTCTGAATACGAATATCGCAGTCGTAATGGCGGCCTAGAAAAAGGATGGGGACTCCGAGTCCCTTTCCGGGGAAGCTCTTGACGGCTTGGTCGTTGCACTTCGAGTTTCTAATTTGTCGAAATACATATCCTCAATTCTTATACCACCCCCTAAGGAAACACTCTAGAGCAGTGGTTCTTTAACTTTCCTAGACCGCGGACCCCCAAGAATTAACTCAAAGTTTAAAGCCCGGAATTTGCATCATACATATTTATTTCTAGTGTTTCATCACTAATTTTCACCATTTAAGGAAGGAATTTTTCGTCCCCTCATAATTTATTCTTAGCATTAAAGAGCAAATGCTCGTGTCTTAGTACTTTTCCGAACTTTTGTGGGGCACTGGGAGGATCTCGCGGACCACATTTGAAGAACCACTGCTCCAGTGCATAACTAGCATCTAACGGGAGAGGGCGACAGTGGGAATGATCGATCTTGCTCCGTTTTCTGCGGATGTGCGAGGACTTGTAAATGCAAGCACGTCGCGTCTTAGGAACTAGTAATGTCGAAGCACGCTATAAATTAGCTTGATTTAGTAGCATCTAGCCGTTAGATAGCAGGCGGGGAAGGAGTTTCTTTTGTCGTGTTTCTGCGCTTGCATGTGGACTTAATTTGTCAGTAGTCAAGCGAAAACAGTCTATAAATACTTCTTGTAAAATTCCTTTTCTAAAATACTTCTAAAATACCTCCTCTAAAATACCCCCTTTAAAATACTTCTAAAACACCTCCTTAAAAATACCTCCTCTATAATACCTCTTCTAAAGTACTTCTTCTAAAATACCTCCTCTGAAATACGGTGAAAATCGGTTATAACGACCAATCGCATATAATGACGAAATTTTTGCAAGAAGTTTGGTTTCCTATTCTATTCTTAACTAAATATATATCGGTTATAATGAAGGCAATTTTGTCCCAAGTAGGGAAATCTGTATTGGATATAATGACGCGACTTGACAATCATTCATTGGAACAACGTGGATTCGAAACAATGTTGGGATCACACTGTTTCGTTCAAACGAAAGGAGAAGTCAATGTTTTGTTCCATCCAAGTTGACCTCAATTTTTTCTTCAAAACGCTAACACTAAAGGTATATAGCAAGGAGGGTGTGGGCATATGTGTGTGTGCGTGTGTATATCCTTTACAAACGTGAGAACTCCTGCTTCCACGGATTATCAATTACGACACGTTCTTTTCCTTTCACGTGGCAATCAAAACAATATAAAGTTGTGGCGCCAGATTGTCCTTCTTGCCACCGTTAATAAACTCATAAAGCAAAACTATCTACACATACTAAAGCGGCGAATGTTGGGAGATTGGTTTCCCAGGACTATATTGGCGTTTCGGAAAAGAAAAGGGGGCGGCGAGGAAACGGCAACGAGCCACACCCGACGAGTGGAGAGGCTCTTTGTACATATTCACGTCATTTAGACCTTAACTTATAGCTGTCATTAAGACGTTAACTTATAGCAGAGAAGCATCTCAAATCTGACGGCAAAATTTCATTACGAAATGGCGAAACGAAAAATTCTAACCACGGAGGAAAAAGCTAACATAATATTCCGATTAGATGCTAGCGAGAGTAATAAAGCAATGGGTACGAAACTTCCGAAAACCCATTCAACCATTTCGACAATTTTAAAGAATCGGGTGAAAATTCTGGTGCATTTCAAAAATGATTCGTTTTGTTGCAAAAAATTTCGCTAGCCGGAACACACGGACATCGATGAAGCTCTTGTGAAATGGTTCAAAACACAACGAAGTTTTAATGTTCCCATTAACAGCCCGCTGCTACAAGAAAGGCCAAGCAATTTGCTGAACTCTTCGGAAAAAATACCGCACCACGATGTCCTGGGTTCAGCCTTTCCATAAGGGACGCGATATCGTCTTCGGGAAAATCAGTGGAGAGTCAGCAGCAGTACCTTCTGGTATCAGCGATAATTGGCTTAGCACTGTTTGGCCAAAAGTTCGTGAAGGATACGGGGATGACGAGATATTCAACGCTTATGAAACCGGACTTTTTTTTCAAGCTTGCCCCTCAGTCATACGCTTCGGTTTAAAGGCGAAAGATGTTCTGGGGGAAAGTTTTCTAAAGATCGAATAACTCTATTAGTTGCTGCAAACATGACCAGCAGTATTAAAAAGAAACTTGTTGTAATTGGAAAACCAAAAACACTCTGGTGCTTTAAAAATGTGAAGATGCTTCCTGTGATATACAAAAAACAACAAAAAAGCTTGGATAACATCCGAGATTTTTAAGAAAATATTACGTGCATGGGACGCAGAATTGCGTGTCAAAGAAAAGAAAATTCTTCTCTTTCTGAATAACTCTCCTGCCCACACTGCATTGAAATCTTTTCAGCACATAAAACTTGTGTTTTTACCAGCAAACACAACCAGTGTTTTACAACCGATACACCAAGGTGTAATAAACTCACTAAAGGTTAATTTTAGAAAGTTGCTTATCCTAAAGATGATCCGAACTATTGAAGCTGGAGTTGATTTTACAATAAATATTCTAGATGCGGTGGATATGATTTCTAAAGCATGGGGTCGAGTCAACCAGCAGACGATAGCTAACTGCTTTAAACACGGTGGATTTTTTCCCCAGCATAATTAATTGTACTACCACTGATAACGATGAAGATGAGTTACCTATTTGGGCAGGAGAGTTAAACATACCAGAATGTTTAAAAATGAATAATTTCCACGACTACGCTACCGTTGATGACGAAGTTCAAACTACCCCTAATCTGTCAGATACTCGGACCGTTTCACCTCTATTCGAGTTCGAAGCAGACGAGGATGAGACGGAACTCGAAAGGAAATCGCGCAATTAGTGCAGTCGTTCCTGATTGCTTCAAGTCGCGACCTACTTTTATACAGTAGTAGCCTAGTAATCCGCGACTCCTTCTATGGTAACCAAGAGATCTACGACCCATGTGTGCAGCCATGTTAAATTATAAAAGCGTGGAAACATTTGGTATAAAATTTCTTATAAAAATAATTGCAACTATAATAGTTGAGGCGATCCCTAGGTTGGGACTAGCATCTATATCCTGACATGAAACAAAGGAAAATAATGCATTGCGCATACCCACAGACTTCAATGTCGGTGCTTCTGAGCCTTTCCGTAGTAGGTGGTATAAGAATTGCAAAATGTCGTACTTCGATTTTACACGAACAATCGTCTTGAATTACGACATTTTGGCAATTTTAAGGGAGATGATGGTTAGTTATTAATACACAAAGAGTGTGATTCTACCCGGGGGGTATTTCACTGCAATCCATAAAAATGCGGTGGAAATCGGTTATAACGAGCGCCTTATATATAGTATTTTTACAAAAAATTTGATTCGCCTCCCCCCACCGAAACGGTGGCGTAGGCAGAAAGTTCGTAAGGCGAGGGTTATAGGCTTAATGGGAGGGGTTACAGAGCTACAACTCATATATTCCTATGTTAAATCACCAAGATTGCATTGCGATGTGTGGTTACAACCAAGGGCGGACACAGGGATCATGACCCATCCCAAAAATATATTTTTTCACTGTAAAAATTCCAACTTTCATGAAAAATGAAGGGTGTTATTCCAAGACCATTGCAAATTCTGCGGTTGTCCCCCCCCCACAAATGAAAGTCTGTGTCCGCCCCTGGTTAGAAATAACCAAAACCTTCCCCTGGCTATGCCTCCGCACTGAAATCCCTCTCTGGATTCACTTCTTGCAGTGGCAAAGAAACTCGGTAAACATTCACGTTAATTTTTATTATCATAATAGTCCCAAAGCATAGGCGTAACTTGGGTGGGGCAAAGAAAAAAACTCAAAATCGTATGGGGGGGAAGTACGATTTTGCCTCTTTTCTAAAAAAACTGGGGATGGGGCAAGAGTTCCTACCAGATTACGCCAATATCCTAAGGTACGTATTCAATGGAATGCATTTACAAATTCAGTCACATCGTAATACGCATTAAAAGAAAATACCTAACATATTGGGATCCAAAGCAGGATAAAACGTCAACACTAATTTACTATTCTTCTCTGTTTACGATTACAGTCGTAACGTATTTATCAAAGAACAGGGTTTCCGCAATCCTTATACCACCCACTAGAGAAAGGCTCATGAGCATTGGCATCGAGTCCGTGGGCATGCGCAATGCGTCATTTTCCTGGAATTCATGTCAGGATATAGATGCTAGTCAGATTGGGAATCACCGGTCTATGGGGAGCATCAAAAATATAATTCCACCCTGCTGAACTCTTACCAGCCGGATGATTACTATTTATGTCCATACTTCGCAAATTTGCTTCGAATTGTAAGCACAACGTCCTTATGTACAGTTATATAACGTAAATTTACTGGTGGCTATTAAAAAATGCACATTTACAACAATTTTAATAAATTTGTTTAAGAAAAATCAGTCAGCAATTAAAATTTCAAATATTAAAAAAAAAAAATGACTATTGGCATTCGCAAAAGCTAGGCTTATTATGAGGAAAGAGATTGTCCATTGCGTTACCTACTGAATAAACTATTTATAAATAAATTTAAATTATCTTTTATATTGGGAAAACTTTCAACATGACAAACATTATAATATCGAGGCATTTTATCTAATAGGATGATTAAAAATGGTAATTTACTAACAGACAATATGTATAGCAAAATCCGTATTCTCCGTGCTCATAATCATATCATTAATAAGATACCAATAGATGGCGCTGACTAAAAAGTAACTTTCACTATTACAATTAACATCTTCAGTGATGAAAATTCCCAATTTGTACACTAAATATATGTTATACTTATTTTTAGCGTAAGAAACGAATTCCACAAAAACATACCATATTACAAGACCTAAAGAAACCAATAGACCTGTCTGAAGTAGAGCTCTACAAATTCGTTATACTTTTTATGTCAATAGATGGCGCTCATTAAATTTCTACATTTTTGTTTCTCTCTGTATTATAAAATACTTCATCGGCGTATTAAACATTTTTACCATTCATTTCAACTTCATTATAAGGTGTTCTAATGGTGGTTTTTTTTGGTTTTTTTTTAACAAAGTTATGATTTTCGTCCCGTGAAACAATTGCCAGTTCTAGTACGATGGCGCTAGCGATTCACTGACGACCTGTTAATATATAAGTGCCGTAATGGAACTGCGTGATTTTTCGAAATTTTAATGTTTGCTTAGTGTTTCTGCTAATATTTTCGGATTTCCGCAGTAGTTGGCCATGCCACGGATAGTCGAGAATTTAATGAATAAATCTATGTGTAAAACAAACTGTATTTGTGTCAAGTAACTTTAAAGCCAACTTCAAATAGCAAACTTTCTACGTGTATGCTTAAAGATCGTTAATATATACACATTTTTTCTCTAAGAATTCTCAATGTGTACTTGCACATTACCACGACTCCGAACCAGGTTATGCAGTAAACTTACTAATTTTCAATGTTTCGAGTTATTTGCTTTGAAAAATATTGCTAATCAACGACCAATAGATGGCACTAACTTAAAACTAAACGTTAGTTTAAGGTTCATCCTTTGAATAATAAGTATTTTCCTGCTTGTGCCAAATGTATACCATATTTAGATTTATTCTTTTATAAGGTATTTCGTTTTCCGAAAATATAAAGTTTTGCGAGAGACTTGCATCAATATAAATTTATTATACTATTTTTCTACCAACAGATGGCGCCTCATTTGAAAGCAAATGTTTTCGTTCATATTATTAAATGTTTTTGTTCATGATTTTAATTTTCATTCATCCTGAAAATGCTGATTCGCTTAAAATGACAAATCATGCCTATGTATTCTTTACCTTTGTCCTTTTGAGTGAAATTCTAATGCTATGGTAGAGCCATCTGGTGTTATATATTGATGGCAATTTTAAAAGCGAAAGCGAACAGAAAATGAAAAATTTTTAATTGTACTCGTTGATGTCCGTAAGTTCCAAAGAACTTGTATGTGACTGTATTATCATATAGACCCATTGATAACATCTATATGTAGGAGTATGGACCAAAAGAGAAAATAGAGGTTGAAGTAGGGAAATTGACTTTACCAGAGTAGAGGATCTTTAGATCAACGGTCGTCAACATTCCGGACCTCGCGGGCCAATAAATTCATAATTTTAAATCCCGCAGACCACATTTCGTGAATTTAGTGCAATATAAAGGTGGAAATTGTCATTCAGAATATGAGAATTTCTTAGAATATTATTTTTGTTTTATTATTAATAAAACATTAAAATGCACATAATGTCCAGATTTTTCTGCGGACCACCGGTTGGCGACCGCTGCTTTAAATGATATAGTAAATGATAAATAGGGCTGCCGCATGTCCGGCTTTGGGAAAGGCAGTCCTACTTTTCTGGTATGAAAACTGCGTCCTCCTTTATACCCAAGTCTGCAATTATACTAGCATCTGTATCCTGCCTTGGATCTCAGGAAAATGATGCTTTGCGCATGCCCACGGAATTCAATGTCGGTGCTTCTGAGTCTTTCCTTAGGGATGGTATAAGAATTGAGGAAACGTCGTACTTCCACAAATTCGCTACGACTATAATCGTAAACAGAGAAAAGAATCGTAAATTAGTGTTGACATTTTACTCCTATCCTATTATGGATCCCAATGTGTTACCCATTTTCCTTTTTCTTTTAATGCGTGTTACGATGTCTCTGAATTCGTAAATGGATTCCATTGAATACGTTCCTTAGGATATTGGCGTAATCTGTTAGGAGCTCTTGCCCCCCCACCCCTAATTTTTTTTAGAAAAGAGGCAAAATGGAACCTTCCCCTATACAATTTTGAGGTTTTTGTTTTCTTTGCCTCCACCCAGTTTACGTTATATTTAAACCCCAAGTTACGCATATGCCTTGGGACTACAGTGCATGACAAAAGTTCAGGGACACGAAAGATTTTATAATTTTTATGGCAATAATAACGATTTGAAGCAAATAATAATTTTATGTTAAGGTATTATTACCCTCCGCAGGGATAACACAATTGCCAAATATGGTCAACACAAGAAAGCCTCCGGGGCGAGAATTTTGTGAGTTTTCGTGGGGGAATTTATTATACTATAATTTTTGCCACCCACGTATTAATTACAGCTCAAACTAGAGCTTATGTAATTTTGGAGAAAAAGAGACGCTTTCCCCATCCTGGATTCGAACCAGGGTCCCTCCGTTTAGCCCGGAGTGTCTTGGACCGCTAGACGAATGAGGACAGGAAACAACGCTCTCTTTCTCCGTATGTAAAGGTGTTAAGGTATTATTACCCTCCGTAACCCCCTCCGTGTCTTGACCTTCTGCTTAACTTTGTGGCAGTACATAGTGCCTTGTAGGACTCTAAGAGCATCTTGTGGTTCATGCAAGGCGGTGCCCGGCCACATCGAATGGCCGAAGCGTTTAATTTCCTCAACGAACGTTTCAATGATCGTGTGATTGCTAGAAAATATTGCATGCATTGGGGAAATGGCATGGACTGACCTCCCTATTCACCAAATTTGACCCCTTGTAACTTCTTTCTGTGGGGGGACACCTGAAAGACCACATGTACCGCCACAAAAGACTGTGGAACTGAAGCAATACATCTCTACCGCATGTGAAGCTTAGACAGTCGCACAAGTTTCTGCGAATTTTATTCTCGTACTATGCCATGTTGTTGCTGCAAATGGTGGATATTTTGAAAACATTGTGTTTTAGTTTTTCAAGACTGCAGCGCGGGTTTGTGTCGAACTTTTTAACTAATTTCGAAAGTTTGTCTAATTGAAAATTTACTGCTTTCCTAAGCAGCAAGTGGTGCATCTCTATCCCTTTCCTGTTTTTAATTTTTCAAATAGGCAAATCATTTTTGGGACCCCTGTATGTATGTATATATATATATATCAGTGGTTTATGGTGAACTTCAAGTACAGATGCGCACAACAGAATAAAAAAGTAATATGGAGGAATTTAATATAGTAGTGATAATAATTTTTTTTTATTTTACTTCTTTAAAAATGCCGACGTAACAAAAATGTGCATAAAAAATTTAATTTTTAAAAAGTGAATATACAAATTCGCTAAACACAATCATTGCAATAAGCATTGAACAAGGCCTGATTAAAAAATTGTCAACACAATTTATTATCATCGTTCAGTCATAATTTTTCAGTAGTTTGTTGAAGCAACGCGTACTGAAAAGATAGTTTGAAGGACGAAAAGCTTGTAAATTTATGGAAAAACATCTGAATAGCATTTCTTGAAGACTTTGGATACCAGTGTAAGATTTCTGTTTATTATAATCATAACAAACAACACAAAATATTTTTCATCGTCATTATCTTTTTTTTTTTTTTTCCTATTTAACTGGGAGGGGGGTGCGATCGCCCCCTCTGTCCTTGCTTGGTGTAATAGTGTAAAATTAAATTAATGAAATTTTAGTGAAGAATGGATGAAAAATGAAAATTGTTTAAAATTAAATTGCAATCGAACCTCGTTAACACGAATACTCACGGCGACAAAAAAAAATTGTCTGTGCTAAAAATAGTTCACATTATCCAGAAAGGACACATGGGATTGTATTACTAATGAGTTATTCATTAATCGCATTCAAGAAATCGTTCTTGTGAAAAGTAATTGACATTAAGGGTGTTTGCATTAATGAGGTTGGACTGTAATGGAATTTTTAATTATAAAAATGGATTCAAAGTGGAACTTGTTGAAAATTAAATTGATGAAATTTTTAGTTGTAAAAATGGATGAAAAGTGAAAATAGTTTAAAATTAAATTAAGGTGTATATATGCATTGATGAACTTTTTTTTATTTATCAATATATTCAATTTTTTGTGTTGGATATATTTTTAATTTAAAAAAAAAGCAAAAATAAGGCATTGCACATGAAGTATTGAATTAATTAACAGCCGTTTTCAAATTCGATAACTGATTCTATTTAGATTTTGGGTGTAATTGAAAATAGAAATTGGATATACTTGTCTTCTCAATGTGATGTACCGCAATAATACTTATATTGCAGATGGATTCTTAGAAGAAAAGTATTATTCCAAAAGTAGTATAAAAGTCTTTTCTTTTTTAGAGAAAAGTATCAAATTAGAAACTATTTTTGAAATAATGGTTACCATTTCGATACATCACAAGAACATAGGTGCCAATCCTTATTTACCCGGAAGGCTTCTGATTTTCGGAGATTTCATCTAAAATCCCCAGTGTTTTTTAAAATACTGATTTTTTTTAAAAAAATTAAATACCTATTTTTCTTGATGCATGTTTATTTAAATTTTTGCGCATATGTGCATATTTAATAATAAATGCACGTAAATAAATGCAAATTATATAAATATTTATATAAGGTGAATTGCTATGTCATATAATTTCTGATTCTAGAAATTGGTTTATCTCTTGCTTCATTTCCCCACGAAGGTTCTATGGCATGTTATATGGTTCTTTCCTAACTGGGATGTAATGATTTAGATCCACTCTATGTTCTATCGTGTCACGACCAGTTAGATCTGACAGTTGTTTTGCAAAAACACGTTGGTATGAAGACAATAAATTGTTTAATTTCTGTCTATTTCATTTAAGGAGCTTAGGTCAAATTCTCCTCCAAAGGGCATATCCTTATCAATAATTTGCTGGTTATGAAACTCGTTTAGTGTATTTACCTGCTTGGTTTTTGTTTGAGTAACGACAATTGGCTCAATAGATATTAATCTGTAAGATATTATTACTCTTCACAGGGATAACACAATTGCCAAATAATGGTCAACATAGAAAAGCCTCCGGGGCCAGATTTTTTGATTTTTCGGAGGGAATTTATTATACGATATTTTTTTTCCTTTTTTTTGCCACCCACGTTTATGTAGCTCAAACTAGAGATTTTTCTATATTTGGAGAAAAAGAGACGTCGTCCTCATCCTGGATTCGAACCAGGGTCCCCTCGTTAAACGAGGATAAGAAAAAACGCATTTTCTTATCCTCGT
Source organism: Dysdera silvatica (assembly GCA_006491805.2). Lineage (NCBI taxonomy): Eukaryota > Metazoa > Arthropoda > Arachnida > Araneae > Dysderidae > Dysdera > Dysdera silvatica. The sequence continues at coordinate 89,230,046 of QLNU02015270.1, forward strand.
GGTCGTAATTCCAATAGCAGCCTAGGGTAAGGATGGAGGCTCCGGCTCCCACTCTACACGGCCCTGACATGCGGCATTGCAAGTGCCCTCACGTACACCTTCTGAATACTGAATATCGCAGTCGTATTTCCAATCCAATGGCGGCCTAGAAAAAGGATGGGGACTCCGAGTCCCTTTCCGGGGAAGCTCTTGACGGCTTGGTCGGTGCATTTCGAGTTTCTAATTTGTCGAAATACAACGTTTCCTCAATTCTTATATCATCTCCTAAGGAAACACTCTAGTGCAGCGGTTCTTTAACTTTCCTAGACCGCGGACCCCCAAGAATTATCTCGAAGCCGGGAATTTGCATCGTACATATTTATTTCTAATGTTTCATCACTGATTTTCACCATCTAAGGAAGAATTTTTCGTTCCCTCATAATATATTCTTAGCATTAAAGAGTAAATGCTCTTGTCTTAGTGTTTTTCCGAACCTTTCTGGAATATTGGGAGGATCTCGCGGACCACATTTGAAGAACCACTGCTCCAGTGCATAACTAGCATCTAACGGGAGAGGGCGACAGTGGGAATGATCGATCTTGCTCCGTTTTCTGCGGATGTGCGAGGACTTGTAAATGCAAGCACGTCGCGTCTTAGGAACTAGTAATGTCGAAGCACGCTATAAATTAGCTTGATTTAGTAGCATCTAGCCGTTAGATAGCAGGCGGGGAAGGAGTTTCTTTTGTCGTGTTTCTGCGCTTGCATGTGGACTTAATTTGTCAGTAGTCAAGCGAAAACAGTCTATAAATACTTCTTGTAAAATACCTTCTCTAAAATACTTCTAAAATGCCTCCTCTAAAATACCCCCTTTAAAATACTTCTAAAACACCTCCTTAAAAATACCTCCTCTATAATACCTCTTCTAAAGTACTTCTTCTAAAATACCTCCTCTGAAATACGGTGAAAATCGCTTATAACGACCAATCGCATATAACGACGGAATTTTTACAAGTAGTTTGGTTTCCTATTCTATTCTTAGCTAAATAAATCGGTTATAACGACAGCGATTTTGTCCCAAGTAGGAAAATCTGTATCGGATATAACGACGCGACTTGACAATCATTTATCGGAACAACGTGGATTCGAAACAATGTTGGGATCACACTGTTTCGTTCAAACGAAAGGAAAAGTCAATGTTTTGTTCGATCCAAGTTGACCTCAATTTTTTCTTCAAACCGCTAACACTAAAGGCATATAGCAAGGAGGGTGTGGGCATATGTGTGTGTGCGTGTGTATATCCTTTGCAAACGTGAGAACTCTTGCTTCCACGAATTATCAATTACAACACATTCTTTTCCTTTCGCGTAGCAATCAAAACAATATAAGTCTGTGGCGCCAGTTTGTCCCTCTTGCGACCGTTAATAAACCCATAAAGCAAAACTATCTACACATACTAAAGCGGCGAATGTTGGGAGATTGGTTTCCCAGGACTATATTGGCGTTTCGGAAAAGAAAAGGGGGCGGCGAGGAAACGGCAACGAGCCACACCCGACGAGTGGAGAGGCTCTTTGTACATATTCACGTCATTTAGACCTTAACTTATAGCTGTCATTAAGACGTTAACTTATAGCAGAGAAGCATCTCAAATCTGACGGCAAAATTTCATTACGAAATGGCGAAACGAAAAATTCTAACCACGGAGGAAAAAGCTAACATAATATTCCGATTAGATGCTAGCGAGAGTAATAAAGCAATGGGTACGAAACTTCCGAAAACCCATTCAACCATTTCGACAATTTTGAAAAATCGGATGAAAATTCTGGAGCATTTCGAAAATGATTTGTTTCGTTGCAAAAAACTTCGGAAGCCCAAACACACGGGCATCCATTAAGCTCTTGTGAAATGGTTCAAAACACAACGAAGTTTTAATGTTCCCATTAACAGCCCGCTGCTACAAGAAAGGCCAAGCAATTTGCTGAACTCTTCGGAAAAAATACCGCACCACGATGTCCTGGGTTCAGCCTTTCCATAAGGGACGCGATATCGTCTTCGGGAAAATCAGTGGAGAGTCAGCAGAAGTACCTTCTGGTATCAGCGATAATTGGCTTAGCACTGTTTGGCCAAAAGTTCATGAATGATGCAGGGATGACGAGATATTTAACGCTGATGAAATCGGACTTTTTTTTCAAGCGTTCCCCCAGTAATACGTTTCAGTTTAAAGGAGAAAAATGTTCTGGCGGAAAGTTTTCTAAAGATCGAATAACTGTTAGTTGCTGCAAATATGACCGGCAGTATAAAAAAGAAACTTGTTGTAATTGGAAAACCAAAAACACTCTGGTGCTTTAAAAATGTGAAGATGCTTCCTGTGATATACAAAAAACAACAAAAAAGCTTGGATAACATCCGAGATTTTTAAGAAAATAACACATGCATGGGACGCAGAATTGCGTGCCAAAGAAAAGAAAATTCTTCTCTTGCTAGATAACTGCCCTTCTCACCCTGCAGTGAAATCTCTTCAGCACATAAAACTTGTATTTTTACCAGCGAACACAACCAGCGTTTTACAACCGATGGACCAAGGTGTAATAAACTCACTAAAAGTTAATTTTAGAAAGTTGCTTATCCTAAAGATGATCCGAACTATTGAAGCTGGAGTTGATTTTACAATAAATATTCTAGATGCGGTGGATATGATTTCTAAAGCGTGGGATCGAGTCAGCCATCAAAAGATAGCCAACTGCTTTAAACAGGGTGAATTTTTTCCCAGCATGACCAGTTGTACTACCACTGATAATGCTAACGATGGTGATGACTTAAATATTTGGGAAGGAGAGTTAAACATACCAGAATGTTTAAAAATGAATAATTTCCACGACTACGCTACCGTTGATGACGAAGTTGAAACTACGCCTGATCTGTCAGATACAGACATCGTTTCACTACTATTCGAGTTCGAAGCAGACGAGGATGAGAAGGAACTGGAAAATGAAAATTGCGAAATTTAGTGCAGTCGTTCCCGACGTTTTACAAGTCGCGACCTACTTTTATACAGTAGTAGCCTAGTAATCCGCGACTCCTTCTATGGTAACCAAGAGATCTACGACCCATGTGTGCAGCCATGTTAAATTATAAAAGCGTGGAAACATTTGGTATAAAATTTCTTATAAAAATAATTGCAACTATAATAGTTGAGGCGATCCCTAGGTTGGGACTAGCATCTATATCCTGACATGAAACAAAGGAAAATAATGCATTGCGCATACCCACAGACTTCAATGTCGGTGCTTCTGAGCCTTTCCGTAGTAGGTGGTATAAGAATTGCGGAAACGTCGTACTTCGATTTCACACATAACGATCGTATTGAATTACGACATTTTGGCAATTTTTAAGGGAGATGATGGTTAGATATTAACACAATAGCCAGTGGCGGATCCACGTGGTGGGGGAGGTGGGTATTTCATTGCAATCTATAAAATTGCGGAGGAAATCGGTTATAACGAGGGCCGCATATAAGGACGGTATTTTTACAAAAAGTTTGATTCGCCTCCCCCCACCGAAACGGTGGCCTAGGCAGAAAGTTCATAAGGGGGTTATAGGCTTAATGGGAGGGGTTACAGAGCTACAACTAATATATTCCTATGTTAAATCAACAAAATTTCATTGCGATGGGTGGTTACAACCAAGGGCGGACACAGGGGGTGTGACAGGGATCATGACCCTCTCCAAAAAATATTTTTTTGCTGTAAAAAGTTCCAACTTTCATTAATAAAGGGTGTTATTCCAAGACCGTGGCAAATTCTGCGGTTGTCCCCCCCCAAAAATGAAAGTCTGTGTCCGCCCCTGGTTAGAAATAACCAAAACCTTCCCCTGGCTATGCCTCCGCACTGAAATCCCTCTCTAGATTCACTTCTTGCAGTAACAAAGAAACTCTGTAAATATTAACGTTAATTTTTATTATCATAATAGTCCCAAAGCATAGGCGTAACTTGGGTGGGGCAAAGAAAAAAACTCAAAATCGTATGGGGGGGAAGTACGATTTTGCCTCTTTTCTAAAAAAACTGGGGATGGGGCAAGAGTTCCTACCAGATTACGCCAATATCCTAAAGCACGTATTCAATGGAATCCATTTACGAATTCAGTCACATCGTAACACTCGTTAAAAAAAAAAAAGGAAAAATTCCTAACACATTGGGATCTATAGCAGGATAAAACGTTACCATTAATTTACGAGTCTTTCTCTGTTTACGATTATAGTCGTAGCGCATTTGTCGAAGTACAGCGGTTCTGCAATTCTTATACCACACACTGGGGAAGGGCTCAGAAGCACTGACAGCAAGTCCGTGGGCATGC
>QLNU02015270.1:89242250-89256232 GCA_006491805.2 Dysdera silvatica
GCATTCACGTAACTGTATGTTTACGATTATTGTGTCATAATGTAATTACCAATACATCAAGTAGCTAATTACCGGTGCAGCAAGTGTGAAATTACCTGAGCATCAAGTATGAAATTACATAAACATCAAATATGTAATTACTCGTGTATCAAATGTATAATTGTACATGCATTATTTATGAAATTACCTGCACATCGAGCATGTAATTACCTCCACATCAAGTATGTAATTACCTGTACCCGAAATGTATAATTACTCATGTAGCAAGCCCTCAGTACTCTGCGCATCGAGTGTATGATTAGTAATTGATTATATTTTGGAGCTTACCGACAACTGTAGCTTATGTCGCGCCCTATATAATCATAGCACGTCAAGGCTTTGCCGCGTCACGGGAAACACGTTGAAATCAGAACCTCAAGTCACCTGTTCTGCCTTTGTAAATATCTGCTAAATATGTCACTTTCTTGTTCAAAAAATTCTGCATTTTGAACTTACTGTTTTAAATAATCTCGTTTATTAACCAGTTTAAATAGCAACAGTTAATGCAACAGGTCTGTAGCCAGGTTGAAGGGGCATCAAGGGCAGGGCAGAGGGCATGTGGGGTGCAGGATACCTGGGACATCACGAGTATAAAATAGTTATCTGATGTAATTAGAATTTGTACATTAAGTCACTATAAACCAAAATAAATTTGGCACTCCTTTGAGGGCCTTTTTTTTTTTTTGCAATTACAAATGCTGTAATATTAGCATATACCAAGGTTTGTATTTTAAATTTTATGGAAATGGGAATTGGGTGGGAGAGGAAGAATTATATAAAAACAGCTTATACAAAGACACATAACAGTTTTATACATTATTATTTTTTAATACTTTTCAATATTTTAACATTGTGTTATTATTGTTTTCTCTATCTGTAGCTGGATGGGGCAACTGCAGCTATGCCCCTGCTGGCCCCGACTTGGCTACAGGCCTGTAATGCAACCATGACATATGTGAATTTCTAATAATGGCAAGCATCTGTACTTTTACCTAAGGTAAAAGTAGTCGTGCTGTGCATGGTCCAGCATTTTTCCGAGGAATCCGAACGTCTACTGTTAAGGGAATCCGGGCTACGACTGGAAAAAGGGCCCCCATGCCACCATGCCATTAGGAGCCAAACCCGGGTTAGTAGTACAGTAGAAGAAAGCATCACTACTACGCCACCCTAAGGTAGTATATCTACAATTTTTCTGAGGAATCCGAACTCCTTAAGTCCGAGGGTAGCAATCCCCGAGTCTGCAGTGAGCAGTAAGTGGGCAAACGGGTCCCTTCCCTTTAAAAGCGTTTTGGGAAAGGAATATTCCATGCTCTGATTGGTTGCTTTCAACCTAATCGATGAAGACGTGGCTTAGAGCGATGACGTCATCACATTTCAACTATTCATTCATAACTCAAAATCTATCCAAACGGACAGCGAGTGGTTTACCCCAAAGCAGGGTTGTGAGTGTCTCCCCACATTAACCCTTCTCTGATACAGAGAAGATAATTTGTTTTCACATATGAATTTTATAAAAAGTAAATACTAACCTTATAAAAAATTTGTATATATAGGCAACACCCTCAGGTTAAAAGCAACCAATCAGAGCATGGAACATTCCTCTCTCCAAATGCACTTCTTCCTTTAGAGTTGGTAGTCTAACATGGATCAACGGCAAATTAGGTGAATGACCTACCACCGCACGGCCAACGACGAAAGAAAAACTTAATAATAATTCAACCCACAAAATTAAGCTCTAGTAATAGCAGCATCTCTCTAAGTCATAACATTAATGGCATGTAATCGGGAAAAGAGGCAGAAACAAATGGTAGCAAATGATACGCTAAAAAATTATAAATGATAAGCACTTGTCGTTCATGTAAATTTCGGAGAAGGGGGCATTTGCCCTCTCAAAAAAAAAGAAAAAAAAATACTTGCAACACGTATTTAATATATCGAATTATACTTGAAGTGTTGCTTTGGAAAGGTACATAATTTGATACCGACTTGGCCAAAAATAGCTGAAATAGTCATGTTGTCGACATATAGAATAAACATCTTTCTCTAGTTTGAAACTCTAGTAATGTGCACCTGGAAATGGCTATTCAAGTAAGAAAAAAAAACAACGAAAAAATAGCCTTCATCTAAATCGATGCGTAATGTTTTAGCAAAATCTAAAAATATCAACAAAAAGCCTCGAGCGTGGTAAATTTAATTATTTTACACCCACACGTAAGATCTACTCTGTAGATCTACATCCTTCCATGTAGATTCTACACGGTCTCTTCATAAAGCTGATTTTGAATTTCGTATTAGGACTATGTTGTTTGTCATTCGATCTAGATTTAAATATACAGGGTGTTCGGTAACTACCACATAAACTCCTTGGCAGACATTCTATGGTCAATTCTATGACGAAAGTCAAGAGGGACAATTTTTGATTGACGGCTTCGTTTATGAATAATAAGCACTTCAAAATTTCTATTTGAGAGCCAATAGTGTTCCAAGAGAGCTTGCTTCTACATCGTTTCAGCCAATGACGAAAGCCATGCCCCTTGGTTTCCCCGCCTCCAAAATAAAAAGGATTTAACTCGCTATGAGAAAGAATTTCTTGGTCACGTGCTATTTAAACTTAGCGATCAAATTTCAATCGGCCCCGCCTTAGAATTAAGTCATTCTACGTAAATGTTAATCTGTGTAACCAAATTTGGCGATGGCGCACTTTTTAACACTTATACTTTTAAATCCCACGTTTACAATATATATGGTAGCTAAGATATGGTGCAGCCAAGATTGTTGTCACCCAAGGTAAATTAAGGCTCCAGCGCCTTAATTACGGAATCTTAATAAGCACATTGGGTACTACAAAGTGTACTAACAAGGGAACTACACCAAGTGGATTGTTGTGTTCTAACTGAGAATTGAGACATATTGCAATTTATAGATTTTAGACCCCCTAATTACGAATCCAAAGTCCTTTTTCTGTGAAATCCATATATTAATTTTTAATTAACGAATAAAATTTTCAAAATTGGCGCAAATTTCAGCTGCTTGGCGAAATACTTGTAAGAACTGGTGATGCTTTTATTATCGTTTCAAAAATGGTTAGTTTTTCGATAGAAAAAGAGTTTTTGAAACAATATACATGCTTTTTATAAAAGCAAGCAGAATTATCATTTTAGATAAATTACATTTCGAGTGCACTTCCTCTATTTATAAAAAATACCACCACAAAATTTTAAAAATTTGGATAATGTGCATACAATGTGAAAATGGAAAGTAAAGATTGAAACATGGATCTGTTTTTTGCAGAATTAGTTAAAAAAAATAATTAAACAAGACTGTCATAAAATTGGTATTGAACAAAAAAAAATGTTTAAAATGTAACATTTGGTTATAGAGAGTGCATTTTAAAAACGATGAACTCTTGAATAATGAAATATTGCAACGAATATTATCAACGGCGAAGGAAAGGGTTTCCACATTATTAAGTTTTAATATCGTTTTCTGAATAATTGCACTTACACCAGAAATATTGTAACATTAGGACTAGTGTTCAGACTGAAGTTGATAATATATTAAAGAGTGCATTTTTAGTATTTCATTTCTATTTTTTATATCAATTTTCATATATCAGCAAGGGCGATTTAGTTTGTAACTTTTTTAACGAACTTTTTAAACTGCCTGAAAAAATATACATCGGGTGGTTGAATAAGGGATTTTGTACTTGGAGTTATTTGTAAGGTAATGCAGTCATTAGGCAAATCTTTTTATATGCTTGGGTCTGCATACCATATCCAGGAATCCAGCATGATACAAGAAGGTGGGTGCAAAATAGGAATGATTCAATTATTCAGCCATTCTTTCATTTGTAGTTTGTCGATTTTTCCTTATTTTGAAGAAGTGATATATAAATGTAAAAGCCGAAATAACTTTATTTTTAACGGTCGGACCGAAATTTCCATTATTTTCTTTTAGGGATATTAGTAACTTGAATTTTAACTCCCCACTTATTGACAGCATTGGCATAATTATATGTATGGCATAATATATGTGTTAATGAAAACTCTGATGAAATTTTTTGTTTTTCCCACTTTAAAAGACAATAACCTTTCATTTGCTATGAAATAATGAAATCCACTCTGATGGGATTTCAGTATTTGAGCAAGGTCAAGAGTTAATGTCGAATCTTTCATTTTTGATATAAATTCTACATCAGTATTTTTAATTTCCTCAATATTATGGATATGTGCTGTGGTCAAGTATTTTGTGATTTTTCAAGGAACAATTCCAGCTGTCTTTGTAAAATTTTGGATGAAACGATAACTGCTTTTCAAATTTATTAAATTCGAGCGTTTTAAATCCACGTCTTGAAACGGCAAATAACAATTTCTGGCATTCTTAAATTTTTGAAATATTGAAGCCCTAATTATTTCTTATTTTTGATTATTTATCCCTAATAAAGGTTGTTTTTTTTTATTTAAATGTATCTCTAGGATATTTAACTTTATGATAACGAGATTTGGTTTGAAGAAGTTTTCGTTTTTTCACGAATCATAATAAAAAACAAAATTGGTACTTTTCAAAGTAAATTCTTTTTCCAAAGCATCATAATTACTGTAATCAGAGTCATACGCGCGATTACCATAACATGTCCAATTTCACTGAAGTCATGATTTGTTTGTTTGTTTGTTTTGTGGTTTTACGGCTCAAAGACTACAATGGTCATGCTGCGCCGGGTTGAAGTCATGAAAATCCAAAGTAAAGTCTTCAGTCACATTATTAATAAAAAACAACTCTTCAATTATTGCAAACAAACGTTTACTTTTAATTCTTCAGCTGTAATTACTAAAGGCTGTATGTTGTACTCTTTTACCGATAAATTTAAAATAGAGTGAGCGATGTTTACAAAATTCTTTTTTTGTTTAACAGAAAATCAAAAGTGAAATATGGGTGGTTTTTATATTGTGATACTTTGCTAGAAAACGAACTAACTTCAATCAAAATCCACCTTATGTATTTCAAAGACTCTTTAAGTATTTAATAAATATGATGGAATTATAATTTCAAATAAAAATCCAAGGAAAATCTGAAATGCCAAATCTGCTCAATCTCACCCTTTATGCCAAAAATAAATTATACACTTATCAGAAAGGTTTATGACGCGTACGCTACGGTCGTAACATACGCATGCACCCCCAATTCACTCAAAGATTTTCCTTGTTGTGTACTATTTTCATTGTACTATTTTCAAAGAACATTTAGTCGAATTTCAGTACTTCTTTAACGTCGTGAACTCATTTCGTAATTTAATTACACGTTGGGGGAAAAACACTTACATTGTGATAACGTAACTAAATGTTAGTAAAATTAATAATACGCATCCACCATGATGAGACGTATAGTAATAGTGGCATGAAGAGGTTTTCTATTAAGTGTATAGGCTACTCAATTTTGAAATTTCTAATCTTATACGTTTAGCATTAAAATATGTATTTCTAAAGTACTACTGTTAATTTTGAATTATTTTCTGGCTTAAAATATATTTTAATTTGTAATTTACAATTTCTATCGATATTAAATTCTGATTATAATTTCATAAAGGTTTTTAGGATGCCAAAAAAAATCTGTTTGGTGTATACTCAATTTTGGGAGCCGCTGTATGTTAAGATGCTTTTCTTATAACACCGATTAAATGCTCAGGACCCTGTCTGTCGCTTTAAATCAAATATGAGATTTCAAATGCTATATTTGTACAAAGTTAATTGACAATTCTTTCGCCTTCTCTTCCGATACTTGGCGACGGTTTATCTTACATTGGGTTGCAATATTTAAAAACGTCTGACGACGCTTTCTGTTACATCACTGCATTTTGCACACGCGTTACTTTTCTTTCAAGCTGAACTCTTCCAATAAAAAAGGCTGTTCATTCTAAGGCGGGGCCGACTAAAATTTGGGCCCTAAATTTAAATAGCACGTGACCAAGAAATTCTTTACAATAGCGAGTTAAATCCTTTTTATTCTGGAAGCGGGGAAACCAAGGGGTGCAGCTTTCGTCATTGGCTGAAACGACGTAGAAGCACGCTCTCTTGAAGCACTATTGGCTCTCAGATAGAAATTTTGAAGTGCTTATTATTCATAAACGAAGCCGTCAATCAAAAATCGTGCCTTTTGACTTTCGTCTCAGAATTTATCATAGAATCGCGTGCCAGAGAGTTTATGCGGTAGTTACGGAACACCCTGTATAGTAAAAGGTTGTGTGAATATACAGGGTGTCCAGAATCTACCGTTCAATCTCCTCACAACTGTATTCTAACAAGGATTCTAATTGAATTCAACAAAATATTTTTTTATAAATATTGAGTTTCTGCTGAATTAAAAACTGCGTAATAAATACTTTTGAGCATTTGCGTATCATTCACCAAAACTCAAGTACATACCATAATATTTATTTTTGTTTAATATTACCAGAACAGAGACCGGTTGGAGATGCGGGAGACATCCCGGTGCGCTGTTCAGCAAGGAAAACGCCGAAAATAAATTATTATTTATTGATTTTTCCTAGTATTTCTCTTGTTATTGAAATGAAGGTCATATAAACAGCTCGGATATGAAGAATTAATACACATTTAATGGTATATTATATTTCTTTCATATGTTAATGATAAATGAAAATTATACCAGAACAAGTACTCATGATTATTTATGATCGCAGTGTGGACGGCGTTTACAACATGGATAAGCATACGGATTTTGCTAACAATTCCAGTGACTATTTTAATTACAGAAAAATCTTTTAGGGAATTTGAACTAATAAAAATATTTACGTTCCGCTATGATAGAAGAAAGGCGAATTCTCTTGCCATTTCATCGACGGAGCAGAACATGATTAAAAAGGATTTTCTGCGACTAATGTAATTAGACAAATTTCCCTTTAAAACATATATTATAAAAATACGAGAGCCCTGAGATGGCGCAATGGTGTAACAAGTTCTCCTAGTGCGCCGTTAACCCGGGTTCGACTCCCAATAGTGCAAAGAACGCTCACTCTAACCCGGGGTGTGGTTCCCTAGACCTTCAGAGGTTCGGATTGCTCGGAAAACTGAAAGTCCTGGGGCAGCATGACCACTGTAGTCCTTGAGCCGTAACCCCCCCCACACACACACACACAAAGGTGCTTACGTAATACTCAAACACTCCCTACTTTATGAATCAGAAATTTTCAATTTGTACATCGCGGTCACGACATTAACTAGCGTTTTCTAATATAACATTTTATACAAAAATATTTATAATACGTGATTTTTGTGCATTGAGATCTGTCGATAATTTATAAGAAGTGAAGGGAGTCGTGGAACATAAAGAAAATCAAAATTCTCTGATATAACGTGAAACGGATTGTTTCATTATTAAAAAATTAGGAAGAAGACGTCAAAACATGGTTTCGCAGAAATCATATTTAGTGTCACACTGGCTCTGCCAGTATAATAGACATACCGTACATACGTAGGATGGATGCTGCCGCATGTTCCGCATTTCAAGGTGCTAACTTTGAACATGTGATCTAACATGCAACCATGTGTTTTCCTAATTGTGTTGTGGTGCCGCACATCAATCTAATTTCTTCATAATAGCGTTATTTCCGATATTTTTATTCTTATTGTAAGTGACGTAATGAACCTTTTGGTGTGTGTGTGTATGTCTGAGTAAGATGGTTAATTGATAAGCGAAAAATACTTTATCGAGTTAGTTTTACACGAGTAATTATCTGTGGTGTTTACTATACTGGTGATATTGAAAACCCGTCATTTCTCGTATCAGTCTTACACTGTTTGTGTGTGTGTGTTTACAAAAACCTCAGGTACTTTCCAAAAAAATAACAGATTTAAATTTTATTTTCTGCATTGTACAAACGTACACATACATAACGATGAATTTATACGAAGTATAAAAATAAGCTTATATTGAAACAAATCACTTCGCGATGTACTGCGTCAGGACCGGATTATTTCATAAACAAAAAAGCAAATATCTAGAACCTGCTTTTTTGAGCGGCCCGGCGTGATAATCTCGGAACGCCACTTCGAATTCGTCGAGAAAAAGTAATGTGGAAACTGTATTGCGTATTTATTTGCCTTTATTTCAAATGAAAATAGAAAAAGATCAATTTCAGTATTTCGACAAGTAAAAAATCAATTACCAAATTCCGCAAGTCTGTCAAAATTAAGTTATCCAGCTGTATTGTGCATAGAAAACACTGTAGATGTTATTAATTTCATAGAAATAATTGATAATTTTGCTGAAGAAAGAGCAAAGAAAAAGAGAAATTTTTAATATATATTTTATAATACTTATATTATAAATGAAATTTTCATATATTTTACTTTTCAAATTTTTGGAAGTTTATGAGTATTTTGGTTTAAGTTAATCTTAATTTTTCCTCTATTATCTCAAAATAAATAATTACGTAATTTATAATAAAAGGGGCCGGGGATGAAATTTTTTCAAGGGCCTCAAAAAGCCTTAACCAGCCCTGCGTCGTAGTTAAATTTTATTAACGTTGTTAATGACCGTTAAGAAATTTCAACTGCGAGACTTTTGTGTTTAATTGTTTATTAGTAAGCTTGTTTTATTTAGAATATAAGATTTTAAAATGTCTTTTGAAATTAGCCAATCATTACAATATAACTTGGAAAAACTGCCAATTTTGTAAACTTTGTCCTTAATGCGACATAAAAACCGTAAATAAATTTGGGGTCTGATCAAAAAACTCAGCTTCTTTGGTGAACAAACCCGAAACCTGAATTTCTTCTAGGCTTTAAAAAATTAAGACGGCTTTACGCCGTCGATACATAAATGGCTAATTCCTGCAAGTGGGTAGTGCAATTGTGATGTGATTGGCTGTTCTTTGATCATGAATAACTTTTTAAATATGCATTTTTGAGAATTTTCGCTCTCCAACTTTTTGCTTAGAATTTTGCAAGGAATACAGCTGTGAGGAGATTGAACGGTCGATTCTGGACTCCTTGTATAAAAAGTAAAATTTTGGTTGCAGTAAAACATGTGAATCGTGTCTTTCAGCCGTTGGCGTACCCAGAAAAATTATAAGGGGAGTTATAGGGGAACATACGCACTATTTATATACATATATAGACCTATTTATACATATGGGGGGTTATGACCCCAATCAACAGCAGCGAAGCATTTAAAAATTAGGCGGGCCTTCAAGTATCTATTAAAACAAATCACGATACGGCGTTAGAGAAGAGTGTGTTTTGATTGCTAATGGTGGGGGCTCTTACCTCCACACCACTGCCATCTAACCTCCCCTGCGTACACCCATGCATTGAGCTATTGAAGTATTCGAGGTCGGCTCTTTTAACTACGAAGGAAATTCCAGTCCTTCGACAAGGGGATTCCCCCCCCCACCTCTTCAAGAGCCCTCTTTAAATACATATCGGAGAGTGGGGGTGATGCCACCTATCTGTACCCAAATATTTACTCAGGGTTGTTCGTCTGTCAAGAGCAATACTGTAAATATGGCGAATCCAATTGACTTACAACTTCCGTTTTATGGTTTCGAAAGAGGAATTCCCAAACTCCTGATAATTGAGATTTGGGCCACCGTAGTCCTGTTTGAAAGGGAAGAAAAAGTATTTACAGCTACAAATTTTAATGTTTACAGCTTGGGGGGTGGGAGGGGGATTTTTAAAACCAGCTCATTTCTACTACCGAACCAATTCGAGGACTCCGAAAAGAAAACACCCGCGTTAGCAGACGATGTATTGTGCCGCGTTTCGCCTCGAGTTAAAAATGTAAGCGCGGTTCTTTTACAGATTTATTATTCCCGAGTTCCACATTTGCCGAAATTCGAGCAGAGTTCTAGCAAACGTAACTGTTCAAGACGCTCTGTCGAATTAAAAATGGCGACGTTTCGATCGCGCTTTCTGATTATAACTTAAGTAATACGTATCATTCCTCACAACTCAACAATTCTTATTTGATACTTCGAGGAGCCCCAAAGAGAAAATTCCCAGAAGTGGATTTATTTTTAATAAATTTGGCAGAGATCTATGATATGAGTGGAAGCACATCGTATGACCAAATTTGTCGCAATTTCCGGAAGCCAATAAGCTTAGTAGGCAGTGATAAGGGCTGTAGCCCGGGTGAATTCTAGGAGTCCGCTCTGTCAAGGACCTATGTTGTGGGGGGCCCCGGCCCAGGGAAAGGGTCATGGGGGGTCAGTTGAAGTGAGCCTGGGAGGCCCGCGTTGGCTCCCGACGCAGCTGTTGGTAACTTCCAGGAAGATAGTACTTTCAGGAGAGCATATAGCATCTACATGAACTTCTGAAACGCAATGTGAAATGTACTTCCTTTATTTTTATTTTTCAGTTGATTACAAATATTGTATTATATATATACTCAAAAACTCCGTATAATAATATAACAATTTAATGGAAATCACCATTAAATTGTTATTTAACTATAAATGTTACTTAATATATTGTTATTAGATTATAATTCAACTTTATAATATAGATAATACCAGCGGTTGCGCAGCAATTCAAAACACACTGAGGTGCTCAAGTGCCTTTAAAGAAGACTATATCAAGCGGCCTTAAGGGAAATAGTATATCTTGATATCCAATGGGGGGCTTGGGCAGCCCGAACCCCCTCTTCTGCGCCCCTGAATATATGTATATAATAAATATATGTGGAACCGACCTGGATAGTAGCTCAGTGTTCTGTACCCTCTCCACACTCACATAGTTTTTCAAGTACATAGATACAAGCAAGAAAAGTTTTGCTTGTTTAATAAAAACTTCGGTTTGAACCAAGAACGAAAAAAAAACAAATAAAGAAACAAACGCATTTAAACGTCATAAGCTACCTTGGTTAATACCTCCTTGTGATTTTATAGTATATTGAAAGAGGTTTGAAATTAGAAACGTGTGAGATTTCTCTGTGGAAGGTAAGTAGTCAGAATATAGGCATGTATAATAGCCATAACTCTTCCCTATAGTCTCAAAGTTGACACTATGTGAAACACATGTTGAACGGAGAGAAGGGTCACTTTGTCCAATCAGGAGTGACTACGTGAGTGCTCTCGACCAATGAAATCATTATGAAAAAGGAGTTTGAGATGGCGAGAGACTAAAAACAGAGAGCTGGGATGTAAATGAAGAGGAGGATGGACTTTCGATTGCGACGTTCCCCTACTTCGGAGATTAATAATAGAAACTTAAGCGTTACACCTAAAGCTTTACCGTTGCAAATACTAATGAGCCTTTTAACACGCTAAACGCCAAGCCGGTTTTACGTGCCGCTCTTCACGCCAGAGTTATCAGTTGGGCCCGCCGGTCCGTACGGACCGGCGTGGCGTTTAACGTGTTAATAAAGTTGTTAATGTATTGTGTCCTCCATCGAGCCTTTAAATAGTCCTCACCGCCGTCAATTCATTTATCCACATGGGAATACCCACCAGACTCCGAATAATCGTAATCGAGTGAGGTTTCGTATAATTACATCTGTAAGCGTAATCGAATGTTTTGAAGTAGCTGTAATCTGCAATATAATCATAATCACATTTTTAAATTTCATTTAATCATGATAGTGATAGTAATCATTTTTTGAAATTCTTAGGTAGTCGTAATCATAATCGCTATGATTATAATCATAATCGAACTGATTATTTCTGCATACAAATAATCGTAATTGTAATCTGTAGTTGTAATTGTAATCATGCTTTTTTGTGTATATTCATAATCGTAGTCGTAATCGAAAAATGAAAATTGCCTGTAATCGTAGTCAAAATAATGATCCAAATTTTGATACTTAGGTAATTGTAATCGTAATCATATTCCTACTACGGTAACCATAATTGTAATTATATAAACGATTATCCCAAGTCTGATACCCACAACGCCTCAAATCGAAACATCTTCGCTCCGCCTAAGACAGTCGTTTCCAACCTGGGGGTCGCAACCGTCAAAGGGGTCGCGAACAGGTTTCTGTGGGTCGCCGCAACTATTTTTAGTTGCAATTATTTTTATAAGGAATTTCATACCAAATGTTTCCAACAGTTTTATATTTCAACATGGCTACACATATTGCAATATTCTACTAATGGTTGTTAACTTTATATCTGTAATATAAATTAGTATATATATATATAATTAATATAATATAATTTTCTATTTAATGTGTTTTCTTTACTCTGTTAAAAATGCTTTTATTATGCAAATGTGGCGGTGGCAGACAGAGGGGGTCGCGGATCTTTTGGTTACTATAAAAGGGGGTCGCAGATTACTTAGCTACTGTAAAAGTGGGTCGCGGCTTGAAAAGGGTTGGGAACCACTGGCCTAAGAGCAGAGCTAGTGGCAGCCAGGTTTTACGTTTAATTTACGAAAAGCCGGGGCGGCCCGAGGTTGATTTTGAACCCAAGCGGCCTGGCGCGGATTGCTTTTTGGCACCCCCTTCTCCGAAGAAAACAGGAGATTTTCACAGATGCACAGTGAGCCATATAACATATAAAAGCGGCCAAAAGTCTCTGAAAGAATTTCTCTAAAGATGTCTCTAAAAATTTCTTTAAACTTGTCTTTTTTTAGAGAGATTTTCTACTGTTGGGTCCATTAAAAAAATTTTAACTTGACTTCAGTTTGGCTCCCTCATCCAAACGGGGCCCCGGGCATCCCTTAAGCCGCCCCTGCGAACAACAGTGAACTCACGTTCACCAAATTATTAAGTGGCGTCACACTACCATATATTTTAATGATAAAGAAAACTTGAAGGATGTCTGTTTGAGATAGACGTCTTTCAAGTTTTACGATTAATTACAGACAAACTGTATCTATCCATACGAGTAAATAAGTGAGAAAAAATCCATACATCCATATATTTATAATTATAGTTAAAAATTGCTGACGTATGCATCATGGTCTAAGTTTAAACTAAAACCTCCATAAAGAAGTACGCGGTAGTGCAGTTAAAGGGGTGAAAGGGGGTGGTTGCCGCGGACACAACAATTCGGAGGGCGGCAATTAGCCTTTAAAAAACAAAATTCTTTTTTTTTTTTTCGTTACCCCATTCTGGAGTGTTTATGATTTTTTTCCCCACTTGACGCCTCATAAGTTCAGGAGCGGTAAAACATGAAAATTACTTTTCCTGTTTGACTTTTTCATCATTCAGGAAAAGGTATTTGTGTCACGAGATGGAGCTCAATAGCTGCTGCAGTGACGTCATTATTTACCCCAGGGCTTATCAAACTTTTCTACTTGGCGACCCCTTTTACCCAAGCAAATATTTTCGCTACCTTAGCTATAGAGGTATATGAAATAGGAATACGAATTATACATGAAACATTTACATTGCGCTAAGGCAACATTATTCGAATCTATAGCTGTCCTATATTTCTGGTCAGTATTACTCCCGACTGTTGACATAATTCAAAAATGTTTTCCGACTAAAATTCTGTCTTTCACTCAAGCTATTATTCACCTGGAAACTTTAATTGATAAAATTTAGGGAAATGAACAATATACTACTGCTATTTCTCAAGCTGAAGGTATGTGCAGGGAATGGAACGTTTTAGTGCACAGATGCACAAGAAAGAAACGCTCCATGCCAAGCAAAAGTGCATCTGATGTAAGGTTGAGTGCACAAGAAGGAATGTTGCAATGCCTTAGTGAAATTTTAAATAAAATTAGGATTGAAATCGAAGATCGGTTTTCACAATTGCGAGAACGGAAGAACCGTTTTGATTTTCTCTGTGCTACGGAACCATTATTAACCAGTTGATTTGTTAACCAGTTCAATGAAACTGATTAGCAGCTTGTCAAGCTTCATAAGAAGCTTCTCATATTCATCTCCTCAATGGGATTGGAAGCCTGTAAAACATTGGCCACAGCACTTCAAATTCTATTAACACTACCTGTTTCACTTGCATCATGCGAACGCTCTTTTTT
>QLNU02015270.1:89256332-89298037 GCA_006491805.2 Dysdera silvatica
GGGGGGGGGGAAGAGCTGTTGAAATGACAGTTACTGGCTCCAGGCGGCAAAATATCTAGCTACGTCGCTGCCAGTATGTATCACGTGATCAAAGTTTGTGTGAAAGGAACTGTGTCGCTTGATGGTGAAAAACAAATGGATTAATGCAAGATTGAAAGAAATCAAATCGATAGAGATTCTCTCCCCTCTCTAATTGGTTAAAAAAAAATGCTTCTTTTGGAAAATAAGATTTAAGCATAAGAAAAATTTTAGGAAGTTAGGGTGTGCTCGGACAACAGGACCCTTGTACAGAAGGATCCGAAATTTCTAAAAATACTTTGACGGAATTGTCATTGCATGTATATATAAAAATTTAAATATATAATACATTGCTTAGTTTAAATATATTTCTTCGTAGCAAATTTCGGGAGCGTTTTGAGTGTGAAGAATTTCTATTTCAACGTATGCGTGATGAGAAAGAAGAATCTGAGATTTGGCGCAGCCAGTAGGGTTGAGAAGATTGAAACACACAGCAGAATTGCTGAAAACGGATAACGGTTGAATTGTTAGAAGATGATTATTATTATTAAAAAATATATAGGATGTGTTGAAGAGGTTATTAGCATATTAAGATAGGTCTACAGAGTGGCGGATTTACCAATAGGCTGGTAAGCTGAAATCTATGGCGGAAAATTTTCAACAAAAAATTTGCCGCTGGGAAGTTTGAACGGCGGAGGTAAATGTTTTAGTGGCCAATTGGCTTGATAATTTTAAATTGTTATGTT
The DNA here is from genome assembly GCA_006491805.2 of Dysdera silvatica. Lineage (NCBI taxonomy): Eukaryota > Metazoa > Arthropoda > Arachnida > Araneae > Dysderidae > Dysdera > Dysdera silvatica. Next base: position 89,257,097 of record QLNU02015270.1, read on the forward strand.
CAGAGATATAACTAGGCATTGGCAAAGGGAGAGTTGGAATGAGCGTCACCTTGAGAGAGATTTAATAGGCGCCGAATTTGAGATGTTGGCGGAAAGACAAATTTTAAATAATCGTCAGGGGTGTCAAATTAAAAATTTGACAAAGGCGCCAAAATCTGTTATGCCTTTACGTTACGCTTGTTAAGACTAGGCGGCAAAATCGTAAATCTGCCTCTGGGGATACGTTTCTAAAACGGCGGAATTGTTGAATGGGGTTTTTTTTATTATTTTTTTTAAGGACGGTTGATAGAATTCAGTCAAATATGCGGCCTCGGGGCCGTATATTCAAGTCGAAAGAATTATTGATAAGATAAGACGGGATAGGTTGAATTAACAGAACAGAGTAGATAAACGAACTGCTTAATCGACAGGATACAGTAGTGTACCGTATAGAGTAATTAATATGGATTTTTTTAAAGCAAAAATTTGATTTAGGGGAAGAGAGGAACGTCCGAAAATAAGCCATTGAAAGTTTATTCTCGAAGATGAGAATGTTTTAGGCATTTTTAGTGTTCTAAGTTAGCGGTCCTTCGACTGCGGTTCGCGAGCACCTGGAAGTCCGCGAGACCCGCCCAGTGTTCCACAAAGGTTCGAAAAAATATTAAGACAAGAACATTTACTCTTCTTTATGAGGAAGAAAAAATTCTTCCTCATATAGTGAAAATCAGTGATGAAACACTAGAAATAAATATGTGCGATGCAAATTTACCATGTTTTAGACTTTAACTTAATTCTTGGAGGTCCGTCAGAGCGAGTGATCTCTGAAGAGAGTCCGCGGTTAAGGAAAGTTAAAGAAAAGCTATTCTAAGTAACAATATGGAAAAGGAGGTCTCGAATTTTATTTTGCACATAAGGTATATTGCGAGATTAAATTATTTTGTTGTGTGAGAAGAAGAAAATATAGAGTAGAAGCTCTTCAATCCGATATTCATTGGTTCGGCACATTCTATAATCCGGCATCGATCGAGCTGCTCGCGTTCGGGTTTTTTCAGGTGGATTTGGGCGTTTGTTGACTTTGATCGCCAGGTCGGATAAGGAAGATAGAGACATGATAGATGAAGCTAAAGTCGCGTTGAAACAGGCTTCTGATGCATTGAATACATTTATAAAGTTTGCCGAATACAACAAAAGCTATAACTTTGCATAACTCATAAATTTGTGTATAATCCGTAAGGACTTTTTGAAGAAAAGATCCGAATCACGGAAGTAACGTGGTATCAGAAATTTTTTTAAACATTAAACTTCATGTGTATTTTTTCTTGCCATATAGCAACGTATTACAACTTGTTTTAATATCATTGTACTGTATTAATTTTTCTTTGGTATTCCCGTTAAAACCATATTAACGTTCGATAATCCGGCACGGGCTGTTGTCCCGAATGTGTCGGATTAAAAAGCTCCTACTGTAGCAGGAACTATAGTTGCGTTAATATTGTGAACATTAGAAACGTTAATTGCCGTTGTCCAGAAACTATTTTTATACGAAATTATCAGAAAATATACGTGATTGAATGTTGTCAAATTGAACTGAATAGTTATGGGAATAAGAATATCGTATTCGAATGAATACTTTTCGATAATAGATTTCATAAAATAGATTTTTTAATCTTTCGGACGCGTCAGCAGCAATCCTTCATTAAGGGTCACTCATGTGTTCAGCCTTTAATTAAAAAAATAATAGTGGTACCTTATTCCCCAGGTAAATATAAGAGATAAACCGCAGTTGAAAGAAATTTAGTTATCCACGGAACCTAGAAGAAATAGGAAAAGCGAAATTTAAAAATGCAAATTTAAAAAAAAAAATCGCAAATCGTTGCCGGAAGAAATAATGTCGGGAATTCTGAGGAAATAATTTGTGCAAAAGCATGTCCAAAGGAAAGTCCTGATGTCAAAAGAAAAGACGACCGTGCACAGCTGATAAGGTATAATACGTCACAAAAATTAAACGCTCCCGATTGCAAAAGTAAATTGTTTCCAAAAACCAACTTTGAACTCCAGGGAGGAAATTCTTCAAAAAGGCACGGAAATTCGAATATGCATGGAGAACGCTATGGAATATAGTAAAACAGCGGATTTTGTCAACAGATGCCACAGCGTGAACTCTCAGAACGGGTAAAGTCCAAATCACAGGGTCCGATTTCAAAATTTCGCCGTCCTATTCGCTCGCCGACGAACTGTAAGTAAATGACGTCACCAATTCAACATCCATGGCCTGCGAGATGGTCTATCTAGTCGACCGTGTTCAACATCAGCGGCGAAGGAACCCTTACCAGCGCAAACCAAACAGGAGGGCGAATTTGAAACCACTTATGGTGAACGTTGGACCACAAAGCCGCCTGGAAGCGAGGCTTAGCCTTTCGTGGACGAATGATATGAGCATACACGGGAAGTTCATAAGGGGAAGGAGGTTACAAAGCTACAACTCGATATATTCATATGTGTACAGTATGTACAAAATCGCATGTGAGGGTCATAACCCCCTGCGTAGGCCAGTGACGGACAAGATTTTGACAGCATATCTATCAGTTCCTATTGCGGTGGAAGAGAACCGACCAGGAATGTTGGTAAATAATCAGAAAACTTTTCAACTCTAATGCGAATGATCAAGAAATTAGGATTGCGGAAAATCCTTGGGTCAACATTAAAGAAGCTACCACGACTGAAATTGACGATGAAAAATGTGAATTTGGACCTTTGGAAGCAATGCCGTTGCAACAGCAGAATGCTGAAGATTGCATAACCAATTTGATGAACACAGAAGAACAGGCTTAATGTCGTAATTAATATTGCGATTTCAGAAAGAAAATGCCAAAATAAAAGATAAGAAAATAAAATGAAAAGTGAAAAAGGCGACGCCAACATAAAAGAATTCACCAAAGCTCACACAACTAGTGCATTCCCGAGATTTGGCAAGGAGCTTTGGCAAAATATGTGCTATTAAATCCAGATTAAAGAAATCAATAATATGTTATTGATATTATCATTGATTGATATTATCAATATCAATATGTTATTAGAACTCTTTCCGGTGGGATACTATCGAAGCACTCTTTTTCAATGAAACAGTGCATAGATTATTTACACCAAGAAATATTTGAGGATGATTCATTGCCGATGCAGAATCAAACTGAGACTATACGAAAATTGGCTGAAGTAAGATTTCTGAAAACTGTGGGAATATTAGCTCACTGTAGACAATTTCACAATTTGATTACTACTAGTACCTTTTGCTGTGCTCTAAAAAAATTTTAAAAGATTACACGGAAAACGACTTAATTGCGAACTGACGTTCATGAAGGTACAATTAAAGCCATTTGGGCATTAAATAGAAAATAGAGAAATCTTCAAAACTTATAATCCTAAGAAAAAAAGAAAACGCGGAAAAAACATTAACATCTACAAAAATTAAAAACGTTCACAAAAATTGTCAAATATTCAAAATAACTTTCAAATATGCCAAAAATTTCAAATACATTAAAAGAAATTCCACGTCTGAAGAACTCAGTTAATGTAAAACATATATATATATATATAAAAAAAAGAGGATCCGGCTTTCAGATCTCAGGGAAATCTTTTTTAATTCGACTTAGCAGAAACGGAAAAAATCCGTTCGGAAACGACGTTAAAAATACCGTTGAGAACAGATCAGAGTAGTCAAAACGTTTATTTTTAACATGTGGTGAGAAACGGCCTCTTAAAAGACTTATTGTTCGATAGATTCAACGGAGATATAGCTCACCGTGGCTGAGGCAAGGCAGCTGCCAGGCCCCGAGGCAAAAATCTCCACAAGCTCTCCAGACGAGAAACATAATAGCTGAAGTCTTAACTCAATTTTGAGCCATATCTAAATATAGGAACGAGAGATAGGTGACAGAGAACAAAAGAAAGAGTTGTTGATCAGAGCCGGAATGTCTATGGTTCAAGGGTTGGATGAATGAACAATGAGAAAACCACCACATTTCTCTCAACTCTCTCACTATTTCTTTCTCTCTCTCCAAGAAAAACAAAGCACGTGCTCTGGAGCAGACGACTTGAAGAAAGCAATAAAATTTAAGCTGAATTTGCCTCAATTATATCTGTGAAAGTACAGACACAGTCGAAGTTTTTAAATGGGATTTTTTTTTTTAAATCGAATGGCTTGAAAATGTTTTACAGTTTTTCACGTCCAAGACCCTTTACAAAATTTCGGATTTAAATAGCAAAAATTTTAAGCCTCCGTCACTGAGACAGCGCCTCACTCCCAGAGCCATCGTTCAGAAGCCCTGGCTCAATTTTGCAAGGGACCCCTTTCTGAATTTCCAAATTTGTGCGATAAGAAAAATATAACAAGCGAACTTTGTCAATGTGAGGCCACTGTTTGAGGCAGGACCTAGTGGTCCAACCCGCTAAGGCACCGACCGTACTGTACACCCATTGCCTCCAAAGTAGTGATCTCAAACTATTGGTCGCTGCTCATTAATGGCAGCGACCAATAGTTTGAGATCGCTGCTCACTAATGGCTCGAGAACTTAAAATTCGTGGTCTCCTAAAAGGTCTCATAACAAATTTTGAAAAATGCGCCAAATTATTAAGACTATTTATCGCCATTCTTTATTTGAAGAATAAAGCTATATTTCGAATTAAATGACATGTCAGACGTAAAATTTATGCCAGGGATGGATCCAAAAAAAGAAAAGAAAACTTATTCGAGGCGCAAAACTCGAAAACCAGTTCAAACTTATTAAGTGCAAATTGTTATAGAATTTGAAAAGTAATAATAATGAATTTCTTACTCCTAGGTGAAGCAACCCTCTGCGCCCCTCCTATATCTGCTCCTAATTGATACGGTCACTCTTAAAGTTTGAATATCAATGATTTTCAAATGCTCCGATGCGATTTAGCATTCAGTCTAATCTCTAAAAACTTTACTAAAGTTTGCATATAACGACAAAAGAAAAAATAGTATGAAATATGGAGGGCACTTTTTAGTTTTGATGATAGACTTCCGCTGTTTTTATTCAAACTTGGAACTGTTTTATTTGATTCTCGGAAAAAATCAAAAAACACTATTGTCAAACACTATTGCCATAAAGTCCCTTCATCACTGTCATCCCCCCACTTTTTTAGGGGGAGGGAACGGGCTTTAAAAAACATTTGCATCATTTTAAAAAGGTTTGCATGAAAGGGCCTATCCCTAAAATCACTCTCAAAAGTTTAAGGCTATTTTTGCATAACTAACGAAGAAATTTCCTCAAAATATATATTACTCAAAAACGCATACATCTCACGCAATTTTTGGCCAATCCCTTAGAAAACACAATACATTTTAAAAGAAAACGTCACCCCCCCGCGTGACGTGTTACAATTTATTGAAATGTATTTGCGCTCCGTGTTGGGTGTCATTGATGAGTTGCACCAATGTACGTATTGATCTAATAGAGATGAACCTTTAGGATTCAACAAAAGTAGAAGAATCACCCTGAGTAACCAGCGACATACGGGTTTGAGAGATGTAGGCAAACCCATTGACTTACGTATCCAATCAGCGACATACGGGTTTGAGAGATGTAGACAAACCCATTGACTTACGTAATCTGCCTACATGATATTACAAGGGGCACAGGAAATGGGAAGACTTAAAAAAAAAAAATTTAGTGCAACTCAGGGGCGTAAGCTGGAAGCAAATATTGGGGGTGGGCTGAATGGTAACACCCCGCGTATGCAATCCGATGAGTTAACCAGAGATACAGAGAAAATATAATGATCAACAATATATTTTATAGGGCAGGGTATTTGTCTTCAATGCTTTTGAATTTTTCTATTAATTGTCTATCAATTTTCGAAAGGGTCCACGAATATTTTATTTGGGCGAAGGGGAAGCATGGACTTGGCGCCTCCTCTACAACTCTTATGAGTGAGTAATACAGTATTTAGGAGTCTAGTTCGGTGTTATTTTGAGTGTTCCCTCCCCCATGTTCCATTTCACCCATGGCTGGATGAAAAACTTATATTTTAATGTTCGGTGTATTTATGAGCCTCTTATTTATCTGGAGGGTCAATACTCTCACCCTATTGGCTAAAATCCAAAATTTAGACTTGGAATGATACGTCATTTTTTTTTTCGAAACTCTATATCGATGGTCTATGCTAAAGGTAATGTGGGCTCCAAACTACGACACGAATGTCCGAGTTTATCAGGATTCAAACCAAAAATATGGAATTATAATTTTAACCACTAGGTGTCGCTTTAATCCTTACTAATCAGAGGTTTTTTTATCAGGGCGGGTTTTAAATATTTGGTAGCCTAAGGCCATGGGCATAGGCAGAAAGTTCATAAGGGTGCGCAGGCCTGAAGCCAAGCAGGGGCCAACAGGGCATGGCCCCAGTTTTATCTATGTTTTACTTGGGTGTTGTTTTCAAGGTCATTTGGAGGTCAAACTTGTTTTTTGAACGGAAACCTGTATTTTTTGCTTTGCTATTCTTATTCCTCGTAAAAAAATAAACAACTTTTGTAGAAGGCATTTTTTTTTTCCAATTTAGAGCTCAGTTTCCAAGACGTTTAAAAAATAAACTTAAATAAAGAAATTTTTGTCATATCTTAGGCAACTAATTTAATATTTAAAAAATGAAAAAAATTAAGTATGCAGTAGTTGGGGAGACGCACACACAAAAATAAATGTGGTTAGTTAGGTTATGACAACAGATTTATACTCCCTGGAGAAATGAGATATTGCGCGCAATACTAATTGGTACCGAAGCAAAACAGCCGCTTACTACCAAGCGGCTTCATTCAGCTTTTTACCAACTTCCGTCCTTCAGCCGTCCATTTAATGTAAGTCATTTAAAAGTTAACGCCGAAGTGGTTAAGTAAATTAGTTTATTGAGTTTTAGTTTATTGTGTATTAAATATGTGTATCTGTGTAGAGGAAAAGTCGAAATGGTTCTATTTTATAGAGATTCTTGGAGAAATACGCAATACGCATGATAGGGCATGAATGTTTTTATTCAAGTTTCCTCTTTAAATATCTCGAAAACTAATCTCTAAATTGAAAAAAAAATGCTTTTTACGTAAGTTGTTTATTTTTTGCGAGCAATAAAAATATTAATTAATATGTTTCCCTTTAAAAAAAATAGTTTGACTTCCAAATGGCCTTAAAAACGACCCCAAAAAATTAAAATATAGATAATAAAAAACACTTCCCCTTCAAGCCATGCAACTTCTGTTTAAAATATTTTTTTCGGGGGGTGGTAAATTGTTTTTTTTAAGATATTTTACATTATCAAGTTAAATCGTCTACCCTGTATATTCAAACGTATATATATACATACATAATTTCACCGCAATGTGTGGTTATGACCCCCATTACTTTCCCTGCATATACCAGTGTCTTGGGCAAACTACTATATTATGCGAAGGCATCTGCATAAACAACGGAAGGGGTTATAACACCCAATTAGTGGAAAAATCATTATTTCCCCATAATTTCCATGATATAAAATTTGCCATGTAAAATCCATTCCGTCTTACCCCCCCCCGCTTCCGAAACCCTAGCTACGCCAAGGTCAAACAAAAAATGTCTTCCAAGAACTGAAAAAAAAAGGTACACAGAGGATATAACAGTATATGAAGAATGAAGAGACGTGGCAAATTATTCGGAAAATGACAAAGACTGCTTCTATAAGCTTGACCATCGATGACTGCAGGGGCCTGCAATGCTAGAGTCGACAATATAAATAAAAATCTAGACGCACCCTTAGACAACCACTTAGCTTCGCCTATTGCTCAAACCGCATCACTTGATCTTCATAAAAGCTTCTTGACCCCCCACCATAATTTGTGAACTGGTACGCCCGCTTTAAAATAGATTAAGTGATTTGGTGTTATGGAGAACGTACTTTTTTATCCAATGGGAGGCTTGAGCCCTCTGAGACCCTCCCTTACTTAAGCTACTGTACGGATGCTATGTTCCCAAAATATCTCGCGCTTAAATTTATTTAAAAGTAGCTGAAACAACGCCCCGTTCAGAAAAATCGTTTGCTTCTTGCTTCTTCCCCAACAAATCTTTTTAACACCTGGTATATCATCCTCAGCACATCGCATCTCACACGGTGATCTAACATATTTTCCGCGAGTTTCGTGTCACAGAAACTAAAAATATACCACGTGATTCATAAATGAAGTAAATGAACCAAAGCCAGTTGGAAAAAATACTACTCAGCCAACGCAAAAAATTCAAGAATTAAAAATGAGAAACGGATTCCAAGAAGCATGGAACAACCGACTCAATCTTTCCAATGAAATCTCGCGTTGTTATTGAGAAGGTGAAGCGTTTAACTTGACGTAAAGACGATAAGATCAATTGAACTAAATGATGAATAGTTGTTTATACGGTCATTAATTGGGAAAGGTGATCATAAGTACGGTTCTATATTCCGGAATGATGAATAGATGATTGAAACTAAACCTTATCTTTAAGTCATAAAGTAGCTCATTATTTCCTTCATAATCAATCACGAATCCCATTCAATTATAGATTGAAAGTTAATTGATCAAATTTCGTAACTACTTTCAAAAAGCATCATTAATATAATAAATCAATAAATTCACCTTTATCGAAGCAAGATCTGACGCCACACCTTCGATGTAACTTTGCGTTAGCCACATATGATGTAACTAACATATCAATTTGAAAAAATAGTTGCTTTGTTTTTTAAAGAAAAATCATCTGGTTACAATAGTGTTGCCATTTTGGCTTTCTTTAAAGTTTGAAATAAATGGTAAATAAGAAAATTACGACTTAAGGAATAGATGAAAAAGTGGATGAGTTGACAATTGATAAGACAAGGTTAAAAAAAATTTAACGCCACATAACGCCAAGCAGTGTTCTCGAATGATGGGCTTTCCATGTTTTCGGAGATTGCCGCACCCAGCCATAGTTTTACGGCCAGCAGACGATTTCGGCTGGCAAGATAATTTCAGGGGTCGAAAAAAATAAAGAACTCGAGGAAGTAAACGGAGATACTCATCAATAAAGACACGCCTCGAAACTCGTAGGAATCTTCGGCCCAGAAACCTATTATTTGAACCTCAGATTAACAATCCTAATAATCCTCAAACCATGTGTTTAACTTTCCCGTTGCCAAATATAGAAAGAGTATTTCCATTTGCTAACAAGATGACCATCGTCTGCTCCCCGAAATATGGGCTGACGAACGTAAATTTGGCTTCTTTTTTCTAATGTAAAATTTCGAAAATCGAGGAAATGGTAAATGTGATTCCAGTAATCAGTGACGTTATTTATTCGTTCTGAAACTTGCTAATTTTTTTCCAACAAAAATCGTTTGCTAAAACTTAGAAAAGTATAAATCACAAGCGAGATTTTTTTTTAACAAATGCCAAGACAAATTAAGTTTTCAGTAAGAAATGGTTGTAAGGACATATAAGGTTGTAAGGAAGTATAGAGAAAGTTTCTGTGTCTTGGCGAGGGGGGAGGGTATAAGTCTAAAACTCTATATATACAAAACCGCATATTCAAAATTTAGCATATACAGCATATATGAAAGTGTCGATAAATTTAGCCGCCCCGTCACCACTGGCAACTAAACCTTTTTCAGTTGGACAGTAGGAAAAATTCTCCTACTGGATTCCTAAGTTTTTCCTTTTAACCCTTTCGCTACTAACGGGATACCTATGTCCCAATCAAAAGAAAAAATTGGTAGTGAAAGGGTCAAGGCTAGCCAATACCTTCCTTGTTTGGCGAGTGCAATTCGTCGTGATTTGTCAAGTTCTAACCCAAAAGCCCCCTTTTGCAAAACACGTTGCAATAATTAAGAATTTTAAAAAGAATGAAGACGCGCTTCCTAACTCATTCTCTTTCTTTTTTTTTTCTAATCGAGTGGTTCCCAACCCTTTTCAAGCCGCGACCCACTTTTATAGTAACCAAAAGATCCGCACCCACACAATTATTTATGACCCCCAAGAACACATTAAATACGAAGTTATATATATATATATCATCATCATCATCATATTCAACCATTATCTATCCACTGCTGGATGAAGGTCTCTCCAAATGCTTTCCACACAAGTCTATCCTGAGCAATTCGCTTCCAAGTCACCCCAACCTGTTTTCTTATTTCATCCACCCATCTAGTTTGAGGACGTTTTCTAGATCTTCGGTGATCTCTTGGAATCCAATTGAGAATTTCTGTTGTCCATCGTTGATGAGTTCTTCTTGCAATATGTACAGCCCATCTCCATTCCAGCCTTTTCACTTTAACGATGATGTTCTCAACTCTACTTTGCACTCTCACCCAATTGTTTCCTTTTCGATCCATCCTAATTATTCCAAGCAGACACCTCTCCATGCTCCTTTGGGTTGTCTGTAACTTCCGTATTGCTCCAACTATTAGTTATTATATAAATATTAGTTATTATGTCATGTCCCTGATCCATAAGAGAGAACTGGCAATACACATTGGTTGAAGACCTTTCATTTTGGACATACAGGCAATTTTCCCATCAGGATAAAACTGTTTCTTCCACATGCACTCCAGCCAAGTTTAATACGTCTGTTGAGTTCCGTTACAATGTTGCCTTCCATTGAAATCAGCTGGCCAAGGTAAATATATGAATCAGCAATTTCTAGCTCAATGTTTTCAACCTGTATTTTTGTTTTCTCTGCGAAATTATTGAACACGATTTTAGTTTTTTGCAACTTCATCTCGAGTCCAACTTCTCTACTTCTAGTTGAGAGCTCCTGTACTGTAGTGTTGAGAGCTCCATGTCTTGGAGTTCTGATGGATTCGTTGAAAAAATAACAATGTCATCAGCAAACCGCAGATGATTTAAATATTCACCATTTATTTTTATTCCCTTGTTATTCCAATGTATCTGCTGAAAAATCAACCTGTTGTCCAATTCTTGCATTAAAATCTCCCATGATGAGTTTGATGTGTTGTTTCCCCTTGGTATGTAGCTGTTTGATTTCTTCATAGAATTCCTCAACCTCCTCGTCGGTATGGCTTGATGTTGGTGCATATGCCTGTACTATCTGAAGTTGGTATCGCTGGGTTAGTTGAACAACGAGCCTCGCTGCTCGATCTGACGTGCTTTCGACTTCAAGAAGGTAGTCTTTAATTCTTTTGTTGATTAAGAAGCCAACACCACTTGTTCTTCCAGTTTCCGTTCCTCTATAATAAAACAAATGTCCACTTTTAAGTTCCACCAACTCTTCACCTTTTCTTCTAACTTCACTGAGTCCTACAATGTCCCATTTGATCTTGTCAAGTTCTTCTTCCAATTCTTGAAGTTTTGCTTCAGAAGCAAGGGATCGTCCATTATACGTTGCCAAGGTCAATAACAAACGGCAGCCTGGGCCATTCCAGTGATTCTTAGCACCCCCTGCTTTCATGCCACGCTGACCGCTGCCTTGATCAGGAGCACTCCAGCACCTGGAGACTAGGGGCCATGGTTTTTGGTGTATTAGCATATTGGAGGAATTAGCCATCATTTCACCACGCTGGCTAGACGGGTTGGTGAATTAGCCCTCCCCTTCCGCCTTTCCATCCGTGCAGCAAATATTAATTTGCCTCTTGGATAGAAAGCCCGGCCTGCACCACTTGAAGGCGGGGTAGGACACTAGGTTACTGGCCCGTCCGGTTACACACATCGTCACATGCGTTCAGCGTGTGGGTCTCCTTCCAATTAGATACCAGCAGCCCTTTTGCAGGCCATATATAATTGATTATATACATTATATTATGTACATATTGCATTAATCATGTACGGAGGAGTCCATTTTCGAATTGCCCCCTTTAACAAAATTTAACCCCGTTTAACCTTAAATTTCCCCCTCCCTATGGGGCGTGGGCCCCACGTTAGGAAACACTGTTCTAACCCAAAGGTTCTCAAACTGCGCTCCGCAGAGCCCTTGGGGATCTGCAGAAGCATTACAAATGAAAGGACACTCTTTCAAAAATATTAATCCCCTTGTCCAGTAAAAAATAATTGTTGGGTGGTTGTAGTTTTATGGCGCAAGGACAGCAAGGGTCAGTCTGCGCAAAACAACAAAATAAATGGGTGAACCTAATTTGTGGAAAATTATTTTCCATTATATTACAATTACTACATTATTATCTTACTAACCCGCGCATAAAGTATCAACCAAGTAGACATATCTGAATTATAGCCAATATTCTTACTAGAGAAACCGCAAATTTGGTTCTATTCTACTAGATTGGTAGTTGAGTCAGGGTCAGATTAAAACAGAGATATATACGGTGGTAATTACACATCATTATCTACTACAAATAGACGTGGTTGATAGTCTATCACGGATAAACTATCTACTACAAATAGACGTGGATGATAGTCTCTCACGAATAAACTATCAGTAATAGACAATCCGCAAAATTTTATAAATGCTGTCCAATATAACCCCCATATAGGAGCGTGCTTACGGCTTTAGCGGCCCTGGTCAAAACAGATTTTAGCGGCCCTCAAAAATGTTTTAACGTAACATAATAATTTAAAAAAAAACCTTACCATTTAGAAATGCAAAATAAAATTCTTCGCTGGTATAAACGCCAAAGGTAAAGGGAAGATAATGAAATGAAATTAAAAATAGACATTTCTAAACGAAGTTAGCGAGGAGTATATCAATCGCTTGGCATTTCTTGCTTAACTTCGATTTTGTGGATAAATGAAAGGGTTTTATTTGGATCTACTGCAGTAGTATAACCCTTTCAGACCGTGTTCGCACAATCGTCTTAAAATTAAGAGATGCAATGTTATTTTTTTGGCACAATTTTGTCATGGTATTAGTGAATAAAGTCCTCACCCACATAATTGTGTGGGTTCCTTTTTTTTGGCAGCTATTTTAGTGATTATTGAAAAAATCTCATGTATGACATATTTACACCCTCAGTGTTGTAATTAATTGAAAAAAAAAATAATTTTTTGCTTTGAGGATTGACTTCAGGTCTGAAGGAGATAAACACAAAGAAAAACCAGTACAATGTAATTATAAATTTCTGCTTCTCAGAACTTTGCAATAAGTTCTTTTTTGTCGGAAACTGGAAATCTCTGTAGTGGTTGTAAAGCCACCACAATAAACGTAATAAAATGCATAGTTAATGATGCTGATGCATTTAACAAATATCGTTTATATTTATTTTAACCACCATTTAGAAGCTTTATGAGTGTTATGGAAAACATAACGTCACACACACACAAAAGGTCAATTGACCAAATGCACATAAGGGCCGTTAAAAACTTATTTCTTGGTGCTTGTACTGCATTTTTTTAGCGGCCCTGGGCGGCCGCCCAGCTCGCACCCCACCAAGCACGGCCATGACCCTGCAGCGCTGGAAAGGTCTTTTGTGGCCATAAACATGCTATTCAATGATTGAAAATATGCTTAGCTATTCAAAATATCGAGCGACACATTGTGGTAAGCCGCAACAAAATTGTGCTGTATAAAGCATATTATTTCGTGCATGTCGAATATTTTTATGCGGCAATTAATCATAAAGCTATTTATTCTAAAACTCAGAACGTATGCTTTTTTTTTTTTTTTTTTTTGTAAGTTAAAAAAAAACATCTGTGACTAGTTATAATTAGAAAGCACATTTTAGAGGTCATTTCAGTAAAATGAAGTTCGAATGACCAGGGTGCTACTGACAAAAAAAATTTGATGTATTATTTACATTTCTACAATACTCACACATACATTATTCACAGGCGGCGAAATGCCGGGAGCGAGATGCTGTGGGCCACTTTTCCAGATCCCCTTATAACGTCATTCGAGAGACGAAGCGCATGGAATGGAATGGAATTGAGCAGGGGGTAATTGGGAAGGGTGGCCGCGGGAGAAGGGCGTGTAATCCCAGACAGGACATTCAAAAGACGGACCACCGAACTAATGACGCTATAACCAATAAATAATTATATATGAATACTCCGTGGTAAGCGACTAATTTGGATAAGAAATAATTCTATCTGTATTATCATGGACAGTGCCGGATTTACATATAAGGCAAATAGACCTAGGTCTAAAGCCCAACTATTTTGGGGCCCTGCAGGGGCCTGGTATTTAAGTTTACGCATTTATTACAACCTTTTTTTATTCATAATTGTCCAATGAATTATGGTTACAGATAAATCTAAATATTAAAATAATGAACTTCAAAGTAAAACTCGTGATATATAGACTAAATATTGCAAGGGCCACATTTTTTAGGGCCCATAGCCACCTTAATCCGGCACTGGTCACGGAACGTTGGAAACTATCTCCAGTATATTTTCAAATCATGAAACTATTATAATTGCGTTTGGCTATACATCTTTTGTTTATATGACCCGAATGATTTTGTTCTCAAAAAAAAATAGTTTCTTAAAAGTCCCCCCCCCCCCCCAAAAAAAAAAAACAAAGATAATTACTAAAAGCGATGGTTCAGCGTCAATGCCCTTTGGTTTAAAATTGGCCTTAATTTCGACATATAATTCAGAAGTCTGAGTAATTGTCTTTGTTTTTTGCGAACTTTTAACAAACCATTTTATTTGCGAACAAAATCATTCGGGTCATACTGTATAAACAGAAGCTGCCAATAATTTTAAAAGTGATGATGAGTGTGATGAAATTTGGTATAAAATTGGCTTTAATTTCAGCATATAATTATTTCAGAATCCTATAAAATTATATATATATAGTAAAATCTCCTTTAACGGTCACCTCTAAACAACGGTAACCTCCGAAGTCCGGCCACATATCAATGGAACCGAACGTTTTCCATAGGATTAACATTAATGCTAACCTCCGAACAACGGCCACCCGGTAGGCATCACGAAAAAAAAAATTTTAATTTTTCAAATATATCTGCAAGACAAATTGTCAATAATGTAAAGTAAAATTTACTTGACGTCACTCTCTCTCAAAGTACTCCATTGAAACACATGTTAATTTTGTAATTTTTCACCTCTTTTTTGTGAATACGGTGTCAACTATTTATGGTCGATCACAGATAGTGGCACCGTATTCAAAAAAGTGGTGTCACTATTTATGGTCGGTCGTAGATAATGACACCGTATTCACAAAAAAAGGTGTCACTGTTTATAGTCGATTATAAGGTGAAACCTCTTTTTCGTGAATACAGTGTCACTATTTATGACCGACCATCCCAATATTTTGTCTACGCAAACGGCCACTGTCCACTGAAAAAAAATTTTTTTTTTCAATTCTGGTTCTAATTAAAATATTTTTTTTAATTATAGAATTTTACTTCCCTTGATGAACCCGAAAATACAGGCAGAGATGATGATGGGAGACGGGTTGGATAGCATTCGCAGATTAGTAGGAATGACAAATATGAAAGTCAGAGAGTTTATTTGCGTGGACGAAGATTTAGAACTTTCTGTTACGCATAATACTATTCAGGAATTGTTAGAAAATATGATGGAAGGGAAAGAAAGTGATGAGGAAATGGACGCGGAAGAGAGTGTGGAACTGACACAAAATTCTAACATCAAAACATATTTTGATGTTTTGGCAAATTTTCAGGAGATCCAAAACTTTGCTTTGAACAAAAATAAATTATAAAAAAAAAGACTGAAAACAGAGGCGAATCCAGAGAGGAATTTGGGGAGGGTATGTAAAATACAGTAGGCCCACTTATGATGAGCCCGCATTTAGAGTTTTCGGGTATAGCGAGGAAAATATGGATTTTGTTTGGTATAATGATTAAGCGCAATACAATTTAACCACTTTTTAAAAACGAACAAGTCTTTTTTTTACCCGGATATTTAACGAGCAATTAAAAAAAATAGGAAATCAAACTATTTATGAACGTTCCGTCATTATATGAAGGTGGTCGTTATAAAAGGCGCTCGTTATAACCGATTTTCACCGCATTTTTATGGATTTGGGAGGGGCAATTTTCTTAATTCCCCCACATGGATCTACCACTGCTACAAATATTATTTCCTCAGGAAAAGGGCATTTACCATAAAAAAAAGCAAAACAATTGCGAATCACTGGTTTTTTTTTAATGTAAATTAAAATAGCTGAGGAGTAATGTGTTTGAAATGACTATTTTTTTTTTATTATGAAACAATTTTTATAAATGTATTTTAGCTCTTACCAACTGAGTTCAGTTGGTAAGAGCTCCTGCCCGGATTATAGAAAGGATCGTGCCCAACCGGAAGCGGAAAACGTCCCTTTTCTTTGTGAACGTTTCACCATCTAACCATGCCATAACATCGGCGTCTAAAAATCGTTGATAAAAATCATTTCTTCATTTAATCTGATTAGTATTCGATTTATAAAAATAATTTTTTATATTTTTATTTTCATTTTTTTTTTTTTTAATACTGAACCTCTAAATTACAGCCATTTCCGAAGGACTGTCACCTTTGCCGAGTCCCGCGGGTGACCATTATTGGGAGGTTTCACTGTGCGTGTATATATATATATACCAGTTCAAAATGAGAACCGTGATTTTGTCCCGCTTTCTGCGAGGAAGTTCGGTAATAAAAATTAGTTCCACACACACAGGAACACGATGTCATTTTCAAAAAAAAGACGATTATATCAAAAGCGGAATCTAGTTAAACATACCAGTGGCGAATCCACGGGGTGGGTGGAAGTAGGCAATTCCTCTCCCAAGTCTGTGAAAACTGGTTATAACGAACACCAATTATATAACGATCAACCGCGGACGGAATATATAACGACGGAAATTTTTACAAAAAGTTAGATTTCCCATTTTATTTTTTATTGTTCGTTACATCCGGGGTCAAAAAAAAACTTGTTCGCTAAAAACTGTTAAATTGTACTGCGTTTAATCATTGTACCCTACAAAATACGTATTTTCCTCACTGTATCCGGAAACTCGTTAAATGCGGGCTCATTACAAATGGGTTCTATTTTATTCTACATCCCCTCCCCCACAAAAAAAAAAAAAAATCCTCTTGGATCCACCTCCGTCCATACACGCTACAGATAAAAAAGCCACTTGTACAATCCATTCTGAAATAACTTTTTCACAGGCTGAGGACGAAGAATTGCAAAGCAACTCATTGTGATATACAATAGACTATTGATTTTACGAACTCATAGTGCCAAAAAAGTTCCTAAAATCAAAAGTTCGTAATTGGAGATAAACATTAGTTGTACGGAAGACTTTTCAGAACCAATCCAATAATTCGTAAAACTCTTATACAGCATTTCGTTACTTGAAACTTTGCAGAAACGCGATTTCGCTATAGGGAAATATTTATTTCTGGCAGTGCCTGATTATCGCAGAGACAGTTTCGGACCCACTTATTTTGAAGGGCTCGGAGCGCTGAAGAATCAGCGCTACTTCGAGATCGTTGCCCATCAGACAAATGTCACTCACTAGAGCAGTAATTTTATCGCGTTCCGAATTTCCACGTTTTCCGCGAATTTTACAGCTTTTTGCATGCAAATGTATTGCTCATACCGATTTTATTTTCAAAGTTTAAAATTTAAATTCCAGAATGGGTTTAGCAAGTGTTTTCATTAGTCTCGTTATATATGGTGCTACTGTAATTATACAGGATTAAGGTATACGATAAGGCGCTGGAAAAAAAATTGTCTTGGGCCTCAAGAAACCTTAATACTACCCTGGTTCCTAGTATTTAGGTTAGGCCATCAAGAATGTCCGAATCCATATTGTGTTCCCTGGCTCCAGTCCACTCCTGACTAAACACAATTATATCAGTGAATTTATATAAATATGACATCACTGAATTTATATAAATATGACATCACTGAATTTATATAAATATGACATCACTGAATTTATATAAATGAATATAACGACATTAGTGAACTTATATAATTGAAAATAACAACATCAATGAATTTATATAAATGAATATGACGGCATCAGTGAATTTATGTCAATGAATGACATCAGTGAATGTGCGTCATTGAATTTATGTGAATGAATATGACATCAACGAATTTATGTCAATGAATACGACATCAGTGAATTTATGTCAATGAATACATCAATAAATTATATGTCAATGAATACATCAGTGAATTATTTGTCAATGAATACGACATCAATGAATTGTATGTCAACAAATATATCAAAATATTAGTGAATTTATATCAATATATCATTGATAAATTTATATCAATATGTCATCGAAGAATTTATATCGTTTGCCTGTGTTTGATGACATAAGGGATGGTAAGTTCATGCTACGCCATAATCTACTATCCTCTGTCCTCTATCCTTTAGGTAATCAAACCACAGCTTACGAATCAGCAGAAAAGCAGTAAGCATTTACCACAATTCGGATTCACACAAGGATTTTCTGCACAGTAGATAATCATGCTACCGCCGCATCACTGAATATAATACAAATATATACTCTCATAAAATATCTTACCTTTTCAACAATAGATTGAATCTGTGTACTAACGGCATCGTCTGAAGTATCTACTTCTACTACTTGCGGCGAGGATATCCTGCTGGACTCTCTAAATTTAACTTCAAGTTCGTGAAGCCTATCCTCTACTTCGGACAGTCTGTATCTGCAGAGAGTTGATATAGCCCATGAAGACAAGCACAAGAGCCAAAGAATGACCGAGCCAGTTGTGGCCCAATCAAAGCAACACCATCTCGTTCGTCTCTTCTTTTGTTGTTGTCGATGATGATGCCTTGGTGAACTGGATGGTAAATGGTGACTTTGCAACTCCTGCTGTTGTTGCTGAAGAAGTTGATGGTGATGATAATGTTCCTTGGAAAATTCCTTGCCCCCTACAGGTGGGAATCCCTCCTTTCGAGGATCCATGAGTAGATGGAGTTAGCCAGTCCCTTTGGAAGAACTGATTTTGTTCTTCCCGTCAAAGCGGAAGAAAGAATGCCATCGGAAGCACAGGAAGAACTTTTCCAGCACACGTGAGACAACGGACCTGAAACAACACACGTCCACTACCACCACCAAAATCCGAGTTATGAACAAGATTTTAAGAAGCGAACGTCCCGCTCGACAAGGCTACTGTGAACAGCGCCATCTATCGCCCATTGTCGAAAAGAATTCGACGTTGGCCATAAGTGTAAAACTGAGCTCCAGAGGAAGAGGATTTAGAAACTTGCCGCCCCTAAGCCCAAGTGGCAGTTTGCCGCCCACTGCCACCTTTAAAAAAAAAGAAAAAAAAAGTATTGCATTCTTAACCTGTTATATGTAAAAGTGTGATTTTACACTCACTGTAGTTATTCAAATAATAATAATTTTATATAATAAGTAATTTTATATAATAAGTAATGTTTTCATTTTGGGATCTCAGCTGCCGTCTCCAGATTTACAGAAAGAATTGTTAGACAATTTAAAAATTATTTCAAGACCCTGACATTGTGCAAATTTGCGTTATCATAATTTCGAACAATTGCCAGTATAGACCTTAAACTTATATAGTCGAAATCTCGTTGAGATGAACACGCTTTAAGACGAATCATAGGCAGTCACAGCCTCTCAGATTAGGTGGGGCCCAGTGCCGAAATATTTGGCGCCCTTGCACTAAATATAAGTTTTAATAATGTAACGACTACACAGAATTTTTTTTTTTTTTTTACAGTTTACACATTTTAAAATTTTTTGCAAATGCAAAATTGCCAAGGCAAGATTTCTGATGACCACCTTTGAGATGCGCCTTCGGCACCCTTCCAGGATGATTAGGCGGCCGGGGCCGTGGCCCCGCCCGTGCGACCGCTTTTGAAACGAATTACTTTTAATACGAACAGTTTTCGGACGTTCCGTCAGAGTGTATAACATACTACCCTTTCCGGATAAGACGAATTGCTGTTAATAGGAACAGATTTTTTGTTCCCTTTGGTGTTCGTCTTAACGAGGTTCGACTGTATTTATTTTATATACGAAACATCTTTTTAAACATTGCCGAGCTTAAAAACTTTTACCTTTGAGCTGTCTGCTGCCACTCCATAACAAGCAGTGTCCCTAGGTACCGTATGTTCGCGCTCAGTTGGCGCGTGATACCGTTAGCAGACGGGTTAGTCCATTGCAGTTTAGGGAAGGCCGTCTTGGAGGAACTGGTTTTTCCCTCGCGGAAAACCAGTTTCGGCAAGACGCCCTTCCCTAAACTGCAATGGACTAACCCGTCTGCTAACGGTATCAGGCGTCAGGTCTGCGCGAACGCACAATACGTACCTTATGTGCCTTCCTGAAAGTCCGCCACCGAACTCCAAGTGAAGAAAAGAATTTCTCGGTTTTCAAATACCAGAGAAAAATAATCATTGAAACTAAACAAAATTTAACCCCGTTCCCATAATCCATGGGCGTGCACTAGGGAATTAATGGTGATGATGACAATTATTATTATGACGATTATTATTATGACGATTATTATTATGATGACTTTCATAGGCGTACAGAGAAAATTTATAAGGGGGGTTACAGAGATCATCATCATCATCATATTCAACCATTATCTATCCACTGCTGGATGAAGGTCTCTCCAAATGCTTTCCACACAAGTCTATCCTGGGCCATTCGTTTCCACGTCACCCCAACCTCTTTTCTTATTTCATCCACCCATCTAGTTTGAGGACGTTTTCTAGGTCTTCGGTGGTCTCTTGGAATCCAGTTCAGAATTTCTGTTGTCCATCGTTGATCAGTTCTTCTTGCAATATGCCCAGCCCATCGCCATTTCAGCCCTTTTACTTTAACAATGATGTCCTCTACTCTAGTTTGCTCTCTCACCCAAGTGTTTCTTTTTCGATCTCTCCTAGTTATTCCAAGCATGCACCTCTCCATGCTCCTTTGCGTTGTCTGTAACTTTCGTATTGCTCCAACTGTTAGACTCCATGTCTCTGATCCATAAGAGAGGACTGGCAATACACACTGGTTGAAGACCTTTCTTTTTAGACACAAAGGCAATTTCCCCTTCAGGATAAAACTGTTTCTTCCAAATGCACTCCAGCCAAGTTTAATACGTCTGTTGAGTTCTTTCATAATGTTGCCATCCATTGAAATCAGCTGGCCAAGGTAAATATATGAATCAGCAATTTCTAGCTCAGTGTTGTCAACTTGTATTTTTGTTTCCTCTACAAAATTATTGAACATGATCTTAGTTTTTTGTAGGTTCATCTTGAGTCCAACTTCTTCACTTCTAGTTGAGAGCTCTTGTACCATGTCTTGGAGTTCTAATGGGTCCGTTGAAAAAATAACAATGTCATCAGCAAACCGCAGATGATTTAAATATTCACCATTTATTTTTATTCCCTTGTTATTCCAATTTATCAGCTGAAAAATCATCTGTAAAGCTGAAGTAAAAAGTTTTGGAGAAATGGTATCTCCCTGCCTCACACCTTTACCAATTTTGATAGCTTCGGTATCTTTATGTAACCGAAATTTTGCACTTGCATTTTTATACACACGTTTCACCATGTCAATGTACACATCCTCAATGTCTGTTGATCTTAAAGAGTTGATGACTGCTGATGTTTTTATAGAGTCAAAGGCCTTCTCATAGTCAATAAATGCAACACACAATGGAAGTTCATATTCATGTGTTCTTTCAATTAATTCTCTTAATACTTGAATATGGTCCACTGTACTGAATCCACTTCGAAATCCAGCTTGTTCTCTTGGTTGAGCTGCATCTAATTTTTTCTGCAGGCGATGTGTTAGCACTTTTGTGAAGATTTTATAAATAGCAGGTAACAAGCTAATTGGTCGGTAATTTTTCAAATCCTCTTTATCACCTTTTTTATGCAAAAGAATTACTGTTGCAGAATCCCATTGGTTTGGTATGTTACCGCTGTTAAGACATTTGGTAAAGAATTTTGCAAGTATGTCTTCTACATATTCTCCAGCTTCTTTTAGGATATCTAATGTAATACCATCATCACCAGGGGCTCTTCCTTTCTTCATATTTTTTATTGCAAATGAAACTTCTTCTTTTAAGATTTTAGGAGCTGTTCCTTCGACTATTTCGGCGTCTTCGTTTAATCCACTGTTACTTTCATATAGTTTTTTGTAGAATTCTTCAACTCTTCTAAGTATTTCTTCCCTAACTTCTATTTACCGGTGCTCATTCCTTCTCCTTTTATGCAATGATTGTGTTTCTTCCAACAGATAACTTCCTTTAACATCCCTAAGCGTCTCGTTATTTCGATGGCTTTCCTTACTAGCTCACAGTTGAATTTCTTAGTTCTCCTTTATGCTTTTTTGCGCAGAATTTGACAAAGTTCTAAATACTTAATTCTGGATCTGGTATTTTGATTGTCCACCTTCATATCTCTTCGCCTTTTCATGAGTTGTTTCGTCTTCTCAGATAATTTGCTATTCTGCTTTTTACATATTACACCACCAATTTCCCCAGCAGTTTCAATTATTGTCTTAACAATGTTTTCATTTGCTTCTGAGATGTCAACTTCTTCAATAAGTCCTTCCAGTGCAGAAAAGCGATTTTTTAATTCCAACTTGAATGCCTCGGTATTTTCTTTTAATTTCTTTAAATCCACCCTCTTACATACTTGTTTCCTAATGAGCTTCTGCCTTTCTAGTTTAGTATTTAAGTGCATTTTACATCTCACCATTCGATGATCACTTCCAGTATTAAATCTGTTCAGTACGCTGCAATCTTCAATAATTGATTTCTTGTTTGCCAGTATATAGTCAATTTCGCTGGTTCCTCCATTGGGGTGTTTCCATGTCCATTTTCTTTGTAGTTTCTTCTTAAAAAATGAATTCATGATGCTAAGATTTTCAGCTTCGGCAAATTCTATGAGTTGATCGCCACGTTCATTCCTTTCCCCGTATCCGTATTTACCAACCGATGTCTCTCCTTGTTCCTGTTGTCCAATTCTTGCATTGAAATCTCCCATGATGAGCTTGATATGTTGTTTCCCCTTGGTGTGCAACTGTTTGATTTCTTCATAAAATTCTTCAACCTCTTCGTCGGTATGGCTTGATGTTGGTGCATATGCCTGTACTATCTGAAGTTGGTATCGCTGGGTTAGTTGAACAACGAGCCTCGCTGATCGATCCGACGTGCTTTCAACGTCAAGTAGACAGTCTTTAATTCTTTTGTTGATTAAGAAGCCAACACCACTTGTTCTTCCAGTTTTTGTTCCTCTATAATAAAAAAAATGTCCACTTTTAAGTTCCACCAACTCTTCACCTTTTCGTCTAACGTCACTGAGTCCTACAATGTCCCATTTGATCTTGTCAAGTTCTTCCAATTCCTGAAGTTTTGCTTCAGAAGCAAGGGATCGTCCATTAAACGTAGCCAAGGTCAATAACAAACGGCAGCCTGGGCCATTCCAGTGATTCTTAGCACCCCCTGCTTTCATGCCACACTGACCGCTGCCTTGATCAGGAGCACTCCAGCACCTGGAGACTAGGGGCCATGGTTTCTGGTGTGTCAACATAATGGAGGAATTAGCCATAATTTCACCACGCTGGCTAGACGGGTTGGTGAATTAGCCCTCCCCTTCCGCCTTTCTATCCGTGTAGCAAATATTAATTTGCCACATAAATAGAAAGCTCAGCCTGCACCACTTGAAGGCGGGGTAGGACACTAGGTTACTGGCCTGGCCGGTTCCACACATCGTCACATACGTTCAGCGTGTGGGTCTCCTTCCAGTTAGATACCAGCAACCCTTTTGCAGGCCATATATATATATATATATATATTTTGGTATTATTGGTATTCCTCAACAATAGCTCTGATATTTTTAATTGTAAAGGCGCAAGAAAGAGAAATCGAAGTATCAGAAATATATCAACAATTACGAAGTAAGTTAACAATGCCCGAATGAGAAACTAAAAAGGAAATTTGATCTTCAAATCATTTGTTACGAAAACCTTCGTCTGAATTTCATTAAGTCATTCGTAATTTGTCAGTGTTCTATTTATTTTAGACAAAACTAAGATTTTGATAGTCCCAGGTCTACATTGGTGAACAGAAAAATGAGTAATTCGGATTGCAGCGACTGTTCATATCAAACGGCTTTGGATACATTTGATACGGAGATATTTGGTAAGAGCTTAGATAAATTGAATCTTGAAGTTATTAATATTAAATTGTTAAGCCATTAAAATTGAATCGTTAAGCCATTAATATTTAAATAATTATGTTAAGTTTAAATAATTAATGTATAATGTTATTTATTTATTTAGAGAGAAGTGGGGAGGGAATAGTTGAGACGGTATGATGCCATTAATATATTTTTATTTAGGTTTTAATCCACCAATTTGTTTTTCTTTTGAATTCAAGGAATATTAGATTTTATCTTTTACATATTTTGAACATTCTAGGTGCAGAGCATTTATTCCCTCAATTTGTTATTAAATTGCATAATATGTTTTCTTAATTGTAAATTTTTATATAATATATATATATACTTTTTTTATATAACATGAATATATGTACTCGTTTTTTAGTGTAATAAGGAATATATGTACCGTTTTTTTATATAATATGAATATATGTACTTTTATATAATATAATATAATAATATATATATATATACACACTTCAAAATCTATGACGATATATACAGGGTGTTCAGCAACCATCGGATAATAAGTACACAGCGGTATTCCTGGGACAATTTTGAGACATAAAAGTGGTCTGCATTTAGGTGACAGGTCAATACTTTTCGTGATATCCGCCAAATACTTCCAACCAATAAGGAAGCTGTCTGCATCTGTTAACACCTGCGCATGTATAGTTCATTTGCCAAACGTTGACCGATTGTACCCTTAGAATTCAAGGGAGCTGACGTCACAAACGGGTTGGTTCATTACAGCAGAGGGAAGGGCGCCATTTCGTAACTTGTTTTTCGCGAAGACAAACGTGCGCGAAAAACTACTTATGAAATAACGCCCTCCCCTTCGTGTAATGAACCAACCCGCTTGTGACGTCAGCTCCCGTTATTTCTAACGGTACCATCGGTTAATGTTTGGCGAACGAACTATAAGTTTGAGACGAATTACAGAACGCTTGTTTCTGCATGGGTGTGTGTGAGTGAATGTGTGCGTTCGCGCGCAAGCACACACACACAAGATATGTATGTATGCAAATTTAAATTCATATGCAAATTCTATATCATATTCTTTCAGAGCTATATGTCACATTAACGGAAGACGGTAGCAAATTATTCGAAAACCAAAAGGAGTTTGAGAAGGCACATTTCGAAGAGAAAGAAAGCGCCAATGAACAACTTCCAGCCAAAGCTAAAATAACTCCCACAATTTTCAAAACAGGGGGAGTGAAGAAAGCCAAGAAGAACTTCGTTTTTCTCAGTAGATACCAATATCAAAGATTTCGGGACGAAATCAATACACAATACCTGCTGAGTATTCAGCAACAGAACTCCAAATTTCTGGAGACTGCAGATTTGGCAAAGGTTCTTAAAACAGATGGTCGGTTAAAAGGCGCTGGCGACAGCTATGTCAGTCGGGAAGAAAGTTTTGACTTCTCCGAAGAAGAAGGAGCTAGCAACATTCCATGTGATCCTTGGAAAAGTGAAGCCGCACCTAGTATCCTAAAAGATGCAAGTAACTTCTTCTCGTTTGAAGACGCCTTCGTATGCCATTATACCAATCCTTCAAGCGAAGTTAAGGTTGAACAAAGTGCAGGCATAATGGCCGTGACTGTGCAGCCAACATCGCTTAGATCATCTGTTGAGCAGTTTGCAGATGAGGCAAATCTTTTGGAGGATGTTATCGAACCACCTTCTGCAGGCTCTTGGTTCAGAGTGCAATGGGACGGAATTAGGAAAATTTGCTGCTCCATTTGCACCTGCGCTGAATAGTTAATCTTCTTGTAAAGTTAAAATGCTTAGATAACGTATTAAGAAACGTATCGACGACTTCGGGCATTCGAAGATAATTTTCTTCAGGAATTAACGAAGAGTCAATACTAAAGTGTTGTTTTTGTGATAACGTGAGCTGGTGAGAGTTGTGAGCTCCGTTAGGTGAAAAAAACAGTGTGCCAACAAATGGAGAAAAAAGAAATTAAGTGTGAAATAAGAGAGATCGAATTAGTCAGGGTTAGGCTTTATTACTTGCGGATATTTTGAAAGGTTCTCCACGGGCGAATGAATGCTGGTACGGATGTAAAGTCATTTACGATATTGAATGAATGTACGTTAATGTGGAGGACTTTAATGAGATATAACTAATGCAGTCAATAGATCGGAAAATAATTGCAATTCTATTGTAATTTTTAGACTAATGAGATGTTGTGTGGTGTAGTTCTTAAATTTAGTCTTTACAACAAATACGTCATACATTTTATCGCTTGCTTGAAAGGGAGTTTAGTTGATCTAGTATAAAAGGTTGCGTCACAACAAATTAGGTACAACGTCCATAGAGCGTTAAGAAATGGGGATATTGTTTTGAACTTTAAAGTGCAATAAGTAGGGAAAAGGGTGTAAGAGCTTGTTAATTAATTGATTGTTTGTTCAATTATAAGATTGTTAAATATCGTGCTGATATTAGATGCGGGATTGGGATGATAATGGTATGTTTGCAGGTTGCATTGAAACAGCTTTAAAAATGTTTGCAACTGCCATATCAATATCAAAATTTACTGGAATTGTTTGTAAAACCGAATTTCTTGGTTAAGAAACGTAGGGACGGAACAAATTTGCAAAGTCTGGTAAAAGCGCGCGTTCGAGGTGGCCGTCCTTTGCTGGGGAGGAAAGACTTTGTATGTATGGTGGAATTGATATGACATGTCTTGACACGTTGGTTACATTGATAAACGGATTGCCGTCTTTATTTGATCGATGTCGTTAACTAAGGAAAGGGTGTTATATTCAGAAAACGGATCTATCCAACCGTAAGAAACTGAACAGAATAGCACACCTTCGTTTGAGACGCTTAGATCGTCATTCTGACGTTTAAAAGCACGTTATGAACGTCACGTTTGGAAAAAAAAGACAGCAATCACATGTTACGTTGGCCATAGTGAAAGCATGATTAATGTCTTTTCAATCACAAACACAAGTCACCACTCAATTAAAAAAAAAATGCCACTTACTGCAGGTACAATTATGTTGTTCTATACCGGCTTTGTGATTTTGTTCGCCACCAGCATTCCATTAACAAGAAATCACGTTTTAAAATTAATTGTGGAGAATGTGGAATACGTTATGAATTTGGGAAGGTTGAAAGGAAAATTCGAAAATCCCGAAATTGAAATAAAGGGCCAAATTCTCTTTCCCCTGACGCTAAGGGACGTACAGAATTTTGTATGGATGCAACCACTTATACGCCAGAGTGGACAATACCTGAAACTCACCTTATAATATTGTGAATGACCTCACATCTTTCCCTAGCTTCAGTCAGCCGTGTAGGACAATTTTAAAATTTTCTAAAGAATGAATAATCATACTGAAATCTTTATCTTCGTTTCACGATGTATTTTCTGTTTTTTTCATTTTATGAGACCTTTTTAATATTTCACCAACATGTTTTGCTAAACAGTCCGGACAATTCTCACAAAACTAGTATTACCGTCAAATAGCAACAATGGATGTTGACGCTTGTTTATCATTTAGTTTATTACCGAGGAATAGTAGCTTCGAATGTCCTGAACTTGTCAGAACAACCTTTTGACACTTTACATGCAAACTCGATAATTTACATCAAAAACGTACATCGAGAGCTCATGAATACGTTTTCTATTACCATATCATGCCCTTTAACTTTGTCTTTGCTTCAATAATTCAGATTTTGGATCCTACTCTTAAATAAAATGTATTTGTTTTTAATTTTTATTTTGTTATTAAAATATTATTTTGGAAAAAAATTACTGTGCTTATTTTATGTAATCTAAACCAGTTTTGAACGTGATTACTACGTAAGATAAATTAACATTAATCCCGCTTTATTGAATGATTTCCTTTACAAGAATAATTTATCTGCAGTTGACATACACGAAGCTGCGCGTCAAGTAAAAATCGTTCAAATCTTTAAGTCCCCTAATAATCGCGACATAAAAATATAAATAAATACACGAATGTTAGTTATAGCGTAGCATTTTAATTAAAATCCGTGTTTTATTTTTACATGGTATAAATGAATATCTCTCATATTTTCGCAATGTTCCTACATTAACCTACCACACCATATGCATAATTAGTCTACAGATATTAAATTTATTACGGCATTACGATGACATTTAGTTCACTATATAGAGATGGCATATTGATGATGTCTGTAATATAAATTGTCGATGTGCATAATTCCATTTATATACATATATGACTAACGTACATAGATATAGTATAAATATATTTATATACACATGGTTATTGTCGTTTTGTATGCAAGAAATAATAATAAATAATCTGGAGACGTCGCACGAGCATGCTGTACTGTGTTTCTAGGAAAGGGAGGGACATATAGCCGAAGAGATGAAGAAAGAGGAGGTGGAATTTCCATTTGAGGACTAGAGCTCTTAACGAGATGTGGTAGGAAAACCCAAGTTGGGTTCTGCTAACGCTAACACTCACACACACACACACACACATATATATCATCATCATCATATTCAACCATTATCTATCCACTGCTGGATGAAGGTCTCTCCAAATGCTTTCCACACAAGTCTATCCTGAGCAATTCGCTTCCACGTCACCCCAACCTGTTTTCTTATTTCATCCACCCATCTAGTTTGAGGACGTTTTCTAGGTCTTCGGTGGTCTCTTGGAATCCAGTTCAGAATTTCTGTTGTCCATCGTTGATCAGTTCTTCTTGCAATATGCCCAGCCCATCGCCATTTCAGCCCTTTTACTTTAACAATGATGTCCTCTACTCTAGTTTGCTCTCTCACCCAAGTGTTTCTTTTTCGATCTCTCCTAGTTATTCCAAGCATGCACCTCTCCATGCTCCTTTGCGTTGTCTGTAACTTTCGTATTGCTCCAACTGTTAGACTCCATGTCTCTGATCCATAAGAGAGGACTGGCAATACACACTGGTTGAAGACCTTTCTTTTTAGACACAAAGGCAATTTCCCCTTCAGGATAAAACTGTTTCTTCCAAATGCACTCCAGCCAAGTTTAATACGTCTGTTGAGTTCTTTCATAATGTTGCCATCCATTGAAATCAGCTGGCCAAGGTAAATATATGAATCAGCAATTTCTAGCTCAATGTTGTCAACTTGTATTTTTGTTTCCTCTACGAAATTATTGAACATGATCTTAGTTTTTTGTAGGTTCATCTTGAGTCCAACTTCTTTACTTCTAGTTGAGAGCTCCTGTACCATGTCTTGGAGTTCTGATGGGTTCGTTGAAAAAATAACAATGTCATCAGCAAACCGCAAATGATTTAAATATTCACCATTTATTTTTATTCCCTTGTTATTCCAATTTATCTGCTGAAAAATCATCTGTAAAGCTGAAGTAAAAAGTTTTGGAGAAATGGTATCTCCCTGCCTCACCCCTTTGCCAAGTTTGATAGTTTTGGTATCTTTATGTAACCGAAATTTTGCACTTGCATTTTTATACACACGTTTCACCATGTCAATGTACACATCCTCAATGTCTGTTGATCTTAAAGAGTTGATGACTGCTGATGTTTTAATAGAGTCAAAGGCCTTCTCATAGTCAATAAATGCCACACACAATGGAAGTTCATATTCATGTGTTCTTTCAATTAATTCTCTTAATACTTGAATATGGTCCACTGTACTGAATCCACTTCGAAATCCAGCTTGTTCTCTTGGTTGAGCTGCATCTAATTTTTTCTGCAGGCGATGTGTTAGCACTTTTGTGAAGATTTTATAAATAGCAGGTAACAAGCTAATTGGTCGGTAATTTTTTAAATCCTCTTTATCACCTTTTTTATGCAAAAGAATTACTGTTGCAGAATCCCATTGGTTTGGTATGTTACCACTGTTGAGGCATTTGGTAAAGAATTTTGCAAGTATGTCTTCTACATATTCTCCAGCTTCTTTTAGGATATCTAATGTAATACCATCATCACCAGGGGCTCTTCCTTTCTTCATACTTTTTATTGCAAATGAAACTTCTTCTTTTAAGATTTTAGGAGCTGTTCCTTCGACTATCTCAGAGTCTTCGTTTAATCCACTGTTACTTTCGTATAGATTTTTGTAGAATTCTTCAACTCTTCTAAGTATTTCTTCCCTATTTCTTGTTACGGTGCCATCCTCTCCTTTTAATGCAATGATGTGTTTCTTCCCAACAGATAAACTTCCTTTAACAACCCTAAGGCTCTTGTTATTTTCAATGGCCTTCCTTACTAACTCACAATTGAATTTTCTTATGTCTTCTTTCATGCTTTTGCGCAGAGTTTTACAAAGTTCTATGTACTCAATCCTGGAACTGGTATTTCGATTGTCCACCTTCATATCTCTTCGCCTTTTCATGAGCTGTTTCGTCTTCTCAGATAATTTGCTATTGTGCTTTTTACAGGTTACACCACCAATTTCCCCAGCAGTTTCAACTATTGTCTTAACAATGTTTTCATTTGCTTCTGAGATATCACTTTCATCAATAAGTCCTTCCAGTGCAGAAAAGCGATTTTTTAATTCCAACTTGAATGCCTCGGTATTTACTTTCAGTTTCATTAGATCCACCCTCTTACTTACTTGTTTCCTAATGAGCTTCTGTCGTTCTAATTTAGTATTTAAGTGCACTTTACATCTCACCATTCGATGATCACTTCCAGTATTAAATCTGTTCAGTACACTGCAATCTTCAATAATTGATTTCTTGTTTGCCAGGATATAGTCAATTTCACTAGTTCCCCCATTTGGGTGTTTCCATGTCCATTTTCTTTGCGGTTTCTTCTTAAAAAATGAATTCATGATGCTAAGGTTTTCAGCTTCTGCAAATTCGATGAGTTGATCGCCACGTTCATTCCTTTCCCCATATCCGTATTTACCAACCGATGTCTCTCCTTGTTCCTGTTGTCCAATTCTTGCATTGAAATCCCCCATGATGAGCTTGATATGTTGTTTCCCTTTGGTGTGTAACTCTTTGATTTCTTCATAAAATTCTTCAACCTCTTCGTCGGTATGGCTTGATGTTGGTGCATATACCTGTACTATTTGAAGTTGGTATCGCTGGGTTAGTTGAACAACAAGCCTCGCTGCTCGATCTGATGTACTTTCAACTTCCAGAAGACAGTCTTTAATTCTTTTGTTGATTAAGAAGCCAACACCACTTGTTCTTCCAGTTTCCGTTCCTCTATAGTAAAACAAATGTCCGCTTTTCAGTTCCACCAACTCTTCACCTTTTCTTCTAACTTCACTGAGTCCTACAATGTCCCATTTGATCTTGTCTAGTTCCTCTTCCAATTCCTGAAGTTTTGCTTCAGAAGCAAGGGATCGTCCATTAAACGTAGCCAAGGTCAATAACAAACGGCAGCCTGGGCCATTCCAGTGATTCTTAGCACCCCCTGCTTTCATGCCACACTGACCGCTGCCTTGATCAGGAGCACTCCAGCACCTGGAGACTAGGGGCCATGGTTTCTGGTGTGTCAACATAATGGAGGAATTAGCCATAATTTCACCACGCTGGCTAAACGGGTTGGTGAATTAGCCCTCCCCTTCCGCCTTTCTATCCGTGTAGCAAATATTAATTTGCCACATAAATAGAAAGCTCAGCCTGCACCACTTGCAGCTATATATATAAATATGCCATCGTTCCTCTGAAAAACTTCGTTATAAGGAAAATTCGTTAAATAGAAATTAACATAAATTGTAAAACTTAATTTCGATAAAATGAAAAAGGTTGAATTTGGACAGTAAAAACTAATTTTAGTAGACGCTTCTTTTCTTACGAATTTAAATATTTTTTGTATACAAGTACGTAAATATTAATAACAAAAAGAAAACACCGAGGCTTACCTTTCATATGTATGATCCTCATACAACATATTTGAAACAGAGAAATAATCACTAATTTTGCTTTGTACAAGTATCTTGTTAAAAACGTTTTATTTATAGAAATTCTCACACTTTTGTAAATATCGAAATACGTCATCTGTAACATTTTCTTCAAACTGTAATCCCCGTCGGATTATCTCGAATGATTTTATCACTTCATCTTGTGAAGGTTTTTCAATAGTCTTTTTATCTTCATCATCTCTTACTGTAAATTCTTCATTACATTTTTTAACACTTTACAAGATTTCATGCTCCGTATAATATTCGTCAGTCACAACATCTTCAACAACGTTCAAGAAATAGGAAAGCTTTGTATGTTCTTCAACACCCCCCATTGTTTTTCAGCTTTTGCCATTTTGCATTTACTAATTTTCCAAGCCCATGTCAGATTCTGATTCATTTTCTTCGATGTCAGCTTTTAAGCTGGCTTTCACAAAGCAGTTGTGGATAGCGATGCAATCACATCACATTCCCAAGCTTTCATCATCTCCGATATAGAAATTCTCAAATTAATAAGATTGTCCTATACATTGGCTCTTCTCTATGTCTAGGAAAACTTTTTGCAGGATACGTTTTCGATAACGCAATTTAAGAGTCTGTGTTGTGCCTTGGTCTAATGGCTGATGTTTCGAAGTTGTATTGGGAGGAAGAAAAGTGAGTTTTATATTCTTCAATTTGCATTCTTTGGGATGTGCAGGACAGTTGTCTATAATCGACGCCATGTTACTATGTCGTTTTCTCAATCGGACATACCATTTTAATAGCCACTTATTAAAAAATGCAGAAGTTATCCATGACTTTTTATTGAATTCATAATCCGCCTCTAAAAATTTTTGCGCCTTTGAAAAATTTCGAGGTTTTACTTTTTTTAATAACTAGCGGTTTTAATTTTTCTTCACCAGTCATATTCGCACAGAGTAGCACAGTCATTCTTTGCTTACTACGTTTCCTTCCGAAACACTTATCGTCTTTGAATGATCAAGTTTTATTCGGCAGACACTTAAGCGGGCACATACCCCTTAAGTGTTACGAAATGCCTTCTGATAGGCTGAAGTTCAACATTCTATAACTTTTAAAATAACACATATCCAAAAATAAAAATTTGCACATAGGATTATTGTATTATGAGCTTACTAAAATCATTAACAAAATGTATTTACATATTGCTATTTTTTTATAATAAATCAAAATATTATACTAGATTTTGCTCGTTAAAATTTTTAATACCATTTTGCGCGCATAATATAATTGGTTGTTATTATCTAATTACCAAAAGTAATGTGCTAAATGATAAATAATGAGTATAGCATTCAACTAACGAAAAATCTTAAGAAAATAATGATACTTAATATTTTTTAAAACAATAAAAAATAAAACTTTTAAAATTTGCCATTTTTTCAATATTAAAATGCATCTAGATAAAAATATTATTACTTAATCCCTTATCTTTTTCGTCATTTTATTAATTATGCATGGCTACAAGAGTGTGCTAATTTTTATTATACTAGTGTAAAAAGTTTTTTAAATATCTTGCGCGCAAGGATAAAATTTACTGTTTTGAGAAAAACGCGTTTAAAGAAAAATATTTGTCAACATTGGAGTTATTATCTATTTGCATCAACCTACCTTCATAAACTTGTTTAGAATACAACAGACGAGTATGTAGAACCTTCCTTGGATGTTATAGTTTTAAGTTTTTTGCAACTTCTGTTAGCTTTCCACCTAATTATAAGTTTTCGCAGCGGTCTTGGAGCGGCGATCCAAATACGATATTTGTTTTTTGTCCATTATTTTTTTAATATATATAAAAATGTTTAATTTCTTGCAATGTTTACCATGTATTATTACAAGAGCATGACAAATTTCATTAAAGCAGCACAAATGAAGTTGTAAATATCTTGGGCACAAGGGTGAAATATACAGTCTTGAGAGAAACACGTAGGGAGCACATATCCCTGGCCTCAAAAATGTCCCAAAACAGCCCAGATTTCAACAATTTATATTAAAATAACACAAACTCAGGTATGAAAAATTGCATGCAACATCATTATACAGTTTCCCTTCATAAAATGCTAGCAAAATATATCTGTTGCCATTTGTTTTAAATCAATGACAACGTCATCACTCATTCATCAATTCAAAATGCTATATTAATTCCTTGCGCGCATGATAAAATTGATTGTTGTTGCTAAAAAACTAAAAGCAAAGTTTTGTATTACAAACCTGTTTTGATGAAGCTTCTTCAAAAAGCACCAGACAAGTATGAGGGTCCTTCGGCATGCTTCACAGCTTCAGCTGCACCTAATTTTTGGCGTCTTTTCACTTGATGTCGGCATTTTGTGACATTGGTTGCACGACATAGGGAGTGTGAAATTCGTCGTCCATCAGCTTTTATTAAAATACGACTTGCCTGCACTCCAGGTTGGATGTCAAAAGCCTTCATGGTGTGGAGACGTCCTTTACCCCCTTCATTGAACTGAATTATGGCTTCATTTGTAGCGATGTCTACAATTCGACGTCCTGACCCGGACGTTTTGGGGCAAAACTTCCAAATCATTGAGTTGAGAGACTCATTTGGATTTTGAGTCCTCCCTCCTAAGCAACAACTCAGTAATTTGGGATGGGACAGGTCGTTGAAAATCAGTTTTATAAACTTCATGATAGCCTGAGGTAAAGATTGTTTATGGCGAAATATCCCAGTTGCTTTTTTTGTAATAGCTCGCTGGTAAGCACACCACGATATGTTTCCTTTGGGGCAAAAATGGTGCAGTGGATCAGCATCACTTGATCCTTTATGGAAGAAGACAGCCCATACTGCTTTCCTCATCGCACTTAAATTGTCCTTATGCTCCTTGATTGCATTCCCATAGTAGGAACTGAGTTGGTCTATCTCTTTATCAGTGAGCCGGCCTTTTCCTCCAAGACACTTGTCATCTTCTAATTTCTTTCCAGACATATGTTGTTTCATTTTCCTTAGCCTGGCTCCCATGCGCTTCTGAATGTGACCAACACATTCAATTTTTTTAATGTCTACATCATCGTATGGCTGTAAATTCCTTATGGATAAAAATGTTTTTGAATCCCCGTCTCCTATATATCCACTGTATTTAACATCTCTTAGTGCCCCTGATCGTTCAAATATACGGCACATGCCTACCGCCTCCATACTTCCCGATGAACCCGTATGGTTCTTCAAACATTCAAGTTCGTGTAAGGCCTTCCATTTATCGAAGTTTGGACCACGTCGAATACCTTTATATGCATCACACCCCTTGCAAAAAGTTGACATTACTTCTTTATCGATAACTTTCACACACTGTTCACCAATAACAGTACACACACCTACCAAAGACATATACCCTTTGGTTTTCCAGGTACCGTCCCCACTAATGATGATGTTCGATGACCCTGTAAGTAGTGCCTCATCTTCCGCAGCCTTCTTCATGGATTTTGTGGCAACTTTCGAGGTGGCTAATTCAAGGTGTTTGATTTGTCGATTATACGACCCTTCTGCATTTGGCTGTGGCAAATCCATTACAGCACAAAACATATTCATCCCCGACAATCCCTGACCCAGACATCTCATGGAATATAAAAACCGACGGTTTATTTCTGCAACAGCATTCTTCGGGCCAATAAATTTACTGCTGAGAAAAGAACCGATTTGTCCACAGCTTGAGCAATTCAAAATAAATTTAGATGCTAGTCCACTGGTAATTAATTCACTGATGGTAATGCTGCAACCACATACCTTGCAAGAAAGGAGTTGTTCCAGGGCCTCAAACATCAGACCCTTATCCAATATTCGGTACCCTTCAAAAGTTTGATCTACAGGAGAATCTTCTTCAAAGCACAGCTTTAATTTTTTGCTCGATGTGCTTTCGTCCAGCATTTTATGATTTCGTGTATGTACATTTCCGGTAAATTTTCTTTTTTTTGGCCGTGTTCCGGATGCACGTTTTTTAGTGGGAATAACATTCGCCATAACACTGATAATATATAGATAATATATAGAGTAAGAGAAACGACAAAATATAAATATATGTATTAAAAAAGAAAGAAAATAGGATTTCAAAACCTGGATCGCAAAAACGAGGTCAAAAAACCAAACGTGGAACAAGCAGCAGGCAATCGCAAAAACGTGGTTTGTTTTAGGGAACACTGGTTTGTTTACAAACATAAAGTGCGTAGAGTAGTTTACTTCATTTGTCCTGCATCTGTTGATAAAATAAGAAAGTATGTATGTAGACACGTCTCCTACAATGCGCATAAAATTCTTAAACGAATACATGAATACGAAAACATCGAAACTAAATGTAAACAAACTCTGCGTCCCTTTAAAATGATATCCTTGAAGATTCAGTACTCTTTAGATTTTTTTTCGTAATTCAACTTCTAATGTAGATATTTTTAAACGGTTGGTCTTAAAATGGTCAGAAATATTTTGGCTTTCTTATAAAAAAAAAATAAAAAAAGGTAAATTTTTGAAACTTTATGGGCTATGTGCCCAAAAAACAGACCATCTTCATCTGTGTTAAAGATGTCTTTTGCCTGATAATCTTTCCAAAGTTTTACAGCATCTTTTTTCCAATTTTTCACATGTGTCTTCTGATTCATCTGCGTTTTCTCCTGATAGGATTTTATACGAGATTCCATGTTTCTTTTTAGATTTATCTAGCCACCCAATGCTTGCTCGAAGTTTTCGAGTGCCCCAAATCTTTAGCAAAATGCAGGGCTTTTTGTTGGATCACAGGACCGGAGAGTGGCAGATTTTTATCCCGAATTATTATTATCCATTTGAAAACAGCGACATCAATGTCTGTATACAAACATGGTTTAAATCTTTTTCTGTTCACATTTACACCATTTTACTGTTGAATGGTAATTACAGAACGATTTTTTAAATTGTTCACACACTGCTTGCGGCTATACTGTACTTTATGGCCACATCTTTCTTTTTCATTCCTTGATCAACATCAGTTATAAGTTCCACTTTATCCGAAAGACTCAAACGTTTTCTTTTCAACATTTCAAGAAAGTTGTGCATGACACATGTTACGTACTGACTGAATAGAAATGGTCTTTTACAGAATTTTCAGTTTGCTTTACTTTCAAAAACAAACTCCCTTGAAATTTTGCATTGGTAACATAGGAACAAAACCACAATTTTCAACTTATTCCAGATGTTCCGCACATGCTCCTCATCGCCCACACCATTGAACCCACCTCATTTTCAAACAATGCAACACGTATGTGCGAGAAGCAAATTTCGTGGCTTAGCCACACCTGCAGAGTGATACACCCCCGCTGCTTCGAAGTTCCCAGTTTAGAACAATAGAATTATTTATCACAACTGGTCATATGTCCACAATACAGAAGGCTACCTCACTTCCATCCTTCTTTCTTAAAAATCTTAACTATTCCTTCTACCGAACTGGCCCGCTGAAAAATTGTAAAAGGTAAATTAAAAAAAAAATCAAATTCTTTATAAAAAGAACTTCGTTATATAGAAATTGTTTTTCGTAATATGGAGACAAATTTACATGTTAGTGCCATTCAAAGTCAAGGTTCCGCCGAAAATTTCATTAAATAGAAAACTTTGTTAAATGGAAGTTCGTTATATGGAGACTCTACTGTATATATATATAGTAAATCCTCTCTACAACACTATTATATGGACCTAGAAAAATTATCGTTGTAGAGGGATTTATCGTTATATCGGATATCGTTGTAGGGTGGTTTTACTGTATATATATATCTATATAAGGAAAAGAGGCGCCGTCCTCATCCTGGACTCGAACCAGGGTCCCCGCGGTGTCTTGACCTACTAGACGAATGAGGACAAGAACAAACGCATTTTTCTCCGTATATGAGGATGTAAAGTTTATATTATATATAGATCCTTATATTATATATATAATATAAGCATGTTGTGCTTATATTATTATAGATAATAATTATAGCCCGGATTATATAAAATCAAACCAATTTTATTTTCCATGTACACCAAAAGTTTCATGCAACTGGTTTTTCGTGCGCATAGACCCAGTTACGCCAAGACGCTCTTCCCTCTACTGCAATTGAACAACCCGTCTGCTACTTCTGCTAACGGGAGCTGGAAGCCAACTTCCCGCGAATGGACTATACCTGGCTCTATATTTACCTATCTTTTAGTTATTTACTTAATTTTTTCTTAAAGTAACCTACTGTTCTACTAAATTTTATTTCGGATGGCCAGTCATTCCATTCCAGTATTCCATAATACGAGGGCTATTTTTTAAGCAAGGTCCGTTTTACAATAAAAACGAAGTAAGTATATATATATTTTCAAAAAAGCATTCATTTTCAGAATTTACATACAATTCTCTATTTTTCTACACAACTTCCTTGTTGATTGAAATAGTTACCTTAACGATCTACTAGTTTTTGGATACCGTCATCATAGAACCATGCCGCCTGTGGTGATAGCCAATTACTCACTGTCGTTTTCACTTCTTCATCAGTGTCTAAACGTTTGCCGCCCAGAAATGTTTTCAGATGGCGGAAAAGGTGGCAGTCGATAGGCGCAAAGTCTGGACTGTATAGTATCGTTTGTTTGTCTGTCTGTGTGAATTTGGGTATCAACTGCCTGCACTAAATCGTCAGTGATTACAGATGGCCCACGAGAGCGTGGTTCCTTATGGACGTTTTCTCGATCCTCCTTTAACAATTTTACCTATTTGTGCACTTTAGAGTCCCTCATTGCGTTGTCATCGTAAACTTCGCATATCTGGCGATGGATATCCGCGGTTTTCATGTTTCTTGCTGTTAGGAATCGAATGTCTGACCGTATTTCACAGTTAGCGGGACGCTCAACTCTCTTAAATATTTTAATGAAGCGTACAGACTGACGGCGTGAATAGAAAAGCTGTCAGATTCTGCTCAAAGAATGCCGGGAGCCTACATGAGCACTCTTTCTCAAGCGCACGTGGAATTTCAAACGGTATTCACAAACGAACCGTGCTTAACGCTAGAACTACCGACACTTAGGACGAAGCTATTTCTACCAAAACCAGCCAAAATGACTGGTCTTTAAAAAATACGTAATAATAAAATTTTTTTTTTTATTTATTGAAAAATTAGTTTCTTACAAAAGGAATTTCATGCTGTGTAGTACATTTTATGTAGTACGTGGGACCATGATCCCTAAATGAGGATTCTTACATTTTATCACTTACACATTAATAAGAATAATAAGTATAATAAAGAAAATATGTTTCGGTAACAAAAAATTAAAATAAATTTTCATTTCAAAGTTAAGTTATTTTTATAGTATAAAGTAAATTATTTGGTATAAAATTTATAATTTGTCACATTCCCTACAAACATAGATTTTCTTTTGAGTGCATTTTCCGCATACATATTTTTTACAGATATTACAAATGGTGGTAGTCTTATTATTATTGCAGTACCCTATTTGACACCATTTGCGTGAACAAAGTAAGGTCTTTGAAGTTGTAGGTACATTAGCTTCTCGTGATTCCATCCCTGGTTTAACATTTTTATCGGCATTTTCAATGGCAAGTTCATCTGCTAATTGAAAAAGAAAATCTTTTCTGGATATCTTTTCACCTGTTGTTTTTCTATATAAGATCCAGGCATTTATGCCAGCTAAATCTAAAATGTTAATCTTCCAGGACTAGACCCTTCTTGTATTTTTTCCCAACAAGTTCCGTTTGCAGCAATTTCATTTTGATTATCTTGTCGTATACTTTCATTTTCATCTTCAGAACTTGAAAGCACTCAAGTACATCTTCTTTTACGAGAATTCAAAATATTTTCAAATTCACTATCACTTTCTGAGGACTTCTGAACATTTTCTTCGTCTAAAACCTCATTATCACTATTTTCACTATCAAAAATTTCATCTTGGGTACCGCATACTTCATTTTCAATTTCTTCTGATTCACCTTCACTGTCATAGAGTTCATCATTCTCAATATCAGAGCATTCCATTCCTATATCGTTCAGGTTTTCCAAAATTTCAGAGATTTTCAATCGTTTTGCCATTTTCAGGGTTTATAAAAATAAAATCAGAAATAGTGATTACGTAAAGATTATATTTGTAATCATTTTTCTCACCTTATACTAATTGAAACAATATGTCGTTTATTATAATTTATATAACTATTTTATTATTATTTATTATATTATTATAAAATATAAGTGAAATATTCATAACACATTCGACGTCTCCAGATCTAAATGAACAACTAAATATATTTTCGAATGAATGTGGGCATGAATGCATTAGATTTTGCATTAGCATTATGATCGATATTGATTTTTCTTGATAATTATCACCATCATACTGAATGATACGCAATAAAAGTTCTAAGAAACACTTTGTACTTATACAAAACGAGTAAACTTGTTAATTCGT
This sequence comes from Dysdera silvatica, assembly GCA_006491805.2. NCBI lineage: Eukaryota > Metazoa > Arthropoda > Arachnida > Araneae > Dysderidae > Dysdera > Dysdera silvatica. The sequence goes on from QLNU02015270.1 coordinate 89,297,465, forward strand.
GATCGGTAAGCAAATTGCAAGATGCTTTTACACTTTAACTGGTAGCAGTCATTTTGACTGGTGCTGGTATAAGTAGTCATGATACAAAATTATTTTGTATTCGTTGAATAAAAAAAAATTATATTCATTATACTATTCCTTGAGTTATCGCTGCAAAAGTCATGACATTGTTGCGAGAAAAAAATGTAACATGAAGTAGGAATTTTAAAATAAAATTGCAAAACCAGTCATTTTGACTGATGTGGCAGTTCTAGCGCATGAATTTCCTAGTATTTTCTTCCTGCTCCTGTGACAATTTAGATCACATGTACTTTGGATGAAGTATATAAACTGGCATATATGATGTTGAGTTATTGCCTGATTAAGTTTACTTTTTACCCTTTTTTGATTCATTTCCATAAAATTACCATCATCAATCGGGATTAATTTCACATGCATCTGTAATAGAAAAGTTACCTTTCCAAATCCGCAATAGCAATAAGTTTTAAGAGCCGCAACAAGTCTTTTTACATCTTTATTAATTATCTGATTATTTATGACCTGAAAAGTTCCTTTATCATCCATATCGTTTTC